>JABAKD010000027.1:8863789-9176289 GCA_012845835.1 Undaria pinnatifida
CGGACGGGCGGGCCATTTGTGCGTGGAAGCTATAAATCCTTGTAAGGGGATAAATCTGACGGTTTAGGGAAAGAAAAGGAAAAAAACACACACACACACACACACACACACACACACACACACACACACACACACACACACACACCAGTTTATTATAAGGGGGGGTTGGGGCGGGGGTGGGGCGTGTGGGGCAGCTCAATCTGTGCGTGGAAACTATACATTGCTTTGAGGGGATAAATGTGACGGTTTTGGAAAGAATGCATCAGTTTATCATGTATATCCTGGGGTAAGTCGTACAATCAGTCAGTAGAGAAAGGGCGGAGTGTTCGAGGGGGTGGGGGTGGGATGGGGTGGGGAGGTTGGGGAGGTGGGGGCGGGGGGGGGGGGGGGGTGGAGGGGGCGTGGGGGGGGGGAAAGGAAGGGTTTTAGGTGAGGGGTTTGTTATACGTGTGGTGCTAGGTCTACGCGATGGTGCGGGTGGTGGGGAAGAGGGGGGCGTTCGGGGCGGGGGGGGGGGGGGGGGGGGGAGCAGCGGCATGGATGGCTCTAGAAAGATAATGAGGTGATATCCTGTGCGTGAAGTGATTATTAATCTGGCGGATTTCGATATTAGGTGGGGCGTTTGAGCAAGGGAGAGCGAGAAGGTAAGGGGGGGGGGGGGGGGTTAGGAGGTTTAGGTCACAAATAATTTTCAAATACACTCCGGCTGTGAGATCAAAGATATGTAGGGGCTTGTTATACGCGTAGTGCTAGGTCTAGGTGATCGTGCGGGTGGTTGGAAAAGAGGGGGCGTTGGAGGGGGGGTTGAGGGGGGTGGGGGGAAAGAATGAAAACTACGTCATGGATGGTCAGAAAGATAATGACGTGATATCAACTGCGTATAGGTGTGTTTTTTTTTACCGAGTTTGGGTCGAAGTCCACCCCGTCGCCTAGCGACACCTTCTTTTTTTTCAGTCAACAGGAGTTGCCTAGCGACACCTCCTTCTTACGGGTACTGCAGCTTGCAGCAAAAGTTTTCTTCATCGCACTCCTGTACCATATGAGTCGCAGTTACGGTATAAGTACCCGTCGACTCGCGGCAGCTTCTCCTCCCAAGTATTGGGTGCTTTTCTAATTTCGCAGTTTTGCGGTATACCCGTGTTGGGTGGTTCTTCAATTTCGCAGTCGACAAGAGTTGCCTAGCGCTAGATTTTATCTAAGGATATGTACTGCATATGAAATCGGTTGCAACTTCTAAGCGCCTTCCGCTGTTCCGTACGAGTCTCGGTTGCGGTAGACTACAACGTATACCCCGTCGCCTAGCGGCACCTTCTTCTTCCATGCATTAGGTTGGTCCTTATTATCACGGGCGACCGTCCAACTCGCTCCGTACCGTCTCTTTCCCGTAGACATGCGAGTTCGGGTCGAAGTCCACCCCGTCGCCTAGCGGACACCTTTTTTCAGTCAACAGGAGTTGCCTAGCGACACCTCCTTCTTACGGGTACTGCAGCTTGCAGCAAAAGTTTTTGCGCTTGCAGAAAAAGTTTTGGTCTATCTTCTTGTTTATGATTGACCTTCTTCAATACATGTTTTTTAAACTTTCAGAGACGACTCCGTCTCCTGCCGGCATGCCACCTTTCCGAGGTTTGCCCGATTCGTCGGCTGACCGCCGACATAGATAGTTCTCTTCCAAAATATCATCTTCTCCGGCACAAATGGCACCTCAACCTCTTGGTAGGAGTCATTACTATTATTCACCTTTACTCTCCTCTTCCTCACACCATCTTTAACAACAATCATGAGGGGTGGGGCCGCCGATTGCAGCGCCGCCCGATCCTTGTACATCAGACAACTACCCGTGGAGTACATCTGTCCGTAGCATACGCATTGTGCCGTCTCGATCAGGTGATGGCCAGACCCACCTCGATCACTCTTTGCTCACCACCAGCTCTCATCTGCTGAGCAAATAAATCAGCAATCAACATAGACTATATATCGGCCTGGGGTCGCCGAACAACATCTTGTCTGCTAGAGCTCTCCGCTCTTACAGGCTCACCTAACCGTGGCCTTCGTTTGCCTCAGATCATAGACTATATATAGGCTGTGTCTTTATCGGGTCATCCGAAAGTGAGCCTACGAGCGTATACCAGCTAAGAGCTGATACACGCCACATCATGCCACCTAAGGACTAATATTGTGAGAACAACATCATCAACAACAACAATAACAACAGCAACAACAACAACAACAACAACAACAACAGCAGCAGCAACAACAACAACAACCACAACAACAACAACAACAACAACAACAACAACGACAACAACAACAACAACAACAACAACAACAACAACAACAACAACAACAACAACAACAACAACAACAACAACAACAACAACAACAACAACAACAACAACAACAACAACAACAACAACGACAACAACGACAACAACAACAACAACAACAACAACAACAACAACAACAACAAAAACCGACAGACGCCACCCCTAACCCCGCGTAACGAAGCACACCCACGATACAATACAGGCCCTATAAAAAAACAACGCCTCCTCGTGGATA
Source organism: Undaria pinnatifida (assembly GCA_012845835.1). Taxonomy (NCBI): domain Eukaryota; class Phaeophyceae; order Laminariales; family Alariaceae; genus Undaria; species Undaria pinnatifida. Next base: position 8,866,349 of record JABAKD010000027.1, read on the forward strand.
CGGAGGAGAGGGGCGGCAGTGGGGAGCGGGAGGGGGCTGATGTATGGGGTCCACCAGAAAGATGAAACTGACAAGACACCCTCCCCCTAACCCTACGTAATGAAGTGCCATACATAGAAAACGCCTCCTTCGCGGAGATGGCGCGACGAGGCGGCTTGCGGAAGCGCGGCAGCGGGGAGGGGAAAGGAGGGGGGGTGGGGGGTCCACAACACAATCTAACCGAAAGACACAACGCCCTTAGCCCTGCGTATTGAAGTGCCTTCGACTTATAGGCAACACTCGAAGAACGCCTCTTCCGGAAGACGGTGCGGGGAGGCGGCAGCAGGGTAGGGGGGGTGGGGACGCGTACCATGATAGAGGAGGTAGCAGTTTTTACCATGGTAGAGGAGGCAGCAGTTTTTGGCTGAAAGGTTTTCTGGGCGACACGGAGGTCCTTAATGTCACGGCCTTTCGCGGGTCATAACCCGATCCGACCCCCGCGAGACTTGATCCGAACTCGAACAGTGAAAAATGCATGCTTAATTAACCAATTTCTAACTCTTAAAAAGTGATATTATATCATATAATAGCTCCAATGTGTTTTGTCCCCCTGTCGGTAGTTATTAGTGCGGTGCCAACAACAGGGCTTTAAGAGACGCGTGCTTTCGATAGAGATTCACCATTCCTTTTTCTGGGGTTCCTCAATTTGGGAGCTTAAGGCAGACCTCTCCCAAACACTGATTTGGACCGAAAAATAACACTGAGCACTACGCACCGGATGAAAAATCCCATGGCCTAGGTACACGACGAGAACCATGCCAAAAGAAAAAGGTCCTATTTCCGACGATTCTGGGTTAAGAAGCCCCGTCCTTCAGAAAACATTTTCGCCAAAAAGAGGTATACCTTAATACAATTTCCGACGATTTTGGGTCAACGCCTTTGCAACTGGAAACCCATTTTGGGGACAAGTTTACTTGAAGATAATGTGGGTAGGGATCTGGGGGCTCTAAAGGGGTTAAGGAGCCCCGTCATTCGGAAAATGTTTTCGCCAGAAAGAGGTATACCTCAATGTAATTTACGATGATTTTGGGTTAAAGAGCCCCGTCATTCAGAAAAAAATTTCGCCAGAAAGAGGTATACCCTAATACAATTTACGACGATTTTGGGTTAACGCCTTTGCAACTGAAAACCCGTTTTGGGGACAAATTTACTTGAAGATAGTGTGGGTAGGGATCTGGGGGCTCTAAAGGGGTTAAGGAGCCCTGTCATTCGGAAAATGTTTTCGCCAGAAAGAGGTATACATTATTACAATTTCCGACGATTTTGGGTCAACGCCTTTGCAACTGGAAACCCGTTTTGGGGACAAATTTACTTGAAGATAATGTGGGTAGGGATTCGGGGGCTCTTAAGGGGTTAAGGAGCCCCGTCGTTCGGAAAATGTTTTCGCCAGAAAAAGGTATACCTTAATATGGCGTATTCCGACGATTTCGGATTAAGGAGCCCCGTCATTCAGAAAACGTTTCAGACGAAAAGTGCTACCGCTATATCGTGGCATGCGTCTAAGCCAAAATCGTCGGTGAAATGGGCGTAAAACTGTTTGCAACATGTGGACGCGTGGGTTGTAAAGCCAAAATCGTCGGTGAAATCGGTATAAACACGTTTTTGCGACATGTGGACGCGTGCAACGATGTAGCGAGAGATGTAACTTTTGTGGCATTTTTTTTTTTTGTTGTTGTTCTGAATGACGGGAGGGCTCCTTAACCCCTATTCAACTGGAAACCCGTTTTGGGGACAAAATTACTTGGATTTAGTAGAGGGAGGGGTTCGGGGGCTCATCAGGGGTTAACCCGAAATCGTCGGAATTAATGACATTCTATTGTTTTGCGGTATGTATTTTTTTGTATGTACCCAGGTAAAAAGTAAAGGCCATATGAGTGTGTTCGTCGGGAGTCCCCTCTCAGTTTTCTTATAAAATAATCGTTTTTTCAATTGATTTTTAATTTCAGGCACCTCAAGCAAAGGAGAACTCTCGGAAGAGCAAAAAAGAAAAAAAATGGTACACACACCTCCACGGCAGCATTCGACACATATTCAGTCAAGTATCGTTTCGTTGTATACCCCTAGGGTAGAAGGGAGCACTGTTATTCTTCTCCCCCCCCCCCAAAAAAAAAAACACGTTTTTGGGGAGGGGGCTCGAGGTGTTGTTGTAGAGCTCCCTCCTCAAGGGCGAACGAGGAACCTCCAGAAAGAAAACATAGCATCTCGCACCTCTACCCGCGTGACGGGAATTTCACAAGAAAAAAAAAAAGAAAAAAAACTAGTAACAAGACTTAACCCTGCGCGGTAGTAGGTATAACACAGTATGTTTGTCCTCTAAATCGGTTTTTTGGGAGGGGTATTTTTTGTGTCTCAAGTTGGACCTAAAGCGCGAGGAACATCGGGGAAAAAAAAAACTGCTTGCGCCTCTATCGTAGGACGCGTCCTACGTTAAACAAAGGTTATAAAATGCTCGATTCAGGCAGCTTAACCCTAGAAAAATGCTCGGTTCGGAGGGGAGCCTAACCCTATGGGCAAAAATGCTCGATTCAGAGAGCCCCTCCCCTCCTCGCTCGGTCTCCGATGGCCCACACAACAGACCCTTTTCTTCGAGTAAACGAGAATACCGCCTCCTCGAGAAGGCGGGGCGGAGGGGCGGCAGCGGGGAGGCGGGGGGGGGGAAGGGTGGGGATGGGCTCCCCACAACAATCAAACTGATAGGCACCGCCCCTAACCCTGCGTGTAACGTGCCCTCAATAGGACATTCTTCAAGAGTAGGGAGTATCGTCCCCTCGAGAAGATGACGGGGAGGGGCGGCCGCGAGGAACGGGGTGGGGGATGGGGTCCACAAAACAGTCAAACTAAAAAACACCGCCCTTGACCTTGCCTTGCCTAGCAAAGGGACCACAGCAGGTCATAAAAAATACCTTCTCCCCACGCCGGTGCCGAGACACGGGAGCGGGGAGGGGCGTGATGGATAGATGGGCGATGGGGGGGACGGAGTCCACGGAACGGTCAAAACTGAAAAAAAGCTGCAATAAGCCATTGCAAACATAGGACACGAACAGCATCTGCCGCAACCTGCAGATACAAAAAAAAAGAAACACTTAAAACACAAACAACTGTGTTCTTAATGTTCATAGTAATAGTAGCCCCCGTTCATTAACGATTTGCACTGAAAAAAAACAATTATACTCGTCCCTGCAGAACCTTGCACGGGAAAAAAAAAAAAACTGGAACAACAGTAATGACAATTAATTGACACGACAGCTGCAGTACTTCTCGTTCTTCTCGTCCTCCTCCCTCTATCACCCACCTACAACAAAACAAAAATTAATGTAACTAGACCCTTCCCTCACACCCCCACCTTGAGGCTCCCCGCCCCGCTCCCAGTATCAAAACAGGGGGAAACAACCGTCCCCACCATCACTACCACCACCACCACCATCACCACCACCACCACCATCACCACCACCACAGCCTCCATCGTACAGACCGAAAAGGCATAAAAACGAGAACGTTTCTTTTTTTTTTCCACCCCACATCGCAAACTGCACGTCCCCGCGTTCCTCACACAACAGCACTACTACTTGGTCACTACTTGCGGGAGTACACACTCTCTTAGCCCCGAGTATACCTCTGGCATAAGCATACCTCCGGCATACTCTCCGGTATACTCTGTGTTACCTCATAACCCCAAGTATACCTCCGGTATACTACCTCCGGTATACTACCTCCGGTATACTACCTCCGGTATGCTAAGTATACCTCCGGTATACTACCTCCGGTGTACTCACTTTACTGTAAGTTCACCCCCGGTATACTCTCATAGCCCCAAGTATACCTCGGGTATTACACCGATACTCTCTAATAAGCCCAAATCATTTCAGTATGTACCCTCCCTCCGGCATACCCTCTCTCACCCGCCCAAATTATGGAAGTTTACCTGGCGTATACTCTCTTACATGTATAACCTTATCACAGCTACCCGCGTAACTGGTACGCGCGAAGCTTTTCTTGACCTAACCGAACAGAAAAAAATGTCACCCAGCCGCGAGAGAAGCCGCCCTAGCCTCCTTCCCGCCATTGTGATCCACCCAAGCAAAAAACAAAAAACAAAAAAAAAACAGAGCCACACGCTACCGAGATACATTGAATAGATTATTATGTATGACCAGCCGAAAGCCAAATAATCAGCCACAGTTTTGCGATGCAGCGGCGTACATTACGTACGACCACACTAGCCCAACCATTGTTCATGAATCCCTCAACAATACACACAGTCCCAGCAACCACGTCGGGATAATGACACCAACAAAAAGGCTTGCGAAACCAATTTCTTACTGCAGCCTGGTGGGTGCCTGGAGGCAACCCGGGCCAACCACGAGGCTAAATCCGACGTTTTGCGAAGGGTGTTCGCGAATGTTCCAAAACTCTCTGGTGGATTTGAAGAGCAAACAAAATATTAACAAGCAATATTGAAACCGACAAAAAAGTCACCTATACCCCAAGGCCACCAAAACCAACCCACGGAAAAAGTAGGTGAAGAAAACGAAAAAAAAAAATACAAGACACGCAAACGCATTTCTGCACTTTTGTTCGCTCTTCTTTTTTTTTTCGTGGGTTGTTTTTGGCCTTCTTAAGATGGTCACATTCGACGGTTTCAATACTACAATGACATGTTTTCCGACTCCAACTCCCACCCAACCGAAGTTGGTACATGGCAAACACCCTGCAGCATTGCTGCCTGGGCACTGGGACACGCGGCATAACCTAATAAACCGCTACAGAAATCGGTGTAACAAATCCATCGGGCATACAACAACCTCCCGCACAAACCAAAAACCTGGAACCATGTTTTTCCCTGTTGCTTGCTTGGGTGCTGGGCAAAAGAAAACGCCTATCAGGACAATAAAACCTCCAACACGCAACGGTGGAGGTGCACCGTTTATTTTTTCTTTCCTGCGAGGCTCCACCCAAAACAAAAGCGATTTTGAGCAAAACTGAAAATACAACAATCACGATGAAAACAAACAACCCGTGGCGGCCGGCCCCTAGGTATACAACGACACCGTTTTTTTTTTTTGCAAAACCAATATTTTTTTTTATATTCCGACGGCTGTGGGTTAAAGGACCCTCGTCATGTTCAGACGATATTTTAGCCGAAAAAAGTGCCACCTCTAGCATAGCACATGCCAGAACTAGACTGCGGCATTATACCGATTCGCTCCCGCTTTCACCCGCGAGTCTTAAGATTTGCACCTTAAACTCAAAAATAGGACTTACAAAACGTCTTACTCGCTCGCGCAGCAGAAACAAAAACATTTCATAGCCGTGCGTGCGTGCGCGTATATTGAAAAATCGAAAACCACAAGAGACGCAGCAGTGGAGTGACTACTCTCGCCAAGTGGATCTGATCCGTCGAAAAAGGAGGCGCTCGAAAAGTGACCCCAGCATCGTAGACTTAAGTCACAACAGCAAAAAAAAATTGGAAAAAAACGCGACACTTTCAGAAAAAAAAATCCAGAGACAGACCCGCCGCTTACAATACACTCGTGCATGTATGTATATCATACCCAGCTATTCAAACCCCGTAATGTGCAGCGATTATGCCCCTGTGTATATACACAAAAAAAATCCATAACTACCGTCTAACCTCAACAGAGCAGGGTATATATCGAACACGTTTTTTCGCTACAAAGCATGTTCGGCAAAGAGCGCCACGTTTTTTTCTTCACGCTTTAAAATCTGCAAAAGTTATCCCACACTAATTCAAAGTAACGTGTTCCTAACGAATGTGGTTGCGGCTCCAAACGAGTCAAAAGCGGTGCTTTCTGTCTGCCGCAATACGTACGTTGGGTTTCCTCGAATATTTACGGCGTTATGATAACCGTGAGGTCAACCGGGCTTGCGAAACCCCTACTAATGATCCTAGTAAAAAGTTGCAAAAAAAAGAAGAGACAGCACGCCTCATGTAACGAGCGAGAGACATGACGGAAGTGCAGTATCACCACTAACTGAATCGAACAGGACAAAAACACGAAAAAAAAACAAATCGCGAAAAACAAATGAACGAAAGCAAAGGAATCGAAAATGAACGAAACGAAGTGAACGAAACGAAAAACCAAAACCAAAAACAAAAACAAAACAAAAACAAAAACAAAAACAAAAACAAAAACAAAAACAAAAACAAAAACAAAGCAAGATAAAACAAAGCGAAGACAAAAACGAAAACAAAAACAAAAACAAAAACAAAACAGACACAAAAAAAACAAGGGAGTTGGCACGAACAAAGCCATAGAACACAATGAACAGAAAATGACAGAGCAGACCCGAATCGAATAAAATAAAAACAGGAAACACGACCGAAAAAAAAACAAATCATATGCTTTTCCAGGTTCCCTGGTACCTGGTACACGATAAGAAAGAAACAGTTCAGACCGTTGCTTGCTTCAATTCAAGTACACGTGCAAAAACAACGAAAAAAAACGCCGCTCAGACCTAGGGATGGGGGGAAGGAAGGTAGGAGGAGGGCGGACAAGACTGGGGAGATAAAGGCCAAGCCAAGCCAAGCCAAGTGAAGCTAGTCAAGCCAAGCCAAGCCAAGCCAAGCCAAGCCAAGCCAAGCCAAGCCAAGCCAAGCCAAGCCAAGCCAAGCCAAGTTAAGCCAAGTTAAGCCAAGCCAAGCCAAGTTAAGCCAAGCCAAGCCAAGCCAAGCCAAGCCAAGCCAAGCCAAGCCAAGCCAAGCCAAGTTAAGCCAATCCAATCCAAGCCAAGTTAAGCCAAGCCAAGCCAAGCCAAGCCAAGCCAAGCCAAGCCAAGCCAAGCCAAGCCAAGCCAAGCCAAGCCAAGCTTGGCCGGACGACGCTAAACGACACCAAAACGAGGCCAATACATACTCCTACCCTTGGCCACAGGTTCGCTTACTCTTTCACTTTCGAGCAAAAAACAGTACGCCAGCTTTCATGAAACGCATATCCAAGGCATGACCCTTTCCGCGGCCGCGCAGGGCGTTTCACTCGAGAAGCGCTTGTCCCCTACACGCATGCTCTTTGGTTGTCGAAATATCGAACATTCGACGTTTCGATGTATCGAAAGTTCGATATTTCGATGTATCGAGGTTTGACATCCGAACGTCGATGTTTCCATACATCGAGCATTCAATGTTTCAATGTATCGAAAGTTCGACATTTCGCAAGTAACTATCGATCGCTCGATATTTTAAAATATCGAACTTTTCCGATTTGATGTACCCCTCCCCCCCCCCCCACGAAAAAATGACATTTCTACATATCGCAACTTCCGATACATGTATCCAAACACCCAAGCCACGTTTCACTTCACCTACAGCACCACCCACATCCTACTGCTCTCCATCCCCGAACAGCAAGCAAGGGACAACGTCTCTTGTTCAAGTCGAAGGCACGCTCCGCTCGTCTCGCATTCCCACAGGGTACCTGCCGTCCCCACTGCACCGACCCCTTCCGATATCGATACCACGAAAAAATCGATACACTATATCAATATCGAAACTTCGATATTTTGATACATAGTTTTTTCCGAAACGATATCCAAGCAACCAAAATAAATCACGTTACAACCTACTTACGTACGGCAGTACAAAATTATGCTACAGCAGTATAGTACCGCTCGCACGCTCTGAGAAGCACGCAAGGGTCAACGCACAAATCAAAGGCATGCGCCGTCCCGCACCTCCAAAGGGCCACACGCACCATCTCCACCACACCGATCTGTACGACCATTCGATACGATATTTCGATATTTCGATACATTGAAACTTCGATAATTCGACACAACAAAATATCGATTCTTCGATACTTTCATATATCAAAACATCGATACTTCGATGCAAAAAGATATCGACATTTCGATACATCGAAAAATTCGATACGGTGCCCAAAAAATCTAAAAAAAACCAATAATATCGTAACATCGTACCCCCCCCAACTACAGCATTTGTCTTACTACGCTACAGCTCGCACTCCCTAAATAGCGAGCAGGGGTCAACAATCCTGTACAAATCAAAGGCATGCTCCGCCCCGCAACCCCACATAGCTTTATCCCCACTACACCGACCCCTTCGACACTCGAACCTCGTATCCCCCACGCGAACCCCCTCCGGCGCGGGTTTTGCAGCAAAAGTGGCGTTTGGTGGCCCGGGGTTCGGTTCATACCCCCCCCCGCGAATGTAAGCGGGGACTCGAACAGAACGGGGGGTATTGGATGGGAGGACTCCACAGCGGCATAGGTCCGAGCGCTCCAGTGCGAAAAACGGATACCGCAGGGACGTGCAGAACGCCTCGCAGATGAAAGGGGTGTTCGTGTTCCTGCAAACGTTTTTTTTGGGGGGGAGGGGGAGGGGGAGGGGGGTTAGGAGACACGGGGACGAGGGGAGGGGGGTTAGGGGGTAATCACTGCCATGGCAGCATGCATGGCCGTAGTCTAAAGACCATAGGCCCCTGAATCCCTACAAGATCGGGACGGGGCACGCCGTCGGGGTTTCACCGACCAGGCAGGCATCGTTTGCACCAAGCATAGAGAGGGGGAGGGGGGGGGGGGACTTACTCATTTTGTTGCTTGGCTTAAATCATTCGGCCACCGACCACGCATCTCTTTCGAGACGGAGCACCGTTCCTACTCCGAATAGGAACACCTCCAACATCTGGGCGCTCCGTACGTTTCTGCTATATATTAAGCATTGTGATTATCTTCTCTCCTTCCTCTTTGAATGTTTGGGAGAAGGGAGGGAGCGAGGGAGAGGGGCGACATGCCTAACGCCTCGTAGGTGAATGCGGTTTTCGAGACTCTGTGGGCGTGGTTTAGAAGGGAGCGCATAGGGGTCAGGGAGTGACGGAGGAGCACGTGCGGTGTGGGGAAGGGGTGAGGAGAGGTAATGGCGGGGGGGGGGGGGGGGGGGGCTGAGGAGGGGTAGAGGGGGACGTCCAGAACGCCTCGCAGACGAACGCGGTGTTCGAGTTTTTGGGGGCGGTCTTCATGGGAGTGGGGTTAGGGGGCTGGGGCACGGAAGTGCAGAGACGCGAGGATGGTGAGCGGGGGAGGGGGGGGATGGAAGGTGTGAAGGAGGGGAGGCCAGGAATGATGGAGGGTTGGACGGGGATGGGGGAAAGCAGGCGGAGGGGGGGGGGGAGTACACATGTCTTGCATAGACGTACCCGGAAGACCATAGCCGAGATTTTTGGGGCTCTAAAGGGGGTTAAGGATCGAGTGCAAAAGGGGAAATAGTTGACCGATCACTCTCGAGGCCGCAAAGCGACTCTCGTGCATAGATAGCTCTACGAGATATATTACAAGAGCATGCGAGCGGAACGACCCTGCACCTGCCGATTGGCAGGCCTACAGTACTGTAGAGGTTGTTATGTTATTATAGTCTGCTGCTGTGGTTTATAGGAAGGGTGGTGAAAGGGTACAGAAAATGTCAGAAAACATGTTTTAAGCGGGAGCTACAAAGGAAAAAGGGTGGAGAGGGTACAAAAAATGCATGAAAAATATGTCTAAGGGAGAACCACAAAGGACCAAGGGTGAGAAAGAAAAGAAAGGAAAGGAAAGGAACGGAAAGGGCAGGTGAAGGGTGGGAAAGGGCAAGATAGTACAGATCCATCCTTGGGAGACATTTACTAAATCTTATGCAGATCGTACGGCTCCTCCCGGGTGACATGAGCTAGACCGTACAGACCTTCCCACAGAAGATCTAGATAATCAAGGGGGAATCGATCGGTCATCTATCCGACGTGTGAAAGGATGGAAAGGGGTGCAACGGGTAAAAAAAAATGGCAAAAATCCATGACTGGGGTGGAAAGGGGAGGAAACAGTAAAAAAAAATATGGGAAGGGTAGGAAAGGGCCGTTTACACTACGCAAGGGCAGAAAAGTGTAAGAAAAAATACATAGAAAAAAAAAAGGAAAAGGGCAGGATAGGAAAACAGCATGGGACGATTTATTGAGTAACAAATGCCGTGGGTGCTCCGATATAAGAGCACCCCGTGACAAGCCGAACTATGCGCTTTTAACTAGCAAGCCCTCTGACCTGCAGGGAGAAATACATAGCCTTTAGTGTGGCGGGACATGCCGAGTTGACCGCTGTTAACTCTCGAATGCTCTAAACCCCTGTAGAACTCAAAACCCCCTTCCTATGCAAATTCCAAGCAATTCGTCTCAAAACGGGTTTCCAATTGAAAAGGCGTTAACTAGGGTGTTCTTAAATCGGGGTACCCACTGCGATAGGAGAGGATTGAAGGGTTAAAACGGATATTGAACGGAAAGGGTAGGAAGAAAGATACTGAAGAACGGGAAGGGTAGAACAGGATACAAAGGGACTCATTATTTCCTTGTAATCTCACCTGAGCCTAACTTCAGCGTGGTACATGATGCGAGACGTCGCCGGGAAACATCCGAGGTACTCGATTGGCGGCCGCGCCTCCTCCGGCCCGAAGACAAACGCGCTGCTCGCGTGTTTGCCTGGTCGAGTGCGTGTATGGCATGGTGTTTGTCGATGTCGACGATTAGCGCGCGTTTAACCGAAGTGTCCGTGATTCAGGTTGTGTGTGGGAGCATGATCGTTCTGGCGCTCGCGTGTTTGCCTCGTCGCGTGCGTGTGTGGCATGGTATTTGTCGATGTTAGTACAGTACAAAGTACAGTACAGTACAGTACAGTACAGTACAGTACAGTACAGTACAGTACAGTACAGTACAGTACAGTACAGTACAGTACAGTACAGTACAGTACAGTACAGTACAGTACAGTACAGTACAGTACAGTACAGTACAGCACAGCGCAGCACAGCACAGCACAGCACAGCACAGCACAGCGCAGCACAGCACAGCACAGCACAGCACAGCACAGCACAATACAACACAGTACAGCACAGCACAGCACAGTACAACAGAGCACAGCACAGTACAGTACAGTACAGTACACTGCACCAAACCCTACACTACAGCAGTACGCTGCTGTATTCTACACTACACACTACAGATACAGCTACACAGGGCAGCCCACACGAAACCACTACCGCCCCCCTTCCCCCCCGGACCCCCCCACGCCCATCCCTCCATCCAAACCCAACCAACTGACCTCCACAGCTTCCGCCACCTTCTTCCTCCTCGTGGCAGTCCAAGTCGCAATACTCCGAAGGCACAGCTTGGCCCGGAGATTTGTCGCACCAACACCTTGAAAAAAAAAACAGCATCAGCAGAAAGGACGCAACACAGCACAGCACAGGGCAGCAACACGCGAGCACGCGGTCGAACGGGTAGCCGTGAGACAATTTAGGAACGGGACACTGTAGTAGTCCAGGGAAGGAGGAGAATGCATGTGGTAGGAGAGGTGGGGAGTGGCAACTTATATGGCGAAGGGGAGGGGGGGGGGGGTACTCAATTTGTGCATGGCCGTAGTCGCATGACCATAGGCCCTCGTATCCCTACTATGCCGGGACGGAGCACGTCGGGTTTTCACAAACCAGGCCGACATTGCTTACACCAAGCGCGAAGCGCCGTGAGGTGTTCGGCCAGTCGCATGAAGGGTGAACTGCATCCTTCCGAGAACTGCTCGTGAGACGGACTTCGGCACCTCGTGCCTGCTCTCTTGCTAATGGATGACAGCGCCAATGAGTCATACTTTGCTTTCTGGTGTGGCCACTCCAGAGACAGCAATGGGTACTACTGTGTAACTGTCTCGTGAGTGCCTTACCATATTCACACTACGCGATGCGATCATTCCCCTTGTGCCGAGTTAGGGTTCTCCACTCCGCACAACATGATCTAACTCGATAACCATCGTGGTGACCGCCAAACATAAAACAAAAAAACGGCACCTTGGTTGTCTAGCTCACGCAGTGACTGGCATGTTTTACAGCGTCGTTGCCAACCAACGCCAACCCCAATATACATCAAATATTTTACAGCGTGGGGGGGGGCGATTTATATGGCGAAGGGGGACGGGGCGGGGGAGCGGCGTAGGCAGGAACGGGGAGGTGGGGGCGGGGGCGGAAAAAAATGCCACAAATACCATGCGCATACCAGCACCAGACACAAACGAAAAACTCACACAGGCCAAAGACACATCGTACACATATGATATACTTAGACAAGAAACAAAAAGTGCTGTATATTTACAAGGTTCTCGTTGGAGATTGTGGCTTAACCCCTTTAGAGCCCCCGAACCCCTCCCTATACTAGATCCAAGTAATGTTGTCCCCAAAAACGGGTTTCCAGTTGTAAAGGGCTTAATTGAAAATCCCGAGGAGGTTTGGCAAGCTGAAAAAAAAGAGAGAACACAGGCTCTCTCTCGCTCCTCGCACGAGGTACTCGTAAGCCACCGTGCAAATAACAGAGCAAGCACCGCCGACTAGCCCCTACAAGTTTATAGCCAATTTCATCGTATTATACGGGCAAAACGATATCCAACCGAATACCACAACACCTACTCTTCTCTCCTCTCCAATACCCCTATATATTACCAGCATGGGGCCTGGCATGCACGCAACCTGGCTGCCGATTCCATTATTTATCATTTTTAGGCGGATGAATGGATTGCTTCAGCTCTGCTATATACACGTGTACCACGTTTGGTTCGCTTTGTTTTTCCCTGGGATATTCTTCCACTCTACATGTCCAGAGTTACTGGAGCCTGATATTCTTCCATTCGTGCGTGTCCAGAGTCACTGGAGCCTGTCCTGTTGACCACGGACTTGACTATGCGAGTTAAAACGTGAGAACAACAACAGCCTACCGAGTGTAACTCTACCCGCTACCAAGACACAAAAAAATATACCCCGATCAAAAACTCATTCATAAACGACCGAAAACACGTACGTAGCACACACACCCCCAGAAGGATGAGATACCTTTTGCCGGAAAAAACGAAGAAACTGCTGTTTCCGTAGACACATGCACTTCGTACCCCGACAATTCACGGCTTCTTGCAGAGATAACTAGGCTTTTTATATAGGGGTCTTGGGGTTTGGGGCCAGGTGAGAGACAAGGACAGCAAGCGCCCTTCCTCACTGTTGGGGCCCAGACCTCACGAGAAGGTTAGCAAGACCAGCCAAGCACAAGCGACTCGGGGGTATGATATACGGTAGGGTTGCGGGTCCGCTGGCTCTTTTTTTGCCTTCTGAGGGTGGTACCTTTTTTTGCATTCTTGAGGGTGGTACCGTTTTTTGCCTCCTAAGGGTGGTACCGTTTTTTGCCTCCTAAGGGTGGTACCTTTTTTTGCCTCCTGAGGGTGGGGTACCTTTTTTTTCCTTGTGAGGGTGGTACCTCTTTTTTCCTTGTGAGGGTGGTACCTTTTTCTGCCTTCTGAGGGTGGTACCTTTTTTTGCCTTCTGAGGGTTGCACCTTTTTTTTCGCCTTCTGGGGGTGTTGGCTTGAGGAGCTCCCATACCCCCCCCCACCCAAAAACCGAGTTAGCGTTACCTGAAAGTGCGACCCGAACAACAAACCCGTGCATGGCCTAGCCAAGGTATACACAACATTTTTGTGGCTAAAACGAGAATGACAAGATTCCGACGATTTGGGGTGAAATAACCCCATTTTAGCACCGCAGTCCCGACATAGGGACAAAACACTTAGAATTAGATTGGGAAAACATTTTGGCAGTTGGAAATGGGTTATTATATCAACCCCTTAACAGTCCCTAAATCCCTCCCTATACTAAATTCAAGTAATTTTGTCCCCAAAAAGGGTTTCCACTCGTAAAGGCGTTTAAGGAGCCCCATCGCTCAGCTAAAAAGTGGTATACCTCTTTTGTAGCACGCGTTCGAGTCCGGGTTCTCGCTGAGAACGTCAGCAGATTTTGAGGCATTCACTGGGTCGGCCGGCCCAGCCAGAAGTCTGCGCCTCTCTCTTCCACACCCCCGGCTACCCGTTCATCATTTCGACGGGGGAGGGGTCGGCGGGGAGGGGAAGAGCTAGATCTAGCCGGGGTGTTCTGTGATTTTATTCTTCTATGATTTTATTGTTGTTGTTCATGAGTTATCAGAGTTCGATCGGGGGGAGTCGAATGGTACGGTGCCGTTCGGAGGCGTGGGCAGCTGAGACGACTGTTGTGTAGGCGGTGATAGTTAGGAACGAGGCTGGTATCACAGTAGAGAGAGAGGGATGGTAGAAGTGTGGGCGAGATACGCAGGACACAGCAGGAGGCTGCGGTGGGTGTATCTGGTCGAGGGGAGAAATGTCTCTGTCCCAAGACCCAAAAAGACGACAAGGACGATGCAATTCGGAAGATATCCAGAAATGTCTCTGTCCCAAGTCCAAAAAATATTATGAGGACGATGAAATTCGGAAGATATCCGACAAACTCACACCAGGTGTTGTACATACTTCCGAGTATTATACCTGGTACATCGTACCTACTTCGGAGTATTATACCTGGTACATGGTACCAGGTTTATTGAAAATAAGCGAAAAACGCATACCTGACACCTGGTATCATACCAAGCATTCGTATCATACAGATATATATACTGCTGTAGAGGCAAGAAATTTAAAAAACAAGAACAAATATACCTGGTTTTTAGAACACAGGCCAAAAACAAATACCTCACACCTGGTGCCAGGTGATCGTATTATACACAAATACCACCGTACAGGCAAGAATATATGCCTGGTATTATTTTTTTAGCTGTGAGATTGAAGATTTTGTCAAAACCCATCTTTGCAAGCTGTGTGTGATACTCCGATCGCGCGTATTGCTGGGTGTGTGTCCTCATAAGGATAAAGGTCGGCGACTCCCCTTGGAACTACAGTGTAGCTTGTTCCTGGGTCGATAGGGTGATGTCAGTCAGTCTGTGCGCGGAAACTATAAAACCCGTTTTTGAGGGGGACAAAATCTGACAGCTGTGGAAGGACATGCATCAGTTTATCAAGTGTATCCTGTAAGTCGTATAACCGGTGAGGGCGGGGTTTGTAGTGGCGTGGGGGCCTGGGTTTGAACAAGAGGGAGCGGGGGGGCGAGGGAATTTCCAACAGCTTTATGTCGCATAGATGTGGGGGGTTGCTATACGTGTGATGCTAGTTCTAGGCGATGGTGCGTGTGGTGGAAAAGGAAGGGGCGTTGGGGGGGGGGGGCGAATCGGAGCTAAAGCATGGATGGCTAGAAAGACAAAGAGGTGATATCAACTGCGTGGCAGTGTTTATTACTCTGGCAGACTTCGTTTTTAGGTGGGGCGTTTGAACAAGAGGTGGCGGGGGGGCAAAGGGGGGGGGGATGAATTGAAGCTACGGCATGGATGGCTAGAAAGATAATGAGGTGATATCAGTTGCCTGGTAGTGTTTATTACTCTGGTGGGGAGTGGGGAAGGAGGGGGCGTTGGGGGGGGGGGGGGGACGAATTGGAGCTACAGCATGGATGGCTAGAAAGATAATTAGTTGTTTTTTTTTTGTTTTTGTTTTTTATCCTCCGGCGGATGGGGAAAAATAAAGCTTCAGCTCACCACACTTCCGCGTATTTTCATACGCGTCGTGTGTCGATTTAACTCAGTTGCTTTCGCAGCCCAACGCTAGCTGGCGCACCCTTCGAGTCCCATTGTAGGTATAGCGTAAGCTGTTCCTGTCAGTGAAGATAATTTAGGTGATATCAACTGCGAGGTAGTGTTTACTACTCTGGCAGATTTCGATTGTAGGTGGGTCGTTTGAACAAGAGGGAGCGGGGAAAAAACAGGAGATGGTGGGGGGAGGGGGGGGGGGCGAAATGAATTGGAGCTACGGCATGGATGGCTAGAGACAATGAGGTGATATCAGCTGCCTGGTAGTGTTCATTACTCTGTCAGCTTTTGAATTTAGGTAGGGCGTTTAACACGTTTGAACTAGAGGGATCGGGGGGGGGGGGGGGGGACTCAATATGTGCGCGGAAACAATAACTCCTTTGAGGGGACAAATCTGACGGTTGTAGAAGGAATGCATCAGTTTATATCACCTACCTGGTAATGTTTAGTATTCTTCTAGCAGATTTTATGTTGTTAATAATAGGTGTGGTATACAACACAATTTTTAGGTGTGGTATACAACGTGTTTTAGCTTCGTGGTGTGTTTTTGTACATGGATTGCAATATACCTAAAACATTTCAATCGATAGGTGCAACCATGTAGTTACCATGATTTTACCGTGCCAGTGTGGGGCTCTGACGTGGCTAATAATAAGACAGAGATACATATTGCAAAATACAACAACCGAGGTGATGTGGTCATGCAATGTCACCACCATTGAGCACGAGGGGGAGAAGTGCAAATAGTCAGTGTATGTACTAGTATCAAAGCAAAAAAATATCTGAAAAATAGTACCAGGTATATCATATACTTGTACAAGTATGATAGAAACAAACGAATATGCATGCAAAGCCACAGCAGAGGCCCCTCCACACAGCCGGTTTAGTGCCGGCTGCCCGCTATAACGCCTTTGAAATCGCTTGACACAGATGGGAACAACGAGCACTGGCAGCATGCGGAGTAGTGCCGGTTGCCGCTACAGCAGTGCTGGTATAGACGGACGGCCAGATCACACCAGCACTATATAGTGACCGCTATTAGACTAATACTGCACCGACGAACAGGGCAAACAAACATAAAACTACCCACCTGGGCCTTCGCCGCTGAGGCCGAAGGCAACCAACCCCTTCCCACATTTTCAACTAGAAACGTCAAAAGCATACCGGTGCTAAACTTCAGGCCCAACATTCAAAACACAGCACATACTACACCAGATATTGCCGGATATGATACAGGCCACAAACCACAATCGCATGCGTACAGGCCAAGAACACTCACATCTGGTCAAAAGCGTGTGCGAAGTGTCACAACCGGGTACCAGGTAGTATGTAGGCCAAAACTTCACACTACTGGTACAGGCGAAGAACTCACAAAAAACAGGCCAAAACCCATACCGGTACCTGGTACACTACATCTGTACACACACTCCGTATATACAAAAGGCTTGCAAACACACCTTCCGTACGCATTCAGGCAAATAAATCCATACTTCGAAGTATATACACACCGGTCCCCGTCCTTTATGCAGAAGAACCCTACCCCTCTCCGCCGTCTTTTACGAGAGACGCCAAACATTCTGGTACAAAACCAACGACCAATAGTACAAAACACAAAAACACACATATGCCAGGTGCCAGGCATGACGCAGGCCACAGACCACAAGCACATTAAAAAGCAAACAAAAAAACAAAGAGGTCAAAAATACAAAACACATACAAGTGCCAGAGTACCAGGCAGTACACATACAGGCCAAACCCAACACACAACAGACCAGCAACCCTGACAGGCAGGAAACACACATATCATGGCATGCTTGTCTTGCAAACAAAATACGCACACGAGGACGCGCCAAAAACAAAAACATACTTCGTACGTACGCCCACCAAACAATACCAAAAAACACATAACTCACTGATTTCCATCGCTGAGGCCGAAAAATCCGACCCCTCCCCCCATCTTGAACGAGCAGTGATCGGCGCAGTGTCTCGGGGTGCGCCTTGACTCGAAAAGCTTAACCTCCCCTTTCTTGTGGGAGTGGTGGCCGAAGGGTCGCCGAGCGCGCGAGAAGCATCCGATGGAGCGGTAGGTGGTCCAGCCGAGGGCGTTGAGAGGAGCTACCGACCGTTCGACGTAGTAAGCGGCGCTTTCATCGGCAACATCTGCTTGTTCGGTCGGGAGGGAGGGTAAAAGGGGAAGAGTAGAGGGTGTAGGGAGGGGAGGGGAGGGGAGGGGAGGGTAGGGTAGGGTAGGGGAGGGGAGGGAAGGGGAGGGGAGGGGAGGGGAGGGGAGGGGAGGGGAGGGGAGGGGAGGTGAGGGGAGGGGAGGGGAGGGGAGGGGAGGGGAGAGGAGGGGAGAGGAGGGGAGGGAAGGGGAGGGGAGGGGAGGAGAGATCAGGGGAGGGGCAGGGAGGGGAGGAGAGGGGAGCGGAGGGGGGGGGCAGGGAGGGGAGGAGAGAAGAGAGGAGGGGGGGGGGAAGAAGAAGAAGGGAGCGGAGGGGGGGGGCAAGGGAGGGGGGGGGTGTGGCGGGGAAAAGTAGAAAGATGAATCAGAATGGGGAAGGGGTGGAGGGACGGAGGGGGGACGAACCCTGTTGCAGTACATTCCAGCATGTCTCATACCTGTTGTGTCTCGTGTGTTACTGCAGGTAGGTTTGCGGCCTGAGAGAGAGGTAGAAATTCTATCGAAAATCGGTGGCTTAAATATACCTGATACCAGGTGTCGGATACTACGGTAAAGGCTCGTTGTTTTTTATTGTGGGCTCGTGGTATGAAGCTTGAGTGTTGAAAATAAAAAGGCATTTACGGCTCGGCTTGGCCTGGCCTGGCCTGGCCTGGCTTAGCATGTCCTGGCCTAGCCTAGCGTAGCCTGCTGGATTCTGTCGCTGTCAAGATTCCCATGAAGGACCGTCCCGACTGTAAATTCATTCAGGGAAGCAGAGCCGCTTCGAACAGAGTGCGAGCACCACACAAATAACCTCACAAGCAGTTCTTAGTAGGTTGCACGTCCCCCTTCACGCGACTCGCCGAACACCTCACGGTGCTTTGCGATTGGTGCAAGCGATGTCTGGCCTGGTCGGTGAAAGCCCGACATGCTCCGTCCCGGCATAGTACGTCTATGGTCTGACAGACAGCGGCCATGCATGACAACCATCACCCCCCCCTCTCCCTCCCTTAATCCCCCTCACGCCCCTCCACCCCCCCCCCCTCCCTTCGCCCCCTCCCCTCCCCCCGCCGCCACCCTCCTCCTTCCCTACTCGGACGCACCTACACCTCCAGCCCTTAGCGTTTCTCGACGGACATACTTCCTCCAAAAGGCGTGGCGTCAGCTTTTCGTACTGGAAACCTCCCCCCCCGACCCCCCCCCCCCCTCCCACACCGCCGCCACCACCAGTAGCGCCCTCTTTCCCGCCGCTAATGACGGTCTGAACGGAATCCGCCATTTCTGAGAGCCGGCGGCAAGTCAAGCTCCCCCATGGCTCCGCCTTTCCTCCTTCATCGGCAATGCAGAGGGAAGTTTGAGGGGACGGGGGAGAGGAAGAGTTAGAACGGGGGGGGGGGGGAAAGGGGGGGGGGCTAACAACGAACCTACTAGATATTGAATAAGGGGAGTCGCCGACCTATATCCTTAATGAGGACACACAACTCGTAATGCGCGCGATCGGAGTATCACACACAGCTTGCAAAGATGAGTTTCGACGAAATCTTCGATCTCACAGCTGGAGTGTATTTTCATTTTTTATAATATTGAACCAATATTACAAGCGGGGGAGGGATGTATCAATGAATTAACCTTCTGTTCAGGCAGAGTAAAATATACTGGGGGGGAAAGATTAACTGTTAAACCTCTAGAGGCTGAACAAACAATACGGCGGGGGGGGAGGGGAGGGGGGATGCACCAATCAAACTCATGTTGGGGTTGACCAAATAATACGAGAGGGGGGGGGGGATGAGCTTCCTGTTGAGGTTGAACACACAACACGAGGAAGGGGGGGGGGGGGGAGAGGAAACAATTAACCCCCAAAAAGTTGAGAGAACTTTGTACGGCGCAAAAAACAATAGGTGAATCCCTCTAGAAACCCCAAATCCTTCTGTACTGATTTCAATTAACTTGTGCCCCAACAACGGGATTTCAGTTAAAAAGGCGTTAAAAGTCTATTTCTGAGCAAAGCAAAAGGGGGGCCGTTGACGCCAAATATGCCAGGAGACGGCACTTTCACCTACCTCTTGACCGACAGGCATTTTCCAATAATTCACCCAGACTGACGCTAAACTACTGCCGTGGGTTTTAGTGTGGGACGATCGGTATTACTACATTCGTTGACCGCTGGACATTTCCCTTTGACTGACCCGTCTCCTCAGGAGTCCAGACATCATCTTTGGTTGTCGCAAGCAGCCTAAACCCAGCCGTGAAAAACGGGTATTTTATTATAAGAAAAAAAACACTTGCAATAATGCCATACCAGGTACAAACACCGTAGCTCGGACCGGAGCGCTGCACGCGGTCGGTCGTCCCGGTGGTCCAACGGGTAACCTTGAACACTACAGCCGTAGTAAGGGTAAACTCGGGGGGTTCAAATCTCGGCATGGAGATTTTCATTCACAAGAGCCAACAACTGCCGAGAGCGTGCTTTATACGATAAGATAGCGTGGATTAAGCACAATTCCACGCGAGTCGACGAGGGAAGAAAGTGCTGGTTTATTCTCGCGATGAAAACGAAGGCGCGTGCCGTAAGTCGGGAATGGGGGAGAAGAGCCTGCTTCGTGACCCCGGGTTTGAGTGGCGTCCAGGGAGGGAGGAGACAGAAAAACTGCCAAGATAATTGTAATACAACAGTATCATCGTATGTAGGTGTTGAGTCATAAAAAACTTTCTGAAGACGGGCGATAGATAGAGCACACAGCTTGCAAAGATGAGAGTATCGACTCCCAAACTCGTCGAACTCACAGCTGACGTTGTTAGAATGCTAGTAACAAAAGGGACGGTCAAACAAAACAAAACTAAATAACAACAACAACAACAACAACAACAACAAAAACGTCCGACAGCTCAGATCCCAACATCACGACATACATATTTCGAGGCAGATAAATCCCTGAATGATAACAATCTGCACTATCAAGATTTTTCGAGGTCGATACTATGGTGTACGTTTCTTTTTCTTCATTTTCTTTACTCAAAATCCTTCTTATTATCTTACGCACATTTTGTTTCTTTTTCCCCTTCCATAGACGTAACTCAGATCCAAGGTCACTGAAGCGGGCTTTTCTCCCCCCTCCCCACTGCGTTACGCGCCTTCATTTTCTGTCGCGAGAAAACGTCAGACTTTTCTTCCCTCGTCGACTCGCATCGAATTAGATACACCCCTGATTTACAACGATCTGCGGGATCTGTAGACATTTCGGGTCAGATATATCCCTGATTTATGACGCTCTGCATGAGCTATTACTAGATCGTGTTTGCCGGGGAGGCTAAACGTGCGACACGGCTCTCGCCAACAATTTTTGCCGGATGCGGTCTGTACGATACGGCTCTTACAGAACACCTCGTAACGATACATGTAGGATCTTGATGGGGGGTTAAAATATATCATGACAACATGATTTTGGCTCGTGATCTGCCCCGTATGCGGGAGGTTGGCTCACCGAAAAAGAAGACAGGAAGGCCTTCCATAATCCTGCGGAGGCTGTAGGTTTCGGGGACCATGACGATGTTTCCCTCCAGCATCATCTCGTAGTGCCGGAAACAATCGGGCCCTGTGAACACGAACCGCGTTACAGAGCTCTCAGTCCCGAAAAAAGTAAAAACAGCAACAACAACAACCTCAACAACAACAACAACCGTTTCATCGAAGAAAGACCAAACCACAACAACAAAAAAAACGCGAGCACAGGTCGAAAGAGTCTCGCGAAAGAAAACAAAAAAAACAGCAGTCATCCATTTCGTTGAAGCTGAACGAAGTAGTAACTGAAACATTACGAGTACACGTCGTACGAGTCTTGCGAACGAGAAATCCCAGAGATAAACATTATCTAGAGATACACATTACTGTGTTTTTTCAACCATTTCATCCAAGTGACGTATATGGGGTTAGGGTTAGGGTAAGGGTTAGGTTAGATCCACCCAATGTGAAAAACACAATCATGTAGGACACCCACGGGCAAAAAAAACCAACCATTTGGTTCAAGCTGAAATACGTCACAACTAAACATTACGAGCACAGGTCGTAAAAGTCTTTCGGAAGGGTAAACACAGTCAAGTCAACCGTTTGGTTCAAGCTGACCAAAGTAGGAATAAACTACCAGGTAATAACGAGTAGCGGATACTGGCTCGTGAGTCTCGCGATAAAGTTAACACACAATCAACCATATCGTCGAAGCCAGAACAAGTCGACCTTTGCCCCCAAGATGCGCCGTGCGTATGGCCAGCGCATCAAGTGTCAACCTGGATGAACTCTCGTGCGCTCCGAAACCCAACTAAGGGTGCTCGAACACAACAAAGAAAATAAGAACGCCGTTGGAACCATACCAGATAAACAAAAGAGACGAATGCGCAAACGAACAAGCCATTCTTCTACCCCCCCTACCCTGCCATGAAAACAACAAAATGAATCAATTATCATTCTCCCCCAGGATACGGCCATGCATGATAAGACCCCCCCCCCTCCCCGCCCCCCCCGCAGCCACACTGTGACTAAAACGCGGTAATCCTGCTTCTCCTTCTCTGCCTATTGTTCCCCTTCCCCCACCCCTCCCCCCCTAATGTTGTTTTCAATTTGTTCCCTACCAGTTCCGGGGGGGCTGACATAAAACAGCCCCCCAGCCGTGTTCGTGACCATAGAGACCGCTCCAACCCCCCCCCCCTCCTTCCCCCTCCCCCCCCCCCCCCCCCCCCCCCCCCCCCCTCCGCGCCCCCGATGTAACCGTCTTCACCAAATTTCTTCCTTAAACGTTCCAGGAGGGCTACAGTAACAGGAAACAGCCCCCTAACTGCGGTGGCGAAACCATGTCGATTGCTCCAAGCCCCCCTCCCCGCCCCCCCTCCCCCTCCCCAATAGGAGTAAGAAAGGTGCTCCTTCTCCAAAGGGATGCGTGGTCAATGGCCAAATGACTTAAGGCAAGCACCAAATGAGTGCGTCCCCGCCCCCTCCCCTATATAACTGCCTTCACTGAAATTATTCCTCACCTGTTCCAGGAGGGCTAACAGAAGACAATCCCCTAGCGGTAGCCATAACCATGTCGACTGCTCCAAGCCCCCCCCTCCTCCCCCCCCCCCCTCCCCCCCACCCCCCCTCTTCCCCTTCCCCTTCCTGAATTTTGTTCGTTATTCATAATTTTCTTCCTCACCAGTTCCGGGGGGGCTGACAGAAAACAGCCCCCTAGCAGTAGCCATCACCATGTCGACTGCTTCAAGAGGGGCTCGGTTCACTGGAATCGGCCCAGCGTCTTTCTCCGTCATTTCCTTCCAGATCTCGCCCCGAGGATCCCGATCTAGGCTGTTGCACTGGAACAGAAGGTCGTACCTAAACGGTAGCAGTGGTGGTGATGGTTGGCGGGGTAATGGTGGCGAGAAGGTTGATTGTGAGGGTGATGGTGGTGGTGGTGGTATTGGTGGTGGTGGTATTGGTGGTGGTGGTGGTGGTGGTGGTGGTGGTGGTGGTGGTGGTGGTGGTGGTGGTGGTAGCAGTGATAGTAGTGGTGGTGGTGGTGGTGGTGGTGGTGGTGGTGGTGGCGGTGGTGGTGGTGGTATTGGTGGTGGTGGTGGTGGTGGTGGTGGTAGTGGTGGTAGCAGTGATAGTAGTGGTGGTGGTGGTGGTGGTGGTGGTGGCGGTGGTTGTCGTGGTGGTGGTGGTATTGGTGATGGTGATGACGGTATGGTGGGTGGCGGTGGTCATGGTGGTGGTGGTATTGGTGATGACGGTATGGTGTAGAGGGTGGGGGGGCGTTGGTGTTGGTGGTGGTGGTCGTGGTGGCGGTGGTGATAGCGGTGGTGATGGCGGTGGTGGTGGTGGTGGTATTGGTGGTGTTAGTGGATGCAGTGGTGGTGGTGGTGGTGATGTGGTTGCTTGTGGGGTTGGTGGTGTAAAGGAAAGCGCGTTTTATTGCTGAAAAAAGTAAATGTATTACCAGGTATACTACTTCCTAGATAGTCTGCCTCCTACCCGTGAGTGTGGCTTAATTAAAGCGGGATTAAGGGGAGAGGCGAGAGCGCGAGTTGGCACGAACTTCGATGCCAAACGACGAGTCGCGGGAACGCTAAACCTTGCGCACAATAAAAACGACGGCACGCATATACCAGGGGGGAAAAGGGACAACACCCGTTATCATGGCTTGTTCAGAAGGTCGCTGATGGGAAAAATGTCAACGAAATCCTCCATCTCACAGCTGTACATAGTGTATTTTCATTATATTTCTAAACAAAACCTGCAGCGCTTGAGCTGGAAAGAATAAAGTGATATGTAAGGCCATTTTTGACACAGTCGGATTCCGCCAGTCGAAAACGGCCCTTTTTGACTGGATTCTTCTGGTCCCTCTTCTTATCGTCAGTCGAGTGGATTTGATAGTTTTTGTGCTTTTCCTTGAGGCGGTTGGTGTGAGGGTGTACTGCTGTACTGCTGTATGGCAGTCGAAAATCGGTTGGTAGCTCTGTCAGCTGTGCTTCGCGCGTTCTTCGCGAGTAACGCATGCTGCGCGCCCAACGAACCTTTGTCCAAGCGGGTTGGTGGCGTTGCGCTTAGCGGAAAGCCGCCAAAGGTATGTCCGTGGCGTTACACTCAGCGGAGAGCCGCCAAAGCTACAGCATCACAACAGGCGTAGCCGTTGTTGGCAAAATGGCATCGATAACGCGCGCTACTGCTGTCGTGTGATACACGCTGCTGGCGAGCGGAGCTAGGAGTGCGCCTCGCTGACTTGCGGCGAGAAGCAACAGCAGTGATAGCAAAGGCAGCGTCGGCGCTGTTGTATGATACTACTGCTGTGTGGTACCTGGTGTGGGTGTGTGGGCGTGTGGGTGTGTGCTTTGTGGTGGGATGAGCGATGCGATGGGTTCAAAAATCAGGGGTAAAACTTTTTTGACTGAGTTTTTCGACTGGAGGATCCAGTCGAAAAAGTCGAGTTTTTCGACTGGACCCGCCAGTCGGAATTCTCAGGCCAAAAGAGTTGAGTCGAAAAAGCCCTTTTTCGACTGTGTAAGAAAGCCCGGTTTAGGCTTCACTCGAAAACGGCCGTTTTCGACTGACAAATCCGACTGCATAAGAAATGGCCTAACCAAAAAGAAAATATGTTTCCTACGTACTGCGGCACACGGCTGCCCGCCCACGCCACTACACCCGCCTCACCTCCCCGCCTCGGCGGTGGGGCAGGTCTCCAGTATCTCCAGTTGGCGTTTCGCGGCATCGATGTAAGTTGTTTGCGGCAAACCATTGCGCGTCTCGTAGCCTCCGAAACCGATGGGCAGGTAGCGGAACTGAGAAAGGCAACACACATACGAGAAAAAACGGCGGCAAAAACGTTGCAAACACAACAATTACCACAGCGTAGACTCTAGGGGTATCGTAAGGAAGGAAACCAAAAAGAGCAAACCAGCAAACACCAAAAAAATTGTCAGAGCGGGTCGACAACAAACAAAATCCGCCAAAACAACGCAGGTAATCGACGGGTTGGCCGACACCTCACGACAGAAGTATTAGCACGACCTTGTACTACAACTGCGAAATACTTGTATGCAAAAAAGTTCGAACCGAACAGTTTAGACGCAAGGGTCCCTGAAACCCGCCAATTCAGTCCTTGCCGTGCCGATTGTAGATACAAGTTTATTCGCCAAGTTTGCCTATACACAAACCTAAGCTCAAAACCAAAGCTTAACATGCCCTAAAAAGCTCAAAATGCCGCCCTAAAACACTCAACAGCACAACACAAAGAGCAATATAATCCTAATGATGCTCACATGTTCCATCGTACTCACGCCAACAATGATAACACCATCAATATCGACAAATGCGCAACACCTGAAGTATCCGTAAGAAGCCTGAAATTACTCGTCTTTTTTTTTTTTTTTTTTTTTTATCCTCCGGCGGATGGGGAAAAATAAAGCTTTAGCTCACCACACTTCCACATCACATCAACAGAAACACTAACAAGACCAGTAGCAAATACAACAACAGCGAAAACACCAAAACAGCATCATCAACAACAACTGCATATAACTCACACATACCCAACAAAAAATATGTATACACAGATATAACCGAGAAACATGTATATAGAAACACAGACCCACAGACAAGTATAACCATTATTACGCACCGACACACAAACAGATAAACCGGCACGTGACCAACAGATAGACCGAGATTTCACCCCAGCCTCAACACCAAGCTTCAGCCCCCGCCCGCCCCCGCCACCCGGAACATAAAAGAAGAGCCTGCCAAGACACGCCCGGCCATGTCGTCTTCACGCCATTCCGTGTACCACGACACACCGCCGCGTACTATCCCGTTCCAAATGTCAACCTATATCATCCCATCCCACCATACATCCCATCCTACGCCGTGCCATGCCACGCCATGCCATCCCATCCCATCCCATCCCACCCCACCCCACCTCACCACCCACGTTTTCATCTCTGTGCGAGTGTGAGTCAAACCACCTACACCCTCGGCCTAACAATTCAGTACAAAACCCAAAAATGATACTCGCATACCTGGTATACACGTACGACGTATTGAGTTGTTACTATTAATAGCGCATTAACAAATATCCCGACACCCACCCCAAGCCACGCCACCATTATACTCCGTATTATCTTGACAGGTGGTGTATTGTTCCCGAGGGGTATTATTCGACTTCAGAGTGATTGGTTGGAGCCTGTCCCCTGACCACGCACTAGATTGAGGCGGGGAGTCAACATGAGAACAACAACAACAGCAACAACCCGAGCCCACCCACCTTCTAATCCGTGTGCGAATCATGCCGCGTGTGCGACGTAACCCACCCATAAGCATCCTCGGCCTCGCAGTACAATACAAGCCCCAACTATCGTATTGAGATGTCCTTGCACTGTTAATACACATATCCTGACACTTACCCCATCCCGCCCCACCCCATCCCACCCTATCCCACCCCGCTCCACCCCACCCCACGCACCTTCTCATCTGTGTGCGAGTCATACCGCGTGTGCGATGTAAACCACCTAACCACCCTCGGCATCTCCAGCACCCTCATAGCGCATTCCCGGTCCCTCCCCAATGTCTTCTCCGCATGGGTAGGGTCCCCCGAAGGGTCCCACCCCAAGGTCATGAGCACAACAGGCACCTCGAACTCCTCTCCATATCCGGGCATCCGTCGCCCCGTAGCCTGGGAAGCATGAGGGGCTGTAATAGCATTGTCCCCGGTCCCAGCCCCTGTTTTTAAAACGCCTGCTGCGCCCATCCTGGCCTCGAGGGAGAGTTCTTGCTCCAGGGCGCATACGTCGTCGCCCTTTCGTTTTAATTTTCGTTTTCAACGTTTTGTTTAAAGGTGTAGTGGAGACAAAGAGAGAGGAGTGGGGGGGATAGAGAGAGCGGGGCAAGAGAGAAATAACACAGGGAGATAGAGAGAGACAGAGAGAGGCGAAGGCGGAGACAAACATGTAGACAAACACACACAGAGGGGGGGGTAATAAGCGGGTTATCTCGGTGAAGGTGGCACGGCCAAGTCTGCCAACACAGAACGAAGACAACCGAAACAGAAATGCCAACACTGATGGCCGCGAAGAGGGAAAAAACACGTACTTTACGCGTACATTAGTGGTTCCTCTATAATCCCGATTGACCGCTATAGTGTCTGTGAAATCGCTTGGAACAGACGTCAGCAACAAGTAGTGGCCGTATTCGGAGTAGTGTTGGCTGCTGCAAAAGTGCCGCATGTCCAGCATTATAGCGGCAACCGGCACTATAGAGGGACCTCAACGCTAGTCGAGTCGCTGACGCGTGGCGAGCGCCAGGGCAGCAGTCTCCTACTAGTAAACACAATATGAACACCCTCTGGCAGACCCGATTCGTTGGGAAATCAAAGCAAATAAACGACCCCAGTCGCTCGTAGAATAGAAGCGTGGCCAGGGGCTCGTTTCCGCCTTTATCTCCTGTTCTAAAACACGCATACACGAACACGCACTGCCTTGCCTTGGTTCGCCTTACCTTGCCCCCTATAGGATGCCTAAATGCAGGGTCTGCTAGCCCCCCGTGCCTCGGAATCAAGCCCCTATCACATCGAAGCCGAACCAGTAGCCAAATCAAAACCAAAGCCGAAACCTAAAATGAGATCAAACCATAACCGAAACCAACACCAAAAATGATACCAAACCCAAGCCCAAAAACCAAGCCCCATCCCAAGACCCAAAACCACAAACTAAGAAACAAAACTGACGTCACAACCAATACCCAAAACCAAACTAAACTCAAAAGCGAAACCAAAACCAAAAATAAAATAGAATAAATAAAGCCTAAAACCAGAAACCTCAAACCGAAACCACAATCAAAACCACGAACCAAAACCACAACCCACGTCAAAAATCACGATACGGCAACGACGACGGGGCAGCTCTTCGTGGTGTATCTCTCAGCCTACGGAATAAAACCAAAACCAAAACCAAAACCAAAACCGAACAAAAACATAAGCAAAAACCAAACGCCAAAACAAAACCCCAAATCCCAACCATCAAACAACGCCAGCATCATAACACTCACGTGGACGGCGACGAGGACTGGTCGACTCTTCTTCAACACCTTCTTATGGTACCTTTCGGCCCACCGATTAAAGCCCCCCGGGAGAGGGCTCCACCGCCCAGCGTCCGTCGCTCTCCCGATAAACTTACTATCGAACGCTCCAAACATTGCGTCCGCCTCATCCAATGCTAGCTTCTGCACCAGGAGAAGCGGTTCGTCTGGGTTGCCTCCCTCCCCAGCGCTAGCAGGGTCGCTCAAGACCGCGATAACCTGGCGTAGCATGTCGGCTTTCGCGGCAAGAATTTTATCCAGCGACCCTTCCAGCTCGGGGCAGTCGCTCAGACCCACTACCTCCAGCGGAGAGCACTTCCCCTTCCCCGCCCCTTCTCCGTTGCGTTCAGGATCATGTCCGCTGACGAGGGTCACACTACTCGCAGTGGGGGGGGAGGCAGGAACGAGAAGGGGGACGGGTAGAGGGGAGTTAAGCTCACCCACGGAAATTTGCTGCACGTTTTCCATCTCAGCTGGGACCACCTCGCCCACCCCGCCACCGGACAAACGGTGCTCGAACGGCAAGGACGGCACCAAAACCTTCGTTCCTTCTTCGTGCGCTGCCGCCGCCGCCGCAACTCTTTCCGACTCGGATTCTGACACCGTCGGTAGCACCCGGTGGCTCTGGAAGTAAAGGTGGTACATGTCAGCGTCGTCTTCCACGAAGTCCGCATCATATCCATCGCGTTCTTGCGCTTCTTTAGCCACCGCCGTCGCCGCTGCCATCAGCCGCCGACGCTCCCGCCGACGCTCCCGTTGCCGCGGCGACAGCGGTGGCAACAGCGACGGCGACGCTTCCTGGTCACCGCCGTCGAAAACGATGCCGTCGAAAGCATCATCGAAAACGTCTTCAAAAACGTCCTCGTCGATGTCGTCGACAAGGTCTTCTTCGTCGACCTCCACCGCCGACGAATACAGCATTTCGTGGGAGACCACCAAAGGCGAGCGGCCAACACGCCCACCACCACCGCCGCTATCGTCGCCGTCCCCGCCGTCACCACGGCCATCGCCGCCGACGCCCTCCCCGACCTTTCGGTCCGTCAACGTCTCCGGTACAGTCGCCGTCATTGTCGCCAACGGTGTAGAGTGTCGGCGGTGACGCTTGTTGCCGTCGGCCAATGTTGTGAGGTGCCCGTCCCGACCTTCGCTGCCGCTACTGCCGCCACCAATGCCACCCCTGCTGCCGTCACCACCGCCACCGTTGCCTCCGCTCTCGCTGCTGCTGTCCGTTCCCACCGCACCCTTCACGACCTCCACCGCTGCACCCGCCGTCGCCACCCTCGCCGCCAACCTCTCCGCCGCCACCGATGTCGCCGCCGTCATTGCTGTCTCCTTCCCCACCGTCGGCAGCGCATCCCCGGCGACAACACTCTCTGCTCCAAACGGCGGGATCCCTGTATCTCCGCTGTCGCTTCCACCAAGCTCTCTCCGTCCGCGGTCGCTATTGTCACTGCTACCGGAACCTCGACGAGCCTCTGTTTCTCTCTCGGAGGGGGGGGGCAAGGAGGAGATGCCACCGCCACCAGTACGGGTAATGAACAACGGCTTGCTCATCTGCGGGACGGGCACGAACCCTGAGAGGGTGTGCGTGTCGTCGTCGCAATCTGCTGATGCTGCGGCCGCCACCTCCGCAACCGCTCCCCCCCCTCCGGCATGTGGCGGGGAGCCGGCGGAGGAGGCGGCGTTGGGGGGGTTGGCCTTGTTGCGCCCTGCGTGCGCTGGCGGACTTCGGAGTTCGGAGTCAAGAACCCCCCCCCCGTACAGAACGCCTCCTAAGGCGATGCTCACGGTCAGGAAAGAGGCGGCCGCTAGCAACAGCCCTCGAGGGTTGTTGCGCGCCTGCGGAGATGTACAAAAAAAGTATGGTCCATGCGCGTACTGAATTAGACAATATATTAACGGTTCTGTTCGTGTGTGTACTCGTATTGATATATTGATTGGTACATTCGACGAGAGCGTGTGGGGGGGGGCGTAATAAAAATAAAAAAAAACTTCATATCGTGCATGGCAGTACGTAGTCCGCATCTGCAGCACCATAGGTCCGCACATCTGTACAATGCCCAGACGGAGCACGTCGGAATTCACTGGTCTGGCCGACATTGCTTGCACCAAGCGCGCGGCGAGGCATTCGAGGAGTCGCATGAAGGACGACCTGCATCCTACTAACCACTTGTGTGAGAGGTGGACCTTCCGCACCTCGTGCGTACTTTCTTGCGTATCTGACGACAGATACTTGTACGGATTCATATATATATATTTCATTAATGTGGCCACTTCCACTTGTGAAGCGGATTTCGGCACCTTGCGCAGATTTTCTTGCAAAATATGGATGACAGCGTCATAGCGTCGAATGCCGTGATTAATTTCCGATTGCGAGGGGGTGGGTTACGCACGCGTTTGGTTGTTTGCTTGTTTTGTTGTCGTGGCCTATCAGATAGCAGCACGCATGTGAGCGCAAAATGTTGAGATATTGGAGATTTACCGTGCCCGTGTGTGCGAGACAGACACACCGCCAGAAACAAACTAAACTCGGTAAAAAGTAGTCATGGGTACTACAGCAGTAGAACAGGACTCCAAACAAGAAGCAGGGTCTGCAAGAAGAAAGCCACGCTGACAATTACTTGTCAACTACAGGAAGAAAAAAATCGGGAGCCTCGACGCTGATTTTAATGTAGTCTAGAGCGCACCCTACCCGAAAAAAGAAACCCAGCCGGGGTCAGAATTCCTTCTTCGTATTTCGATGTGGTGTAGACTATACTTTCTGTTGTACTATTAATACTGCTGTTGCTACAGAGCGGTGTTTTTAAGCTCTGGTCCCCAGCCCTTGGCTCGACGACCCTCGTACAGTTCTTCTGTTTTAGTACGCGTGCAACGTCGTACCGGTAACTCAGATTTTGAGCTCTTCCCCTCCCCGGTACGGCGGCAGGCGCCCTTCCTTCACCCGTCGGCTTCTTCAGGCTTTACAATACAGGCTCGGCTCGCGCCCTACATTTGCTGTGCAAGTTGAAAAGCACTCGCCGCTCCTACGAGGATGCCTGGCACTCCATAGAGCATTCCCTTGCATGCACCGAGCCGCCTTTAAAGGCGCCGTTGGATTGCATATATCAAACGAGCGCAGTCCTCGTGAATGCGCACTGGTATCTCGTACCCAGTAAATGCAAATATCCAATCAAAGGCAGCCCGCATACATGCATCATGTGCATGAACTTCATGTAGCCTATGCTTGTACTCGTAGACCAGACTATGTATATCTACTACAGCCGTAACCTGGCCCTACGCGAGCTTGTTGCTCGCCTGAAATCGTCACTCTTCTCTATCTCGTGAACTCATGAATCCCGTTACAAGTGGGTATAGGATGCGAGTTACTGCTG
The DNA here is from genome assembly GCA_012845835.1 of Undaria pinnatifida. Lineage (NCBI taxonomy): Eukaryota > Phaeophyceae > Laminariales > Alariaceae > Undaria > Undaria pinnatifida. The sequence goes on from JABAKD010000027.1 coordinate 8,898,010, forward strand.
TTTTATGATTACGTACGGAAAAGTTATGCAGGTAGCATCAGCAGTCGATATGATATCGCATGCGGCGTATTTCTTCTGATCAATACATCAATACTACTACTGCTGTAAAAAAGTAGGTCCTGCCCTGTAGCATGAAGTTGGTATCGACCTGCCGCAACAAACAACGAACTGAGTGAGAATATCGACGAGGATGGAGGAGGTGCAATGTGAGGTTTCGTGCGTTTTTGTGTGCTTGGGGGTCGACTAATGCTCCAGTAATCGATGCTCAAGAGCAGCACCTGATCATGATACATCTGGACAAGGTGTCCGTGTCTATGACGCGATGCGGCACATCGTCCGTGAGATCCTTTGATTGTTCGTTAGGATTTTGCCCGAGGAATGATGAGGATCCCGTATGTAGCCGGTACGTATCGCGCCAAAACCGCGCCGGCACCATGACGAGTATCGTATCAGTGCAGCTCTGACAGGCAGCACGAGAAGGCCGCATGCATGTACGTACCTAGCAAGCACAAGCCTGCCTCGTTGAGACAAAACATGACTGCGTCTCGTCAACCCAGCTAGCTACGTAGACATGATGTGGCGTGAGACAGCAGCAGCAGCAGCACCGCTGCCACATGCCGCATCATAGAAGCACAGCGCTCGCATAATAGTTGAACGGCATTTCCAACCCTTTCTCAACACAAGATTGAACCTTCCACAAAAACGACTAGCCTGCTGTGTTGCGAGAGAGCAGAGGCACGGCTAGCCTGGCTCTCATTCTCGCAGCAGCAGCAGCAGCAGCAGCACCACCACCACCACCACCACCACCACCACCACGATCACCACCACTAAAATAGTCTACATTATCACAGGCAGACGCACCTCAGGGCAGGGAATGGACGAGTCTAGGCTGCTGCTGGCGCCGCCGTTAGGTTGCGTCCTTCTAAACGGGGAAGGAGTCTCATCGTCGGAGTCGACCTGTAAATCAGTTGCCTGCATTGCAGTGTCACACGCGCGGGAAGGTTGGCAACGCAGCCACCTCCAGCAGGCCAGCGTCCTCTGCCCACGTAGTACCTGGATCCAAATCTGTTTACGTGTTGTCCTGGCTTGCGAGCTTGGCAGTGAAGCAGGTGCAAGAGCAGAAAAAGTATATGAGCTCTCTTGTGTCAAGTGTTGTGGGAGACAGCGAGACAGCACAACACCACATACGCAAGAGGCGGAAAAAAAATATATGTGCCAGACTCTGTAAAAGAGTCATTTTTTAACCCCGATATCAACATGCGCAAGGGGTTTCCAGAGTTCCACGTTTTCGCGTGAAAAATGCAGGATGCTGGAAAACGGAAACTCGAAAAGAGCAGAACACCTTCGTACGTACGAGTACGCCGAGCGCATGTTGTTTGCACCTCGTTATATGTACGTGCGAGGTATGTCGTTGGTCATCACGAGATAGTCAACGGGTACGTCGGTATGCTGACTCAGTACGAGATAGTCATCAGGCATGTCTGTCTGTACGTGGTCTGGGGTGTGTTCTCAAGAGTACCGAATCCGAGTACCCAGCAGTGCCATACAAGTACATACGTTGTACAAGTAACACGTCCTCGAAACATTTTTTATACAATAATAACGCAGATACCCTCTGGTACACAACAATACGGAGCAATCAGGCGTACAAAATCAGTCGACGAAGATCGACGAGATTCGATATTCGGTTCCACATTCTGCATTTATTTTCTTGTGGAGGTATGTACGACGTACCAGGTATCTTTTTCCCGGAGGATATGATAGGCCCGTTTCTTGTTTTTTAGCCCAGCTGACAGAATTCGTCCCATCCGCCATCACCCGTCGTCGTCTATTACGTATCCACCGCGCTTCCCTTTGTGTTTGTTTATGATATACGGTCTCGGTTCTCTGTAGTGTGCATACAAAAGGCGAAGAAGAGTAGACTATATGCCGTCGTGGGTTGATCCGCCGACTGCTGCTGCTGGTACTGGGCACATCATTTCCCCTAAGCTTATTGCAAGGAATGTATTGTCGTCGCCATCATCATCGTCGTCGAATTCTGGTGGTGGTGGTGGTGGTGGTCCAGACATCGACGCGCTAAGGTCAAAGTGGTCTTCTTACGCTAGTTCCACACGGAAAAAACGCTCAGCCGGCGGTATGACAACAACAACCAACTCCCACGAGAAATTGGGGTCCCCGTATGCCACTGCGCTCCCCCCTCCTCCTCCTGCTGCTGCTGCTGTTCCTGCTGCCACTGCTGCTACTCAACACACAACCAGGGACCCTAGCGGTGAGCCTCGTGAGTGCGGCAATACTTCTTTGCATGATTGCTATTCATAGAATAGTTGGTAATACTTGTAAGCAACACTTCTTTGTATGATTAGAGTCTAATAATAGTCTAGACTGTAATAAATGGCTTCCTACGAGGTTAGGATATAGACTACCTGGTACTCCTTTGAATGAGGTTGGGACACTTACTTCTTTGTACGATGATAATAATTGATTACTTGTTTTATTTAAATTACAGCTAATAAAAAATTGAAAAACGTCAGCTGTGAGTACGACCGATTGAATTGTTCAAACTTATTTATGCGAGCTGCGATAAAGTTAGTATTAATAGTAGCACAATTTTTACGGAAGACTTATTTATATACCTCGGGTAGGATATTTTGCATATAACAGAACTTGCCCTTTGGGATGGGGTTTATTTGGTATCCCGGGGGGGGTCGCAAGTCGAAAATGGGGAACACAGACTCTTTCCCATGATATTATAATAAAAAATGAAATACACTCCATCCAGCTGTGAGCTCGAAGATTTCGTCGAAACTCATATTTGCAAGCCGTGTGTGATACTACTACTCCGATCGCGCATATTACTGGGTGTGTGTTATAAAGCTTGGTTTGGTCAAAAGCTGCCTGGTATAGGTTAACCTTTTGCAAGTAGTCAAACGGACTAATACCCCATTAATACCTTAAAAATGGCGTCGTCGACAGACCATGTTTTTTTTGGGTCGTGGGTTCGAATCCCACCATCCACAATAATAAAGTTTTACAGACTTTCCCCACGTCGAACTTGAAAAATACTCTCCCCGGTATCCCCAGGAAATGAAACCGCTTGGATATTGACAGGTCCGCCCGTATATCCGGCCGACCTGCTATCCCGCCGTTTCAGGGGGGGAGAGTGTTATAAGGCTTAGTTTGGGCAAGCTATTAGACTATAGTTTAACCTTTTGCAAGTGTTCAAACGGACTAGTACCCCACTAATACCTTAACATATGTGTCCTAATTAAGGATATTAGGTCGGCGACTCCCCTTAGAACTACAGTGTAGCTTGTACCAGGGTCAACAGGGTGGTTTTAACCAGTCTGTGCGCGGAAACGGTAAAACCCGCTTTTGAGGGGGCACAAAATCTGACAGATGTGCGTGGAAGGAAATGCATCAGTTCATCAAGTATATCCTGTAAGTCGTAAAACCGATGAGGAGAGGGCGGACTTTTTTAAAAAAAAGGGGGGGGGGGGGCCGGGGGCGAAAAAGAGGGGAGCGGAGGGGGGGGGGGGGGGGGGACAACTCAATCTGTGCGCGGAAATTATAAACCCTTTGACGGGGACAAATCTGACGGTTGTGAAAGGAATGTATCGGTTTACCACGTATGTCCTGTAAGTCATACAACCGGTGAGGGGAGGGCGGCCTGTAAGTCATACAACCGGTGAGGGGAGGGCGGAATGTTCGACGGAGGGAGGGGGGGGGGGAGGGTAATTGGAGCTACGGCATGGTATGTACCAGGTATAAGCTATACAGTACTGCCTTTTTGCTGCTATTGTATGCCTTGCATACCTGGCATGAGGTCCGACGATGTGTATACTTGATTGCTGCATTGGACGTGTTATGCTGTTGTGGTACGACCTCTTGCTGCTGTGCATCAGGCACACACACATGCAAACACCGTCACTAATGGCGCGCGATTCGATGCAGCAAGTCGACGAGAAAAAAAACAGGAGTCTTCTCGCGACAGAAAATGAAGGCGCGTACCGTAGTGGGGAAGGGGGAGAAGGGCCTGCTAAGTGACCCTAAGTCTGAGTTACGTTTAGGGAGGGAGAAGTGCAAATTAATACGAGTGCGAAGAAAACAGATACGGTAAGCAAAAAATAAGAAATGGCACAAAGGCGACAGCCTGGAGCACGGCTGCCGTTGTATCACTGCTGATGTACTGGTGTGTGCTGATTATTTTTTGTGGCTGTGTTATAAGGCTTAGTTTGGGTAAGCTATTGGTTAACCTTTTGCAAGTTGTCAAACGGACTAATACCCCACTAGTACCTTAACAAATGGCGTCGTCGGCAGGACCATGGATTTTGGGGTCGTGGGTATAAATCCCACAACCACCATAATAAACTTTTTCATGTCTTCCCCTATGTCGAACTTCATAAATACTATCCCCGGTACACCCAGGAAATGAAACGGCTTGGATATATTGATAGGTCCGCCCGTGTATCCGACCGACCTGCTATCCCGTCGTTTCAGGGGGAGAGAGTGTTATGAGGCTTAGTTTAGGTAAGCTATTGGTTAACCTTTTGCAAGTGGTCAAACGGACTAATACCCCACTAATACCTTAACAGCTGCGAGGCTGAGCGGTTGCTTTTGCATAAAGAAAAAGAAAAAAGAAAGAAGAAAAAACTGCCCTTCTTGATCGTCTTGTGTGCCTATGACAGCACACACTCCGCACGTGCAGAAATTACACATAAACACGCAGAAGCTCCGTCCGCGGCTGTTAGGTCCAAGATTTTTCTCGCACAACCACTGCGCCCCATCGCCTGCCTTCCAACATGCTCATAGGGACGACCCCGTGTCCAGAACCCTTCCAACGTACTGCTGTAACTTGTCCTCGGTCCGAGGGGTCAGGCGGCAGGTAGGACCGGCGCTTGCCTGCCTGGCCGTGCCAGCGAGGCTGCGCACATGGCGGTTCGCGCCTCCATCCCTCACTACCCCCATCGCCGTTTCCAGTACGTATTCCTCTGCGCCGATCGGGACGCGGATACATGCCACGGCGGTAGAGGTGCGCGATTTTTTTTTCTCTGGGGCTCCTCAGCACTTACTTAACCCCTTTAGAGCCCCCGAACCCCTCCTTATACTAAATCCAAGTAATGCTGTCCCCAAAACGGGTTTCCAGTTGCAAAGGGGTTAAGGACCTCCACAATATCCCTCCATATATCTCATCCAAAAACTGATTTTGTTGAAACGAAAGCGCAACCTCCGATAAAAATACAATCGAGATTGAGATTTATTGGTACCAACATCTGACCACTTGTGGTCCACGCATGGTAAGTATTCTAATGCAACGTTTGTTGTTTCATACTAGGTTTTTGACTCATGAAGAAAATACTGAGAACGTATGACCGATGTATTATTTAACGCAGCTTAAAAAGATGAGCATCGACCCTAACCTTTTTATCGAACTCACAGCTGACGTTGTTAGAATAACTTTGTACCTGGTAATTGATAAGTCCCGCCGACGACGCTAAATGTCACGGTGTACTCCGAGTGGGGGATGCGTAGTTCGTCGGTGTTGGGAAGCGTGCTCCTCGCGGGTTTCGGTGTCTGTGGTTGGTATCTCCTCATGGCTCGCTGGATTGACTCAAAGCTTATGCATTATTTTCTCTACATTGAGCTCTAAAAGACAGACAAAGAAGGACAAGACAGAGTAGGGCAGGGTTGGGCAGGGTGGTGAGATGAGGGGCGTCCTGCTTCTCCCATCATCGTCACCTACATTATCGCCCATCTATGATGACCTTGATGTGAATGTGACATCTAATATCACGTGGTTTCACCTGAACCCCGACATGGTTTCACGTCGAATCTATAAAAGATCCTTCAACGGAAAGCACTACATTTACAGTCCATCGTTGGCGTACGTATTCCAAAAAGTCGTAATTCCGACGGCTTTGGGTTAAGACGGGCTAAGGAGCCCCAACATCGTTCATAGAAAAAAAAAGAGCCGAAAAGTTCCACCTCTGCCGTCGCACACGTCATCTCATTATAACCGCACCTCTTTCTTCAGCAACGCGGACGTCGACGCTTTCGGCGATCGAAACCTCCTCCGCCCCCGTGGGGGTGTGCCCCTTTCGGTGGCAGTACCACGGTCTTGGCGGGGTTAGCAGCGGCGCCGACGCCTTCTAGCGTTCGATGGAAGAAGCTAGTGGCTCTAACCATGTTGACCGTGGCTCCCTTAACGCCGTTGCAACTGGAAACCCAGTTCGGGGGCAAAATTACTTGAAAAAAAATAGTTAGGGAAGGGTTTCGGGGTTCTAAAGGGGGTTAAGGCCGAGAGAAATGCCGTCCACGTGAGCAAAGGCTTCCACTCCTTCTCCCTCGAACTCTTCTTATGAAACGCCTCAACCCCGACCGCCAAGCCAGGCAGAACACTACCGGTCCCTTAAGATTATTCTGCTGGGGTCAGAGTGGAGCAAGTGGAAGTCCTAGCCTCTCCGCAGTCCACAAAAAAAAAAACATTCGCTGGTCTTGTAGCATGGCACATGGACACTAACGGCGTGAGCGCTGGAACGCGGTCGGCCACCGCCCGCAAGCATCGCCGCCGTGTTAACCGTGTAGAGGGCGTTGGACCAGTCGGTGGTAACGAGCCAGCCAGTTGCCCGTCTCGTGTAGCGCTTGTGTTTTCAGTCCCACATGCTCCACCTCCTCCCTGGGGTTCGGCGACTCTAAACCGCCTGGTCTTTCGATGGACCCCCTCCAACCGCGACCGCCTCTGTCGCATATATAGCTTCCCCCCCCCCATGTCATGCTCAGCCAACCCGGTTATCACCTTTCCCCCGACGCGGTGAGACTCAACTTCAACAAGAGCTGTGCCAGAACTCCGGCGGGCACGCCTCCGGCTCGTCGACGATTCTCCCGGTAGAAGGCCCGTCATGCCCCGGCCGAAATCCTCCCGCCCGATGCCGGTGTGGATGTCGAACTGAAGGTGTGCGAACCGTTGACCGTCGTTTCCGGCGCCCAACAGGGCGCTGTGGGAGCTGATAGCGTCGGACACGTGCTCTACGGTAGAAGATGCGCCGTTAATTTCTGAGACTCTTCCCTCGATGAGCTCCAAAACAAAAAATCTGTTTTTCTTTTGTAAAAACTGAAAAAGCCTGCCACCCTATTAACAAACCCACATGGCATGGCCTAGGTCTACAAAAAATGGTCGATTTCCGCCAAAATTTGGGTTAAGGAACCCCGTCATTCAGAAAACAGTCTAGCAAAAAAAAAATGCGGCCTTAATCCTAGCACGCGTCGTCGAAGAGCACCGGTAACAGGAGACGTACTCATCGTCCAGGCTTCCCGTTGTCATCCTCGGCAGCGCTCGCCAGCACTGCCACCACCGTGGCCGAGGAAACGGCGGTGTGGTCTTTGTACGGGGATTTTCGTCACCCGCAAGTGGCCCACGTCTCTCTGCCTCCTGCTGAGCGTGCCTCTGCCAGAAGGGCGCGTGCCGCAAAACTTTCACTGCCTTTTTGCGTGGCGGTACATCGACGACGCCCCTTCGAGATTTTTTTGCCTCTCCTCCAAAGCTTGTTAAAAGGCATCCCATTGTCTCGTGTCCCCTCGCCGTATGTGTGCGCCGTCGGCCACGGGAGCGGGAGGACCGTGTCGCTGCTCCCCGCCGGCTCAAACCGCTGTTGGCTGGCTCTTGATGCAGCCGTCCGATGAGGCAAGCAGGGGCGCTATGACGTATCACAGCTTAACGTCCCGAAGGAGCGAGCTCGGCATCGCCAAAGACCCAACTCGGCCGGGGTTGTCTCATTGTCTAGATAAAAATGCCAAGCAGTCTAACGCCCGGGCGGGCGCGCGTGCACTCATGCGAACTTTGGCTCCACTTTGTTTTCGTGGCCAAGAAGCATTGCCGCAGGTCACTCATGGAAAAACCAGCATCGACGGGTGATCCCATACCAAGGGCTGGTCCCATCCCTACCGCAAGGCCCCCGGCTGCGTAGGTCAACGACAGCACAGCCTGCGGTCCCCCCTCCCATCCGCGCGGCCCGATTGCTACGAACCGGATCCACTTGGACCCGCTTCCTCGAGCGCGTCCCGTCTCGGGTGCTGGGATCCATAGTTGACTGCCGGGCAGTGGAGCGGTGCCGGCGCCGTGCCTCTCGCAAGGGTCTCAACCACAAAACGAGCGTGGAGCACATGGCCCCTTTACCCGAATAGAAAACATGCCGCCCGGTAGGAATGCGCGGAGACGCCTCCCGTTGCCGAGCCCTCTACCCCGGCGCCCAGGGCGATCCTCCAGCTAATGGCCTGTCATTAGGTGCCGTAAAGCCCGCTCAACGTTTGAGCGTTGCAGCTTCCCTCCCTCCGTGCCTTTGGCGCTTCGCTCTTCCTCCCCCCCCGCCTCCTTTCCACCACTTGTTCGTGTCTCCCCGGTTTCTGCTTCTCCACCACCCTCACTATCCCCGCCCCCTCTGCTAGGCCCACTCCTTCAACCCTCCGCCCCCCTGTCCTGCAAGCAATGCCTGCCTGATCGGTGAAACCAGACGTGCTCCGTCTCGATTTTGTGGAGGCGCTAAGTTGTACGGTTTTAAGGACTACGGCCATGCATGGTACGGTTACCTCCCGCGCCCCCCCCCCGCGCCCCCCCGGCCTGCCACTGCCCGTGCCGCCCCCTCTCCCGGCACTGGCTGCTCGTAACCTCTTCCCAGATGCTCTCGGTCATCCTCGTCTACCCCTTGCAATCGACCCCCGTCCTCCCTCGCCGCTGTCCACCTCCGGTGTTGCCGCGGTGGCGACGGGCCTTGTCCGGGAGGTGTGTCCCGCCAGCGTGGCATCTCTGCTCCCCGCGTTCTTATCACTTGCTCTATAAAAATAGCCTAGTGTTCAGAGATATATGCAGTATAGACTAACCCCTAAGCTAGCAGTTAGCAAATAAATGTTATAATACAAACGCCATAGCCACTAATCTAGCAGTCAGCAAAATGATGCTGGTGAATACGCCATGGCCAGTGGATGGACCAGCAGACAAACACTGTTTTCTTTGTGGTGTTCAGGCTTTTTGTGCTGTTTTTGTTATTTGCGATAATGAAACCGCTGAGGAATGGTTAGTTAAGCGGCGCCAAACAAATCGACGACGTATTTTTGCGGTGAGAGTACTGTGAGTTAGTCAGGCGAAACGCTGAAACCCGGGGCTGAAAAAGGGAATACCCCCCCCCGTACTGTAGCCTAGGTCAGCACTATCCAGTAGATCACTTGGTCGCTGTGACTGGGTGGTTTGCTGGATAGTTCTTTGCAGCGGGCATCCCGATTTAGGAGCGCCTAGGATTGGAGCATTCGGGAGTTAAGAGCGGCCAACTCGGCATGTCCCGCCGCACGAAAGTATATATTGCCCACTACAGATAAGAGCGCTTTGTAGTTAGGATCGCATGTTTCGGCTTATCACGGGGCGCTTATCACGGGGCGCTCTTAAACCGGGGTACCCACTGCTGTGGCATTATCCATCAGACCCCTTAGTGGATAGTGCTACACAATTACAGATGAATACGACATACGCACCTCGTAAATAACTACGACTATTCGTATAATCCTGCCGAAGGTAGCTCTACCGACCGAGAGGTCGAGAGGCTTGAAGAGTGTAGACGATAGTCTTGTATTAGTTGGTTCACAGCTTTGGGTGCCTCCGATAGGGGAGCACCAGATCACACAACCTGCACACAACCCACCGACGACGTAGAAGCGCCAATCGTCGACATGAAATAAATAAACAAAACACTTTGTAACCATCGATCTCCGTATGTGATTGGCTAACGCGATGTCAGCACAATCTGGCATCGATTGCAGATATTAGTTGACGAACGACGATTGGGGTATGAACAGAGCAGTCGCACTAGTGACAGACTGACGGCTTCCGGTGGTTTGCAGACCCTGGTCTTTACCACATTTTTTTTTTTTGTTATTTTGTCACCATGATCCAGCCCGTCGGTGGTCCACGAACGAAAAACAAACAGGCGCCTGGCGCAGGCACTTTTTGTCCTGGACCAGGTGTATGATATGATCCGATATGATAGAGAGCAATGAGACTTAAGCGCTGGCCCTGTCAGGTGCCAGGTGCGTAGGTAGGGTACCACATGACTCGTAGGTGCGGGGGGCGTACATGCCTGGTGTTTTGTTCCTTATGTGCTGCTGTTGTTGTTGTTGTTGTTGCTGTTGTTGTTGTTGTTGTTGTCGTTGTTGTTGTTGTTGTTGTTGTTGTTGTCGTTGTTGTTGTTGTTGTTGTTGTTGTTGTTGTTGTTGTTGTTGTTGTTGTTGCTGTATGTACTTATACTACTGTTGTTGCTGTATGTATTTGTACTACAGCATACCACTGCTACTACAACCGCTTCTTGCAGACTATGAAACGGTTTCTAATTGCTGCATAGCAGTATTCCTACGAACGGCAGAAGAAAAATTTCGGGCATTCACCACGCGTACTCACAGCGCCTATCTCTAAAAAACTTCCTCGCCGTAACCATGTGAAATAGTATGTTGCACTAGTGTGTATACGTGATATCAAATCTGGTTGAATAGGCAAAACACAAAACAATGATACTGAAATCGTCGAACGCCATACCTCAAGGCCAACCGAACCCACAAAGAGTTAGCGCGCCGAAAAAGCAGTTATTTCTAAGGTAATTCTTGGTGGGTTCGGTTGGCCTTGGGTTTTGCGTTTCGTTGGCTTCAATACTTGAACTACGTGAGTTCCTACCCAGCCAAACTTGGTATCCTGCAAGTACCCGGCCTGTCCCAAGAAGCGTGAGTGAGCAGGCTGTCTGCCTGTCCTTATCCACTCTGCTAGTCATATGTTTTGCCTTTAGACTCTGCAAGAAGGGCTCGATACATCCAACATGCACACCAGGTACCTGGTAGGCCCGAAAAATAATGCGCCTGGCTGTGTTTGTTGTACCTGGTATGTTTTTTTCTTCGCGCCAAATGTAGCCTACACACACCTCGCAGTGATATGTAAAACGAAACAGTGTTCGCTGTACACGGCTGGCTGTTTGTGCGCGACCCCGCGCAGTCGGTACGAACTTTGTCTGGACTTATTTCAGGCACGTTTCACAGATTTGCAGCAAGCAACGAGCAGAGGGATTGATGGTACAGGATGACACTAAATGTTGATAAGAGGAAGAGACAAAGGACGATGCCGTGACCCAGCCTGGATTTCGCAACTCGTGTAAAGGAGATGCACACCTCGGATAGATACTTGCACCGATTCTCACTCTGATGATCTAGATTTTTCTAAAGGAGGATCTGCATGGTCTAGCCGTACGATCCGCACAAAGATTTAGCAATTCTTTGTCCACGGGTTGGTTGGATCTGCACTGCTTAGTATACACAAGATCCTGCAAAGCACATTTTAGCGGCAGATAGATACATGGTCTATCTACTGTAGGACGCGTGCTAACCATAGAGGTAGCACGTTTTGGCTGAAACAGTTTTTGAACGACGGGGGCGCCATACCACCAAAACCGCCGGAAAAAAATCAGGGTCTCTTTGGCATTTTGCTTTTGATAATAACTAGCCCATGGGTTGGTTCATATCCCTGGCGAGTCTTACTACGGTAGCCCCCCCAGCTATTCTTGAACGAAATCGCCGGTTTCGAAACCAGCTCCCGGCCGTATCTCCTGAATTACGGCGACCCTTGCCATCCCGACGGTCATCGTTCGATCGTCCTTTGCAAACAAGAGAGTATATGAAGATTACGTTTTCATATCACTCTTCCTCGTGCCGACAAGTCGTGAAACTTTCGTTAAACAAAATCGCTGGTTCGGGGGGGGGGCTATCGTGGAGTCAGTCTGGTATTGGCTTGAATTTTTGGTGTTTTCACCAGCCGTTTTAGGGTCTTTTAGTATAGAGCTCCTCAACAGGTTCGGAGCCTATTACCGTAGCATGAGCCGTAGACGATTTACTGTAGATTGTGATCTGTCCGAGGTGTGAATGGTAGATGATCTAGATCCGTGGTCTGTCCGAGGAGTGAAATTATGATCTGTAGATGATCTGAAGATGATCTGCATGTTATCTGTATATGATCTATATATGTGACATAGATCGAGGTATGTCCGAGGTGTGAAACGATGATCTGTAGATAATCTGTAGATGACATAGCTCGCGATATGTCCGAGGTGTGAAATAATAATCTGTAGATGATCTGTAAATGGTCTGTAGATTATCTGCAGATGATCTAGATCGTGATCTTTCCGAGGTGTGAATATAGATTATCTAGGTCGTGATTTATCTACTACAGATTATCTAGATCAGGGTCTGTCCGAAAGGTGTGAAAGGATAAAGGATGTATCATCCATCCAACACGAGCGTAAAATAATGTGCTCCAGACTAACGTCAGCTCAACAGCAACTCTTGCGACGTCGGGATCACAATCTCCTTCGTGATGTAAAAACGTGCGTGGTCCAGACCAACGTCAGCACATGAACTTTTTTTCTGCGACGTCGGAATTATCACATCTTTTTCGTGATGTAAAAAAGTTGTGCTCCCCAGACCAAAGTCAGCGCACAGCAACTTTTTTTGCGGGGGCGTCGGAATCATCTCTTCTTTGTGGCGTTTTTTTCCCCTGTGAATCGCGGCGGCCTTTTTGCTTTTCTGCTCGTTTTTCTTACTCGTGTACCGTAACATGGTGTCCATGTACTTTAATATTAATAGCAACGTCTACCGTACTAACCCATTTAGGGCCGGACCCACTTTTTCGGCGACAACCAAACGTCTTGGAATTAGTGTGGGATGATGTTTGTACTCTTCAATTCCTTCTGGTAACTCAAATCCAGGGATAAAGCGGGGGGGGGCAACGTCTTTTGAATTGATGTGGGATGACGCTCGTACTCTCTGCGTACGAGTTCCTTCTAAAATTAAAATCCTGGTAGAAATGGGAGTGGGAGGGGGGTGGGGTTAGCGATAGTTTTGAAAATCGCCCAGCATATAATGGACCTATAGGAGCTACTGCACGAATGGTGTTACACCTAACCAAGACGCGGTGGAAGCGGCGGGGACGGGAACGGAGATGGGGACGGGGGCTTTACCCCTTCGGAAATGCTCCCCATGTTTTGTGGAAAACCACGCATGCTACGTACGGCAGAGGTGCACCGTTCGTTTTCTGAGCCTCCTTCCTCACTCGAAGAGCGTTTTATTTTTTTTTCCCCTTCCGAGGCAGACATGAATATTTTTTACGTAGGTAATGTCGAAAACTTGCAATTTGCATACGAGCTGGCCATAATCTTAAAGGGCGAGCGGATAAGCAAGCGGGGGTGACCGTCGGTGGGTCGTGATCCCGCTTCTCTCCTGCGTAAGCAAAGTGCTCTTCTTACGGTTGAACTACGACGGCGGAGTGCAAGCAGTCACCGAGTTGACGGTGGTTTTCTGCTAAGAGTGTCCGAGTGTCATAAGGCTTAGTTTGGTTAAAAGCTGCATGGTATTGGTTAACCTTTTGCAAGTGGTCAAACGGACCAATACCCCACTAATTCCCCAAGAATGGCCTCGTCGGCAGGACCATGGGTTTGTTGGGTCGTGGGTTCGAATCCCACCATCCACAATAATAAAATTTTTCAGACTTTCCCCGTGTCGAACTTGAAAAATACTCTCCCAGGTATCCCCAGGAAATGAAACCGCTTGGATATTGACAGGTCCGCCCGTATATATTTGGCCGAGACCTGCTATCCCGCCGTTTCAGGATGGGCGAGTGTTATAAGGCTTGGTGTGGGTAAAAGCTGTTGGTTAACCTTTTGCAAGCGGTCAATCAACCGGACTAATACCCCACTAATTCCTTAAGAAAGGTCTCAGAAGTGAAAAAACAAAAATGCCATCAACAATATGATACGTATCCGATGAACAAGCAACTCCCATCATGGCGTATATAGGCATTTACAGCGAAAAATCATGCAAACAACGTATATGAATACGACGCGACATTTGCCGGCGGTTTTGGGGGGTTTAAGGAGTTCCCGCCATCCCGTAACTGTTTTGCTATACGCGTAGAAGAAGGCGAAATGCCCTTCCCGATAATTGTCTTTTTTTGTTTTTTTTTTATATATCCTCCGGCGGATGGGGAAAAATAATAAAGCTTTAGCTCGCCACACTTCCACGTATTTTCATACGCGTCGTGTGTCGATTTAACTTAGTTGCTTTCCCAGCCCAACGCTAGCTGGCGCACCCTTCGGGTCCCATTGTAGGTAGTGTTCCAAGTTTTTTTTCTAGTCGTGAGAGGGGGCTTTCAAGACAAAAAAAAAGGTGTGTTATGTTATGGTATTGCCCTGGGAGCCTATCGAGGCGTAAGATATGGAATACGGCTGGATATAAAAGGGTTTCACATGCCTTTGAGAGCATGTGCGTCTAGGAAAAAAGGGGATTATGATGCTTTTGCCTCGCGGAATTGAACGTTTTTCAGTTCGTCCGTGGCAAGTGTGGAACTATAATACAAGAAGAGCTTATCTATTAATGGTACAAAGATGAGTGACCAACGTGGACCCTGCCTAGTAGAGAAACCCGCAAAGGGTGGCGTGTATTTTGCAACAGCCCCTTAATCTTACTATACCTGGCGTCGACTGCAGGACTAAGGGCGGCCTGTGTCTGTATGAGCCCCTCTTTCTTTGTCCTGGCTGGCTACGTTGTAGAAGCTACGTTCTACAACTTGTAGAACGGTTGATTAACTGGAAATTAATGAACAGGAACCACTATTAACAGAAAAAAATCGACGGCCCAATCGACGAGCATAGAAAGCTGAAACGTGGGAATGACGCGTGATACGATAGAGATGTTATGGTATACCTTTTTTTGGCAATTTTTTTTTCTTAATGACGAGGGCTCCTCAACCCACAAAAAAAAAATCGGCCATTTTATGGCACGATTCTCGTTGTATACCTATTATACTACGAGACCATGGGATTTTTCGTCCGCAGATTAAGCAGGTTTTACTTCTTCTCTCGAAATCAGCTTTTTTTTTGTTACGAAGGATATGTCTCAAGCTCCGCTAAATTGAGGGGTAGTATTAAGAAAAGACGTGGTGTGCACCTCTATCGTAGCACGCCTCGATAAAAAATTGAAGGCACGTGCCTGGGGGGCGGGGGGGGGAGGGAAGGGGGGAAGGGACCTGTGACCGTGGCTTGTCCAGAAGGTCGCCGAGGGTAAAACTTCTTGCAAGTCGAGCTGGAGAGTGCAGCTATTAAAATAATGAAACTGCAAGGATGGCTCGAACGGTAAAAAGAAAGGATGGGGAATCACCCACCTGCCTGTCCGGTAGGTATTATTTTTTATATACTCTAGTTTTTTTTTTTTTTTTTTAATTTTGGGGGGTCGAGTGTTTTAGTTCGTCTTTTATAGATAGTACGATTCGTTTAGAATTATTGCTGCTGTCGTTCCTGGATTTGTATCACGTTCTTGCACCTACCCGGCACCACGACTTATCGCATACCCCTTCAAAATTAAACTATTAATACACGGCATGTGTGTGCTTAATACAAGGCGTGTTGGTTGTCTTCACCCTTTCAGCTACCTTACTTCATGCGGCATACGACGGCGGGTGGCATCAGTGAGGATATACGCTGGTTGTAGCGAGTATTTTTTTTCAACTTCGACGTGGGGAAAGTCTGAAAAAATATACTTCGAAGTATATTATTATGGATGGTGAGATTTGAACCCACGACCCCCAAAACCCGTGGTCTGTCGACAACGCCATTTGTTAAGGTATTAGTGGGGTATTAGTCCGTTTGACCACTTGTAAAAGGTTAACCAATAGCTTACCCAAACTGAGCCTTACAACATGTACCCCCCAGGTTGGACCAGTATATGGTCTACAAAATGCATCCCTGGCACCGTGGGTTGGTATGGTCTACACACTTCTTAGCACCCTACCTTGGTGGGTTGGTATGATCTACACAATTCGTGTGGTACCCTCGGTTGGTATGATCTACGCAATGTATTTCCTGTCTGCGCACGTAAATCGTTTTGACCTTCGATACCATATTGTACTTCCCTGTATCATTTCTATGAAGCGCATTTATTTATTCCGGTGCAAAACGGTTTAACCGGCGTCGTACGTATCTCATCATACCTCCTGGTTTGTGCGTTTTCCGTTTCCGTGGTGGCTTGCTGCTCGTGTTTGTGACGGGTTTCTGTCGGCTGCTTGCTGCTATGCGCGGTGTGTCGCGCGTGTGCCTGCTGTTCTGTGCCGTCTTGTTGTGCCTGCTGTGCCATCTCGGATTCTGCGTATGTATATTATACCGACGTCGGTCGGTCACCCCGCGCGAGAAGACGGGGGGCCTGCAGAGATTTTGTCAAAATACGTGGTCTGCCGCTGCTGCAGTGGCATCGGCACGACAAAGTATGTCTACAACCACATGGTGCTCGAGAAGACCTGTGAAGGTATTATGTTGTTGTTGTTGTTGTTGTTGTTGTTGTTGTTGTTGTTGTTGTTGTTGTTGTTGTTGTTGTTGTTGTTGTTGTTGTTGTTGTTGTTGTTGTTGTTGTTGTTGTTGTTGTTTTTGTTGTTGTTGTTGTTGTTGTTGCTGTTGTTGTTGTTGTTGTTGTTGTTGTTGTCTCACATTAACTCTTGTAAAAAATCTAGAGTCCGTGGTCACACAAGGGTGCTGGAGCCCTGGGAAGGTCCGCAAAACCACAATAAAATCAAACTTCGGCCGAGAAATACTACGCTTTCGCACCCAAAACGCACGATACATGAAAGAAGGCGCACAAGCTAAATGCGTTCAATGTGCACACTGACAACTGAACTAACATGGCTGCGGGTATCCACCCAAACCACAGCCTAAGAAGAGTCCCCACGTTCCCACAACTAACCAATTCGCGGCTACTGCCGACGGCGGTTGCTGTCTGGAGTTGCTGCCTGCACCGAACGAACCGCACGGTAGTCGTCGTGATGATATGATACCATATTCAGCAGTGAGTGGCGAGTTGCTCGGTTTGAGACCCCCTCGGAACAGACCAGTGTCACCGGTTTTATATCTCCATAGAGCTCGTTAGGTGACTGATTCTACGATAATAGCCCCCTCCAAAACCAGCGATTTTCTTTCACGAACGTTTCATCATCAATCATGGCTGCTCGGCACGAGGAAGCTATGAAAATAAGATACTATAAAACCATTCACACCACGCGTGTTTTATTGTTCGCAAAGGACGGTCGAACGATGACGTCGGGGGGGGGGCAAAGGGGCACCGTTTTTCAGGAGGTACGGCCGGGAGCTGGTTTCAAAACCGGCGATTTCGTTACAGAAAAGTTGGGGGGGGCTACCGTAGTAAGACTCAGTTCACGGTGGTACGGTTTTTTTCAAAAATATGTTTTGAGCTCCTCAAGCGAGGGACTAGCGGTTGGTCCGATACTTTTTGACGGGTTTTATTTTGTTTTTGGGGTTACAATTCGACGCGAGTCGACAAGGAAGGAAAGGAAACAATCAATTCTGCTCGCGATTAAAAAAAAATATATGAAGGGGCACGTACCGTACGTAGTGGGGAAGGGGGGAGGAGGGTCCGCTCTGTGACACACGGATCTGGGTTACTACTGGGGGGGAGGGCGAGGGTAGCGTATGCGAGGACAATGCATGGGATGAAGAAAAACTCTCTGGGTGCCAGGTGCAGGAATCGCGCAAATAGAACCATAATAAGTGTGGTTTTCGCCAACCGTCCTGTCCAACATGGTCAGGCAGAAGCACGGCCAGGGTCGCGCAACTCGTTGCACCGTGGCTGGAACGCCAAAAAAATCTGTCGTGTCACCCTACAGCAGTATCCAGCAGCCTGCGTTGCTAGTGCATGTGACCGAAGCCGCCATCGTCGTTTTTTCCCTTCGAAGACGCGTGCTGCGACGGTAGAGGTATACCTTTGTTTGGCGAAAATGGTTTCTGAAATGGCGGGTCTCCTTAACTCCCGAAAAAAATGGTCGGAAAAAAAAAGCGCCATTTTTTTTCCCTAATGATGATTCTCGCTGTGCATCTAGGCCATCATCATGGGATTATATATTCATCCGGTATCATAGGTAGCAGTTTTATTTTTTTGGTCTCCAAAATAAATCAGTTTTTTGGTTGGGAGAGGTATGTCTTGAGCTCCCAAATTGAGGAACTTCGGGGGGAAAAAAAAAAGTGGGGCACCTCTATCGTGCGTAGCACCCGTCCGAAGCCCCAACAGTTTTTTTATAGCGCAAAGTAGTACGTAGTGGTGTGGGTCGGATTGCGTCGTCGAATGAGTGTCTTCTTCGAAGCCATGTTTTGGGTGTTTTGGGTTGGGAGAGGTATGTCTTAAGCTCCCAAATTGAGGAACCTCGGAAAAAAAAAAAAAGTGGGGCGCACCTCTATCGTGCGTAGCACCCGTCCGAAGCCCCAGACAGTTTTTTTTTATAGCGCAAAGTAGTACGTAGTGGTGTGGGTCGGATTGCGTCGTCGAATGAGTGTCTTCTTCAAAGCCATGTTTTGGGTGAGATGTTGATGAGCCCCTCGCGCTAGGAGAGGCTCAAGAGACTTCCGCTGCACCTCTGTGCCGTGGTGGGATGATTTTTCATCACATTCGTTTTAGCGTTAGAAAAGTCGTCGTTCTACGGTGGTGGTGGTAGCCGCCCAAACTTTTCTTCAACGAAAATCGCCGGTTTTAAAACCAGCTCCCGGCCGTACCTCCCTTCCTGAAATACGGTGCTCCTTTAAAGAAGTTTGCCACCCCGACGTCATCGTTCGATAGTCCTTTGCAGCAAACAAGAACATAGATTTTGGGTGCTTTTTTTTTTCAACAGAACCCGACGTCATCGTTCGATAGTCCTTCGCAGCAAACAAGAAAATAGATGGGTGCTTCTTTTTTTTTCAACAGAACCCTTCCTCGTGTCGATCAGCCCTATGAAACGTTCGTTAAAGTAAATTGCTGTTTTTGGGGGGGGAGCTACGTATATCGTAGGATCGGTCCTACTACGTATAGTAGGATAATTTTACAAGAAGACGTGACAGCAGTCCAATTTTCAGATCCCCCCTGAACCCCTTTTCAGCTGTACCCACGGTTTCGGGGGGACAAATTACTCGAAATTAGTGTGGATTTGTTTTTCCCCAGCAGCAAAAGAGTCCGGTTTTTCTCTTATTATGGGCGATGTTAAACCGGATACCCCAATGCTGTGCTATTTTAAAACACACGTATTAATGCACACCAAAAATCAATGCGTCGAACCGATGCGTGCTCCAGCTTCGACGTTGGAGTAGGAAGGAAGACCATACTACCAAACGCGAGCAAACAAAAGCACGGGCGCAGGGGGTTGAGCGCAGTGGACGCGAGTGGGATAATCTGAACCAAAACAGTGCTATGGGAAAAACAGAGGCGGTTGGGCGCAGGGGGTTGAGCGCACTGGTCGCGGGTGGAGACCTCTGAACCATCATAGTGGCGACAGGCGCAGGCTGCATGGGGTGGGTGGCTATGGAAGCCGGTGAGCAGCGACGTGTCGGTGGGGACGGTGGTCGAAGCTCAAACGGGGGGTTGGCAGCAGTTGTAGGGAATGCACGAAGCGGTCAAACTCGAGTGTACGAGCTGGTGGGGCAGAGAGGGCGTACAAGGGCTGTAGTCGCGGTGGCATACTATGTGGTGGTCATGGCAGCACTAGCCCCATTGCTGCCGTTGCGGCGACATACTCTGTGGTAGCCATCGCGCGGCACTTGTCACATTCTTGGGACCCCCTTGCTGTAAAAGAAAACTTCTTGCCCCGCCAGGCGCTAGAAAATCGCAGTCTCGCCAGGTGGACGTCTCTCGTGGAGGGATCCGTTCTCCTAGTCTCGGCGTTTGGTACGACAATGCAGTAATCAGAACCCGCGATATACACAAAAACCTAGTAGTATTCCCCTATTCCTATACTTACTGTTGGAGTCGTTCTACGATAGCCCCCCCAACATTTCTTTAACGAAATCGCCGGTTTAGAAACCAGGTCCCGGCCGGAACTCCTGATATACGGTGCCCTTTGCCACCCCGACGTCATCGTTCGACAGTAGACCTTCCTTAGCAAACAAGAAAATATGTGGAGACGTTACTTCAAAAAGCACCCTTCCTCGCGTCGACCAGCCATGAAGTGTGCGTTGAAGAAAATCGCTGTTTTTTTTTTTTTCCGGGGGGGGGAATCGTAGAATCGGTCGTTGATAAACTTAGTTGGTGATGTTTACTGTCAATTATTTACGTTCCCCCGTATTAAAACGGAATCGCGCTTTTTGGAGGCTATCTGCTTGGAATTAGCATTATTATGGGATCACTTTGGTGGGATAACTTTTGTAGTTATAACAGAAAAGGGTTGATAAATTGGGGGTTATGAGTTAACCAACCCTTAGCTAGAGCGTACTGCTTAGAACCGCTATTATTGATAACTGTAAAACGTGTTCTGGTACACACTTAACAATTGCAGGATATATATATATATATATATATTCATTCTGAAGTAAACAGGGTTAAGAGGCTCGGCTCCATTTTTGCAAGAACAAGAAGAGCGGGGTTAATAACGAGAAGGTCGGCTCGGCCTACGCACAAAACCTACTATTTATAGCACGTTAATGAAACCGTATTTTCGCATGAAGGTAGAATCGAGTGCAGGACACACCCTACATATGTACCTGGTATTTCACAAGAGCTTGAGGTTATATTACTTTCACAATGCAAATTTCGCGTTCTAGTGACTGTGCTCGCACTCGCTATACGCTCGTAAAATCACCCATGCTTTACGATTTTTTACTATTAATACTGCATCGGGTGGACTCAGTACGCATAACAGCGTAATGCGTACGTAATGCGTAGCATGCAGATCATACACGCATACCAGAGTGCAGCATCACAGATGATGTAGCGTACCTCAGGTCACACTGTACAATGATAAGTCATCGTGCAATATCGTTCTGATGGCAGTAGTAGACCCCCGCTGGGATCTAAGTTACGCGAAAGAAGGCAAGGGTTCGATAGAGCTACGTACCCGAAATCGGTACTTTTTTTCTGGTAATGGAGAGCCCCTATCAGCAGGTCCATTCTGTCGGTGAGCTACTTGTTCGTATAGGAATGGGCAACGCAAGACCCACCTGCACACCACAATAATTACACAGCAGTAGTTCTACTACTATGTAGTACTGCGCGCGTATAAATATATATTCATAACCATAAATTAGTGTCACTACCGATATATATTACTACCAGGTATGTGTATATTCATACCGTACACTTTGCTCCATGCAGCCCTTTTCACCCCCCCCCCCCCCCCCCCCCCCCCCGCCCCGGCTTCTCTTAACCTTCCCATGCCTTCTTGATATTTACTCCCCCATCTGTATTGCCCCCCCCACGCGCCCCTGATATGACCCCTTCCCTTTTCTTAACAAGAGAGTGGTACTACCTGTACACCGGTATTTACCGGCAACCACAGTGGACGGTAGGGAACTAAACGAATCGCGGGAATATCGAGGAAACATCCGGTCGCTAACGCCTCCTTATTAAAAGTTGAGACATTTCGGTGTGCCCCGGTTCACATATGCCCAGTAACACGCATACACTGCGATGGGTACGCACCGGACACATCAGCACATTAAACATGTGCTTTTTGGCGGTTGTACACAGCGAATTTCCACATTGGTTTTGTAGGAAAAAAAGGTGGAAACCCGGGGGTGCTTTTTAACCGTCCCCGACGCTGCGGTAAAGGTAATTCCAAAGGCTGATTTTTGCCTGGTAATTATCGGTAGGTAACCCGTCAAACTCTAGGTACAAACCATTCCTGATCCTAACGCTCCCACGCCTCCCTGATCTTGACCCCCAATCCCCCATCTTCTACCCCTCCCCTCTTGTAGTAACCCCCCCACGTCCCCGTCTCTTTACCTCCCTCCTCCCCGATCTTGACATTTCCATGCCCCTCATTCTTTAACCGCCCCAAGCCTTATCTTGTCCTCCCTACGCCTGCCACACATGAACCCCCTAAGCACTGCCTGCCTGGTTGATGTGTTGGTTTATGTGTTGGTTTATGCTTGCGCACAAGTCTGATGTATGATGTGTATGACTGCATAGAATCTACGGAGATGGTAGAGTAGAACTATTGATATGATTGGCGGTCTCAATCTTCGATATGTTCGAGTAGAGCCCCCTTTGGCGCAGTGTACTGGTGCTACTGTTGTTACTCAGTCTATTATTTTGTTTTCTTCGGGTGTGCATGTTCAGAGTGGCCTCCGGGACTCCGGTACTTTAATATATAGTATATTATATCTTCTTATCTTCTCCTCCGCGTGATGGTCCGTCGTCGGGTATCGAGAGCAATCTCCCCTTGAGCCACCCTACGTCGGGCATACAGATTGTCGAATATACTATCATAATCGTAACTAAACATACCGTGCATATGCGCGTATGCTCGCGCAATGACTATCACCCATGTTAACGATTCAAGAACAAATCGTCCACAATTTATTCGTGTACACTTTCACCCAATACTATTAATACCAGGTATACCTGATAGCATGTTCGGATACGCAACAATAATATAATGGATTTAGTGCACTGGTGCTACTGTTGTTACTCAGTCTACTATTTTGTTTTCTTCGGGTGTGAATGTTCAGAGTGGCCTCCGGGACTCCGGTACTTTAATATATAGTATATTATATATTCTTATCTTCTCCTCCGCGTGATGGTCCGTCGTCGGGTACCGAGAGCAATCTCCCCGTGAGCCACCCTACGTCGGGCATACAGATTGTCGAATATGATGGAAACCCGAACTGCAGGGGATGCGAAGCTCTACGGTCCGAAGGACTACGACCATTCATTCCCTAAACATTAGAGGAGACGAGGAAATTAGACGATTGTGACATGGAGAGGCTTTGATATACACGCCATATAGTGGCGAGAAAACGATCGCTATCCTCGGCGGTAGATGCTGGCTACCCCCCAAACGGTCAAACAGGCAGAGGGGACAAGATAAGGAAAGACAGAAATAAAAAAGTTTTCTCCAGGTAAATGTATGGAAAGAACGCACGGAGCGCCCAAAAGTTGGAGGTGTCTCTGTTAGGAGTTGCGAACGGTGCTCCGTCTCGAAAGGGCTGCGTGGTCAATGGTCAGATGATTAAGGCAAGCAACAAATTGAGATCGCCCCCCCTTAACATGCCCCCCCTAAACCCAGCCCGTCTTAACCCCCCCTTCTTAGTCCCCTCCGTCGTATTTTGAGCCTCTGGCTGCCTGCCGCGGCGCGCGACACTCACGGCTCGTTCCATGTTTTTTTCGCTGTTTTTTTCTCCCCTGTTCCCCATCACCCACCATCAGAATGCGACGGAGACTCGATCAAGACTGTCGATGGGCACGGGGCCGCAAGGCAAAAGCAGAGATACACAAAGTAAAACGCAAACGGGGACCGCCATCGTCTGTACAGCAACCAACGCCCCAAAAGCCAGGACGCAGTAGTTCAGCAGTATCTACGGGAGAGAGGAGCAGATGATGCGCAGCTTCCTTCTTCTCCCCAAGCAAAGTCATCTCTACTCTACATACGAGGTCTCGCGAAGAGAGATCGCCAACTTGTTACGATGCGGAGGATATTCAATCAAAACCGTTGATCACGAAACCGGCAGGCAATGGAGTCATCCTGCCGTCGGAGTTGCGCTTTTTGTGTTGAATATTTTTTTCTGGCCGGTTGACCTCCTCAAGGCGCGTGCTACGATGGAGGTGCACCACTTTTTTTCTTAATACTACCCCTCACTTTAGTGGAGCTTAAGACACGTCCTTCTCAACCCTAAAACTGATTTGGAAAAGAATAAACCTGCTTTATCGCGGATTCCCATGGCCTAGGTACGTGCAACGATAATTTTGCAAAAGTACAAATGGCGTACTCCCGACGGTTTGGGGTAAGGAGCCCCGTCCTTCAGAAACCATTTTCGCCAAAAAAAGGTATACCTTAACACCTCTAAAGCACGAGCCGTCCCATGGCCTAGGTATAGAACGAGAATCATGCCAACCAAATAGCTTATTTACGACGGGTTTGGGTTAAGGCACTTCGTCATTCAGAAACCATTTTCGCCAAAAAAAGGTATACCTTGATACCTTTACCGTAGCACGAGCCGTCCCATGGCCTAGGTATAGAACGAGAATGCTGCAAAATAAAAATGGGCTATTTCTGGCGATTTTGGGTTAAGGGAGCCCCGTCATTCAGAAACCACTTTAGCCAAAAAAAGGTATACCTCTATCGTAGCACTACTGTATTCTCAAGTGTGGGACTATCGGTAAAAATATGACATTTTTACGAGTACATTAGCTTTAGGACTGGCGGATAAAAAAAAACGTTGGTCGGGTTGCGCGAACGAATGCCTTCCAAGTCATGTTTCGGGTAAGATATTGAGATACTCATGGTAGGAGCTCAGAAACTTCTTAGAATCTTCTGCACCCCTAGCGGTGCGGGGTGACTCAGTAGCAGCATCGATTAGAAAACGTAATCGCGACAAAGATCACTATCGCCTGTACAGCAGAGGTAGTAAAAAGCTGTCGCTAGGGACGCGTGCAGCAGGATATTTGTACCTGTCGTCACCTTGCCTGGGTTGGTTGGTCCGTGGGCGCTTCAGGTAACTTGAAACGGGTAGTTTTCTTTTTGGGCGCGATGTAAAATAGAAAACCTTGCATTAATTTCGCTGTACACCACCAGAGACACCAACTAACTGCCAAGATGCATGGCGTGGATAAGCATAAGTCGACGTGAGTTGACGAGGGAAGGAAGTGATGAATGCTTTACGCGATAAACATGAAGGTGCGTACCGTTGTGGGGGACGGGGGAGAAGAGCCTGCTTAGTGACCCCGGGTCTGAGTTACCTCTGTGGAGAAGGAGAAATAAAAAGCGCGAAGATAATAGATCTAGAATGAGCAAGAAAATAACAAAACAAAAACAGCAATGCTGTCCAAGTTGGGACGCAGTTCACATTTTCTATCTGTATGTAAGCAGGTATACGATGTATCGCTAGCGTGTTTGAGAAGCAGATGATGCGCAGCATTACCCAAGCAAGCGAGGTTTTCGTAAAAGTGTTAAAAAGCCTACACAGCAGCTGTTACATCGAAGATTTTGTCGGAAAATGATCTGCTTTTGTATCAAAGCTGCGTGTGATACTTCGATCGCCCGCGCAGTGGGGTTGCATACTTCGAAGTATATATATATCGTCACGAAATGTATATAGATATAGTGCGGGGAGCGAAATCGGCGTTCGAACAAATACGACCAATCACCGGGACCTTCAAACAACCAGCAGCTATTTACACAAGAGTCGAGCGAGCGATTTAGGAGACGATGCCTCGGCGCTTCCTACGGCGGCGGTAGCGGATGCATCGTCTAACGTTTATTGGGCCTCTTATTATGCCTCAGCTACAAAAACTAGCTTCGAGAAAGAAAAAAAAAACGCTTTTAGAGCCCCAAAATCCCTCCAGGGACCTACACTAAATTCAAGTGAATTTGTCCCGAAAAAAGGTTTTCCGGTTGTTGAGGCGTTAGGATGATGAGCAATACCATGGCTTAGGCATACAACAAACCATAAAGTGAAACACAAGTGTCAACACATATGTCATGCTATAAATACGACAGAAGTGCGTGCACCATTCGTTTTCTGAGGCTCGTAACCTGTTGAAGAGAGAGAGAGGTCTATTCCCCAACCAAAACTGGTTTTCGGAAACACCATGAAAAATGCGAAGGTGGTGAACAAAACCCCATGGCCTTAAGAAGTAGACGCGTATATATACGAACGAAAGTGTGTTGCAAAAACCAAAAAAAAAATGAAATACCGACGAATTTTTTAATAGGTTAAGGAGCCCCGTCATTCGGAATAAAAAAATATTTGCCAAGAAAGAGGTATACCGGTATACTTCTATCGTAGCAAGTATAAGTAATCCCATGCCAGGAGTGAACCATATTTTTTTTCTGAGGTTGCTCCCATGGATAACATTTGGAGCGCTCAAAAGTCTCAACCGAAAACATGACTTTCGAAGACGTTCGTTCTCGCCACCCCGCAAACCCATCCCGACCAAAAAATTCATACTACGCGCTACAGTAGTCCTAAAACAACAAACGTACTCACTCACTCACTCACAGAATTGTTGTACTAACCGACGATAGCTCGAAACTTGAGGAGCTCCACCGATCGGAAAAAAAAAGGTTGGCCCTAAAAGAGCAACCCCTGCCGTGGGATGGCTCCATCTTCCAACACGAAGTGAGCCCCTTCGGTCAGAAATTACTTGGCCAAAGAGTGCTACCACACTATCGTAGTGTAAGATTGAGCGTAGGAAATCTGGGGTGTGTGTGGAGCGGGAAATGGATCTTAATATATTCGGAAGGCATGCTTAGGGGATACATACGAGTTGTTGTTTGTTGTCGTTGTTTGTTGTTGTTGTTGTCGTTATCGTTGTCGTTGTCGTTGTTGTTGTTGGTTCACCAGTGGCAAAATGAAGGAACCTACTTTATCGTGAAGATGGTATGTCTGTGAGTCGGCACGACTGAAGTCGCCGACAAGTTATTAGTCGGAACGATAGTCAGTCGTGAAATGGAGGGGCCGACTTTCCGACTTGTTGGGTTTCCGTAACAACTGTAGGAAGGCTCTTTTAATGCGGGGTACAGCTTTTAACGTGTATTGCTGCAGGCTGCGGATACCCCTCACATGCCCTGTGACCCTGCAGCGCACAGCGGGAGATCCACACACCACACACACGCACACATGGTGGAACAGCCCATCTCTCTCGGTGCCGACGGCGTCAGCCTGGCGCACCCAATGCCAACGCTGAGGGCGGAGATCCCGTCGGCGACGTTGTGGCCATTCTGGGCCCGCGGACCACCTTGGTGAATGTACGCGACCCCGAACCGGTGCTCTACCGCGTGAAGCATGAGCAGAGGCGGAGCAAGCCGCTCAGATCCAACAACCCGCTGTGGACATAGTTTACCTCAAGGATTCGCTCTCTGGCATAGCCGTGTGCAAGCTTGGCGAGGCGAACGGTGACTTCGCCGATTCCGAGGTTAGGTTCGGATCCCCTACTCATTTGAGGCAGCATCTAGACACGAAGAGGAAAGGGCATCGCGAGGCCCTGAAATTGCATGAGGCACGTGGGGCGGGCAGCAAAGGCGGAGGCAGTGGCGGGCCTCAAGCGAGAAGGATGCGGGGGGCATCATTGCCTACGTGGAGGGCGTCAAGCCATTCACGAGCAAGATGGCTCGGTTCGTTATCGACAGCTCCATCTAATAATCGATGGTTTAGGACGTACTTGCGGTCGTCATCGACGCGCGCGCGCATTTCGCGCAAGTTTGGGAGAGACATTAACAAACGAATATCAACACGGAGGAATCAAAGACCTTTTCTTCTGGGTGGGGATAATTTTTGCGCCGCTATCTTGGTGATGAGTTCGCTTTTTCGCTCGTATCGCCGCCACGTAGTACTGCGACCCAAACAATTGCGGTCGCGTTCCGCTAGTCCGGGGTGGGTTTACCTGGTACATGCGTTGTGATTCTCGTTTTTTGTGCATTGCTTGTGTTAACTGAAGCTTTTTTGTTTTTTTTTCGTTTGAAACTTATGTGAATCTCTAGAGGTAATTTTGTTTTGCGCTTTTCCTGTGTAAAATGGAGCCGAATGGCGTATTTTTCGCCTCCGGCGGCGCCTTCAGCGGGACTAACAAAGATATCGTAACCCATGAGGGGCACGCTTCCTAACACCGACCAACCACGCATCCCCCACTCGGAGTACCTTGGCACTTTTGAGAACAAGCGTCACACGCGGGGTGTACAGCGAAACAAAAACTTGATGCAGTACGTGCAGCTTTTACAAAAAAAAAAGACAGCACGTACAAGGTTATAGATATCAACCGGTCGATAACGTATATACCCGTCAAAACCGAACGAGCATTGCAAGCGGTGTGTACCGCGAAACATAGAAACAATTGATGCAGCACCTGCACCTCTCAAAAACGAAAAAACGGTGCGTAAAACTTGTGGATATCAACCGGTCTAAAACGCCTACTACGCGTCAAAACCGATGCAACTCAACTCTTTTGTGCCAAAGACTGTGAAACTTGCAAAGTACTAGGGTTGTGGGTTGAGGCTGAATATGTGCTGCCGACTGGACATTATCAATATGGGTATCAACCGGTGCAAAACACCCACGCGTCAAAGCCGATTCAACTCAACTCTTTCGTGTCGAAAACTGTGAAACTTGCAGAGTACTAGCTAGGGCTGTACAAGTTGGCTGTTTACTTCGAAGTATAAACTGCCGACTATAGGTATTATTATTAGTAATTGTTTTTTCACATTGTTGATTGTTGCCCGCGGCAACCTTTTGCGGCGTCTACGCCTTGCATCTGCTTCGGCGCCTTTGCGGCTCAACATGTGGTGTTTACTTACTACGAGGGTGTTGGCGATGTGCCGATTTTGGTTGGACAGAAGTTGGGAAGGAAAACATCTTAGTTTTAGTATTGAAACCGTCGAACACCACACTCCAAGACCAATTCATCCCCACGAAAAGTTAGTGAAAACAATATTGTTGCTTTTAGGAAATACGTTTTCCTACCATAAAAAAAAAATGACCTAATTTTTTCGTGGGGTGCTTAACCTTGAACTAAGACGTTCGTCAGTCGAACATCACAATCCAAGCCCAATCCCCCCCCCCCACCCCACGAAAAAGCAGCAAAAACAAACGTCAAAAGAACATTATTAACATTACGTTTTCTTACTCTTTTTTTTTTTTTTCTTCCCTTTTTCAAACGGTTACGACATTCGTCAGTCGAACATCACAATCCAAGCCCAATCCCCCCCCCAACCCACGAAAAAACGTCGGCGAAAAAAATGTTTTAATAAATACGTTTTCCTACATTTTTTCTTTCTACGAAACCATTTTCTATTTCATGGGGTTGGTTGGCGTTGGGGTACGATATTCGTCGGTTTCAACCCTAAACTATTCTAGATACGTCAGCTGTTAGTTCATTAAATTTAAGGTCGATACTCGTCTTCGCAGGCTTGGCGTGATACACCGGCCGCTTGTTTTTACAGATAGATTTTATTTTCCTTTGAACGTGTTTGACTCCTATGGATGCTGTCAGGGCGAAATTCAACAACAAAATCTTGTCAACAATCACAACGGTAGATGCTACACTTAATGTTCACCCCAAGGTAAGTAGTTGTTCACACATTTTTCCCCCACGCATTAGAGGCTGGAGATCGCAAAACACCCTGGTGAATACGAAAAAAACAGTTCGTTGGCCTTAACTCCGCCCCTACCTAGCAACTGGCCCTGAACTCAAGCCAACCCAAAACCCTACGTAAAACTCGCTGACGCATCTATGCATGACAGAATGAGCGAAAGTCGTCAAACATCGACCGTCTAGAGGTCACAACTGACGCTAGCAAACACTCTTGTCCAACATTTAAGGCTATTTATAACACTGATAAATATGAACTATCTGTCATAATTACTATGTCGATCGCCGTCTGGAAGGAGGCGTTTTCGAGCTTCCCACTCCCGCCCCCACCCCTCCACTCTTTGACGTGCACCGTTTCGCCTTGCCAGCAGAAGATTGCCCAGCCGCCGTCCTCGCCCCCCCCCTCGCCGACCTTGCCCTCGGCCGAGGAGGCGACACAACTACTGCAGACCCGCCACCATCGCCGCCTTCGCCGCCGCTACCGCTGCCGCTGCCGCTGTCGTTTCCGGCACCACCTTTGCCACCGCCACAACCATCACCACCGCCAACACCATTGCCACCACCACCACCACCACCACTGCCTCCGCCAGCAACACCTCGGGCAACATCACCATCCGCGTCCCCTCCCCCGCCGTTGCCTATTTTCTCTGCTTCCTCCTTCCCCCCCCCCTTCGCCTCCTCCTTGTGTTCATCATTGGCGTCAATCCAGCCTTTACTTTTTTCGTCTTTCCGCGGGATCGACCTTCCAACCGGCGTGCTCGCTCGTCGACGCCCTCCTGCTCCCCCCAACCCGGCCACTCCCGCGGCCCCGAGCCTGGATCGAGTAGTTCCCGGAGATGCCGCTCCGGGGGACAGCTCTACCCCCCCCGGAGAACCAGTGAGGTCGATGCCCTCCTGCCCATCACTAGTACTTCTAGTGTCCCGTCCTCTTCCTCCTTCTCCTTCCCCTCCTCCCCCTCCTTCCCCTCCTCCTCCTCCTCCTCCTCCTCCTCCTCCTCCTCCTCCTCCTCCTCTTCCTCCTCCTCCTCCTTCTCCTCCTCCTCCTCCTTCTCCTCCTTCTCCGTTTCCTCCCCCCCCCGCCCGTCCTCGTCCTCCTCTCCCCCCTAACGCCCAAACCCCTCCTCCTCCTTCCCCTTCTCCTCCTCCCCCTCCCGCTCCTCCTCCCCCTCCCGCTACCGCCCCTTCTCCTACAACTTCACCACCGCCGCCGTTTTCCGTAGGTTCGGAGGCGTTGCTGAGTAGGGGGTGGTCGGGTAGTTTTCCGGTGTTTGAGAAGCGTTCGAAGAGGGCCGGAGCGCATGCCACGAACCGGTTGAGGTCGTTAGCCGAAGACGCCCACGCAGCGTCTGTTCCCACGTCTGCCCGCATCACCTGCGGATTATGAAAAAATGTATGCGTGTAGGAGTATGTGGTGTCTCTTGTTTTTTTTTGTTTTTTTTCTTTTTCTGGGACTTTTTTACACTTCGGATAGATCACCGATTCCTACACTTGAAGATCTAGATCTCTTTCAGGGAAGATCTCTATGACCTAGCTCATGGTTCCCGGAGGGAGCGGTGCGACCTGCATGATCGTCGGACAGATAGATTATCGATCCCCCACTTGATGATTTAGATATTTCAGGTAATATCTGTATGGTCTAGCTCATGTTTTCGGGTGGGAGCCGCGCGATCTGCACTATCTAGCAACTGTTTTGCAGGATTAAATTCACACTATTAGTACCAGGCATATATTTACAGATCTTGCACAACACATCAGAAAGGCAGATCTACCATCTGTATGATCTATATGATCTATACAATTTTCATGATCTAGATGATCTAGATGATCTAGATGATCTAGATGATCTATGTGATATATATGATCTATATGATCTATATGATCTATATGATCCATATCGTCATTTGCCAGAGTGGTGAGAAGGGTTTTTACAACCAGGCATCAGCATGTTTGCCTTTCGCGCCACCCCGCTTTTTTTTGTGTCACGTCCGTCCCAGGACGCCAGCACGCTACGGTAGAGGAGTAGCCCCTAAATTCATTAAGCCCCCTTACCTGCAGGGGAGCTCTCTGTCCGGAAAATTAAGCTATATTCGACTGATTCTACGATAGCTCCCCCCAAACCAGCGATTTTGTTCAACGAAAGTTTCACGACTTCTCGGCACGAGGAAGAGTGGTATGAACACGCAACCTTCACATATTTTCTTGTTTGCAAAAAACTATCGAACGATGATCGTCGGGATGGACAAGGTTTGACGACCTCTCGGCCCGAGGAAGAGTGGTATGAAAACGTAATCTTCATATACTCTCTTGTTTGCAAAAAACTATCGAACGATGACCGTCGGGATGGCAAGGGCCGCCGTATTTCAGGAGATACGGCCGGGAACCGGTTTCAAAACCGGCGATTTCGTTAAAGAAATATTGAGGGAGCTGTCGTAGAACGACTCATTCGTACATTAATATTGAAATAAGACGTTGCTTATGTTTCCGGACAGAGCGGAGGCATGCTGCGACGCAGGTATCGCTTTTCGTCTGAAACGGTTTCTGAATGACGGGGCTCCTTACCCAAAAATCGTAGGAAAGAGGCCATTTTTTTGCCACGATTCTATTACGGAGGACGATAGTAAATAGGACCAAATATTATTTGTAAAAATATATTAATATATAGGTTTTTGTGTCCACCGTAGGTCCTATTTACTAGGGTCCCCCGTAATAGTTGTGTACCTAGGCCATGAGGTTTTTCATTCGATACCAGCTTTTTTTTTTCCCTCCAACTAAGTAAGTTTTTGGGCGAGGTCTTGAGCTCCCAAACTGAGGGGTAGTATTAGAAAAAAAGTTGTGCACTGCTACCGTAGCACGCGTCGGCGGTACCATATGGTAGCCTACAAAAATAACATGGAACTTCAACACCCTGTAAAAAAAAGCGCCCGGCCTAGAAGGTGGGCATACAACGAATATTACTCTCCTTCAGAGCTGCACCCTGTCACAAGTTTTGGTGGCAAAACTACTTGAAAGCACTGTGGGACGCGGGCCGCGATTAGAGGTATCAAACTGGCACTTCTTTTTTTTTGGCTTGAAACGATTTCTGAACGACGGGGGCTTCTTAACCCTCCTTAACCCCTTTACAACTGGAAACCCCTTTTTTTTCAACAAAATTACTTGGATTTAGCATAGGGAGGGGTTTGGGGCTCCTTCCTCAATCCTCCTTGACGAAAAAATCGTCGCAATTTCATTTCTTTTTTTTTCGTTTTTTGCAATATGAGTCGTCCGATGTACATGCACCTACTACTGTACTTGTACGTATATAGATAGTAGCCGATGGGATTTTGTTTATCGAGTGCGTACATATACACACATATAACTTTTGGTTCTAGGTGAGGTTGTATAGAGCTTCTTAAGCGAGGGTGGAGGTCTCAGAACAAAAAACGGCACACGCCTCGGAGCGCGTGCGTCGTGGGAGTCATCCCGTGGTATGGGGGCAGCGCTTTTGAAGCGAAGCGGTTCTGAGCGATGTGATGTGATGTGATGTGACCGGCTGAGCCCGCCTCAAGCGCGGCACTATCGGTAAGCACGACATTTTTTACCCGAGTATGTTCGTTGTAGGCCTGAGCGCATAGAAAATGTTGGTGGGGTAAGAACGACAATTTTACCCCGAGTGTTTTGGTTTTGGGACTAGCGCATAGAAAAGGTTGGTCGGGTTTACGCGAACGAGTGAAGCGTCTTCGAATATATCTTTCGGGCTGTGAGATATTGAGAGCCCCTCGTTGTGTTCGGAAGATCAGAAAGTTCTTAGAAACTTCTGCTGCACCCCTCTACCGTGGGATGGCTCCCTAGGGCAGTGCAAATTGTGCTGCAACAAGCACAACGACGCGGCGGGGGTCTTGACGGTAGGAGATGCATGCTGCTAATAGAGCTAACATTACGCTATCATAGAAGCGCACCGTTTTCTTTCTGAGGCTCCTAACCGGTTTTGGAGGAGGTCTATCTCATGCCTTTTCTCAGGCAAAAACTGGTTAATATGGCCAATGGTACGATAGCTTTTTTTTTTGGGCCTTTCTTCGCAGTAGTTCAGGGTCACTCGCGCGAGAGACCCCCTGTTCCTTGGCGGTCTTAAGCTCTGGTGCTATTATACTGATTTAGCGACGTGGATCCGCTACGCAGTAATTAGCCACGCTCTGCGCCAAGCATATCGCGTAAAGTCTTTTTCGTCAGCAGTGAGGTACAGAGTCACTCGTGCGACTGGCTCAATCCACTTGTGAAAAAGGGGGGCGTATTAGCATCCCCCCTACTGTAGCCTTGGTCTTATGAAATAAACTCCAAGTGCAACCCGACGAGAAAATGCCACCATTTTGGCCAACATCAAAAGGTTGGTGCACCTACTATATCTGCCACCGTACGAGTAGCGTGGTGTCGGGGAAGACTTAAAGAGACCCCCGGCAGGCAGGGACGTAAAATCGAGTTTCCAGAAAATGAGGCATCGATGGTACGGAGGTGGCTCCATGATTTGGAAGCGGTGAAGTACTTGGAGAATCTAGCCCACATCGATCATTGTGCCTGTTTCCCACGAACCCAAAGGCAGAGAACATACGTTGAATGAGAAATGTTATACGAGGTGACTTTCGTCCGCGTCGTCCCAAGCCGCGCCGCTCGGTCGTTGGGCCTGACTGCCGCCACTCTAGCCGTGGAGTGGACTTCGCGGACTCCCCGTTTCGCACAATTCCAAATACGAACCAACACTAATACGACAGCATTCTTCGGAGAAGGAAGGAGCACAAGACCCAAGCAATTTGGGGAGCCGCGTGTATGGGACTTATCTCGGGG
Organism: Undaria pinnatifida; assembly: GCA_012845835.1. Taxonomy (NCBI): domain Eukaryota; class Phaeophyceae; order Laminariales; family Alariaceae; genus Undaria; species Undaria pinnatifida. Next base: position 8,931,937 of record JABAKD010000027.1, read on the forward strand.
GCTAACCTCCGTGGCGTGAACTGGCGTGGACCGCCTGTGACATGAGTACCCGGCCCGGGCTCGCAGGTTTGCTTGCCTCCATTTACACAATAAAACCCACTCGTAGAGGTCTTATGGCGCTATGGTCGCACGGAATTATGGAAAAAAGCTGACATGGGTGGATGCGACCATATGGACAGCTTGGAGAAGAAGTATATCAAATACACCCCATGAATCCTTCGAGCTACAGATAACATGTAGCTGACGTTTTCGCGCGCACCTCGTACAGCAGTACTACCGTATGCATATACCAGGTATAGAGCAGGTAGATTTCCACCCGCAGATTGAGCGCACCACCAATGAATAGCAGTCGTTTCCCGTGGCCTTTGCTGTGTCGAGCGACTGTTTCTGTTGCGTCGCTCTCCGAGTGCTGATGATGGCACTGCTTCTTCTATCTACTCGTAAATAAGTATGTATTTTCACGAACAGACAAGAGGCCTTCGGACAAGTAGTCAGCATGGGGTGTTGGTCGGGCGCGGTATTACACTACAACGTACGAACAACTGCCCCGTAGTGCGTGCTCACCACAGCAGCCATGGATATCGGGCGTTTCGGCCTTCTCTATACCAGGTATGCCCTAGAATGCACCGCGAGCAATGAACGTACCGGTACCGCTGTAGATGGTGGTGGGCCCTTCCATAACAAAATCGTAGAGCAAGTCAACCCGAATCAGACATGCTTCCATGATGTGAGATCCGATAGTATGACACCGCCCCTCCGAAGCATTGTTTTCGTCAAGGTAGTCCGTAGGCTGCAGGACCTATACTATAGGCAGGCCGCAGGGCAACAGGCGTTGTCTGGGGGGCGTGGGTTGCATGCTACCCTGTCCTGTGCCCTACGAGTATATGCACCAGGATACACGGCCCTAGCTACGAGTTTAGGCACGAGGATACGACGTACCAGAGGCTGCTGGGATGCATGATGCGATGTAGACATCTTCAGTTCCACATATATCTGGTACCTTTCATTTATCTTGTTTCATTTCCTGGTTTTGGAAACAATCAGCAGTGCCAACCTCGGTGGTACTTGCACGTATTTGAAGAGACCACGCCTTACACTTCAGGCCAAGTACCAAGCACGGCTGTACAGGATGTGGTGTCCCGATATCATTTTGTCTATTTTGTATGATCTGCTGTATCCAGCCACACCCCGTGCCTGCTGAGTAGTACCAGGCCCCGTGCTACTGAGGGCATTTCCCGCATGACATTGCTGGTATGCCGTGTATGATATGGAACAATACTCGGGGCTGCTGCGTGGTAACTCCTGATGTAGGTTGTGGCTTATGACTGACCGCGCCCTGTTGCTTCGCTGGTGGCTAGCTGCTGATGTGCGCTTTGCTGATCGCGGTTGATATATCGCTCTTGTTGTGGAAACGATTTGCAGTACGAGCCTTGGTACTTGTACAACCTCGATACTTGTAGTTATCTGATTAGGCCACGCCTTAACCTTCACCCAAGTACAAAGCACGGCTATTGTTATTTTACAAAGCACGGCTATACAGCTGTGTGACGTGTCCCGATGTTATTTGTTTATTTTACATGATCTGCTTGCTAGTAGCTGCTGGCATACGTTTCGCTGGTCGCGGGTGATATACCGCTCTGATCGGCGCGGCTTTGTGGTCCAGACGTGCTTTCGGCTCTGCTGCCCATTGTTGATATACGGACGTGCTGGCTATGTTACATATGTCTGCGGGACGGTGCCTGAGAGGGGTTTGCTGTGCTGATTGCTGTTGATGTACAGCGACGCCAGATAAGCTTTCCGTTCGCTGATCGCAGTTGATGGACCGTGCTGGTGATATGCAGCTGCGCCGGATATGCTTTTGCTTTGCTGATCGCGGATGATACACCGCCCTGGTCGACACCGCTGCGCCAAACATGCTTTAGCTTGATCGCGGTAGATACCGCTGCGCTAGACATGATTTCGCTTCGATCGCGGTTGATAGAGCGCGCTGGTGATATACAGCTGCGCCAGAGATACTTTTGCTTTGCCTATCGTGGTTGATACACCGCCCAGGTCGACACGGCTGAGTCGTCCGGAAGTGCTTTCGTTTTAGTTTTTGATTGCTGTTGCTATACAGCTCTCGCGGTTGGTATACCGCCGTGGTCGACACGGCTGTGTCGCCCAGAAGTGCTTTCGCTTTAGTTTTATTTATTGATGTTGATATAGACTACAGCTATACCGCGCTGGTGATATACAGCTGCGCCAGAGATGCTTTTGCTTTGCTGATCGTGGTTGATACACCGCCCAGGTCGACACGGCTATGTCGACTAGAAGTTCTTTCGCTTTAGCTTTGATTGCTGTTGATACACAGCTCTCGCGGTTGATATACCGCACTGGTCGGCACGGCTGTGTCATCCAGAAGCGCTTTCGCTTTAGTTTTTGATTGCTGTTGATATACAGCTATACCGCGCTGCTGGTGATCTACAGCTGCGCCACAGATGCTTTTGCTTTGCTGATCGCGGTTGATACACCGCCCAGATCGACACGGCTGTGTCGACCAGAAATGCTTTCGCTTTCGTTTTTAGTTGCTGGTTTTAAACAGCTCTCGTGGTTGATATACCGCCCTGGTTGACACGGCTGTGTCGACCAGACGTGCTTTCGCTTTGGTTTTCGGTTGCTGTTGACATATATCTCTACCCACGCTGGTGATATACAGATGCGCCGGATATGCTCTTGCTTTGCTGATTGCGGTTGATATACCGCACTGGTCGACACGGCTGTGTCGTCCAGAAGTGCTTTCGCTTTAGTTTTTGATTGCTGTTTATATACAGCTCAGATATGCTTTTGCTTTACTGATCGTGGTTGATATACAGCTGCGCCAGATATGTTTTCGCTTTGCTGATCGCGGTTGATACCGCCCTGGCCGACATGGTTTCATCCCTGGGTCCCTTTCCACGTGATATGGGCGCACATGCATCGGCAGGGGTGTACGCCGCGACGGATTGGTTGGCGCGTCGCTGGCTCAGCAGCCCCCCCGCGCTCCCCCCGATCTGGGCGCCGCGGAGAAGAGCAAGCAACGCACGCGCGCCAGGGGAGTTGGAGGTCGAGACGGGGTCGGGGTCGCCGGGGAGGCGGCGACCGCGGCCTACTCGCTTCCCCTGCCATTCCGCCGCCCCCTCCCCGGTCCACCCGGGCGATACCTAAGCGGGCCGACTATAAATCTCGGTGGCAGGCCCTGCTTTTGTTTTATAGCTACTGGTTGTATCGCAGACACATGCGTGACTAGTGGCAGCTTTTCCTATTTCGTTACATCTTAATGTCGCTGTTAGGCAATGGTAGGTAGGAGTGGTCTGGAGTCGCGCTGTTAGTTTCTGTGCTACCGTCAGTTTTTCTCCATGGATTGACTGGACACACAGCATCACTTCGACGTTCGCTTAGTTGTTTAGCAGAACAAGGGGCGTCAAATTATTGTCCCCCGTTTCTAACGTACGATGATGTGTATTGACATTCAGATAGTCTTGAAATTGGCATTCGCGGTAAGTGGGCGCGGATGAATGGCTCCGGCACCTAAATCATCTCCAGACTGGCGTGCGGCCTATTCTACCCTCAATTCCACAGCTTTCCGCCGACGAATATCGGTGGGTGGACACATACATGGGCGATCCTCAACCCCTCGCCCACATTGCCTGTTTGGGCAGACGTATTTAGGGACCCGATGCCATGGCCTCTCCGGCGGTTGCCGTGGCATGCCCCGGCGAGGGACGCCGGCGCGGGGGGAAGCGCGTTTGTGCCGGGTTTCGTGCGCAAACTCGAAGCGTTTTAGGACGAAGTCGTCCTGCAAGACCCACTCCGTGACGAGCTTATATCATGCTGGTGTTCGAAACATGGAACAAGCAGTACCGAGGTACCATGTATGTTTTACGGTGACCGCTGCTGCTCTTGCGAGGAGCACTTATAAAACCAGCGACGGTGCTTCTAAGCGAACGCAAAAGTATTATAATCCTAGTTTATTTACCACACCCGTCGGTCCTTCGCCTCGTGCACGTCACTGCATGGTAAACACTTAAATGAAGTTTGGGTGAGACGACGACCCCAGTCCGGTAGCCGATGCAGAGTATAAGAAACAATGGAAGTACGGGTAGGCCCAACAGCTGGGGGAGGAGGCCTCATCTAACCAATACTTACTTTAAATGATCGGTGAAGCCGCAGAATAATACTACAGTAAAATCGGGTTTCCAGAAAATGAGGCGTCGATGGTACGGAGGTGGCTCCATGATTTGGAACCGGTGAATTACTTGGAGAATCTAGGCCACATCGATCGTTGTGCCTGTTTCCCACGAACCCAAAGCCAGAGAACATACGTTGAAGGAGAAACACTGACCATCCCACCCACCCAGCTTATGCATGCAGTAGCTTCTTGTTTTACAGCCTTTGCGGACCGGAGAAGTCTGCGAGCGCCTTGCCACACTCAGCCTCGTGCGGAAGCAACTATGGATGTCTTCAAATGGATCCGAGATTGGAACAAAGCTGTTGGTTCCGGGCTATTTGAGCCTATCTGAGGCACAGTACCGGAGCCACAATCATTGACTTCAACCTCCGCCGAACTGGCAAGAACAAGAGAAGACAGAAACAATTTCAGACCACCCTAGACATCCTGCGTGCTGAGTAGCTTCTGCGCCGTGTTTTATTTTATTTCATTATATTTTATTCTATTTTATTTTATTTTCCAGGATTACTGCCGCGCTGAGCGCTCAGCGTGGAGGTACATCCCGGGCGAGACCCTCCTGCTTCGGGGCAGGAGGCCTCATCTAATCCAATACTTACTTTGAATGATCGGTGAAGCCGTAGAAGAATACTACTGTTTTTTTTTTTGGCAAAAAATGGCGCTGCCTTCTCCCTATTTGTCGTCGCACGTCGCAGCGCGCCCCACCCACCGCCCTTTGTATGCGTGCCACCAGACGCACGCTACGGAAGAGATGTGTGCTCCATTTTGTTTCGTAAGAGGATCCTGTCCTCGCTTGGGGAGCTCCATGGGAGAAAAAATCAACAAGAGTGTCAGAAACCCGCAGAGCAAACTCCCGCGTTTTGTTATTAGTTGATAATAAGTGTACAGAAGAAGCATTTTTTGCACAAAAAAACACGAAACGAAAAAAAAAAATTACCCGACAATTTGGCCTAACCCTGGAGACTACGGTATTAGTAGAGGGGGGTGTTAATACGTGTTAATACATGTTCATACATGTTTAACTAATACTCCTTATGTCAATACATGTTAATTCATGCTAATACGTGTTAATACATGTTTAATACGTGTTAATACATGTTAATAAATGTTAATATATGTTAATACATACATGTCAATACATGTTAGTAAATGCTAATACATTCTAATACATGTTAGTACATGTTGATACATGTTAATACATGTTAATACATGTTAACACATGTTGATACATGTTAATACATGTTAATACATGTTAATACATGTTAGTACATGTTAATACATGTTGATACATGTTAATACATGTTAGTACATGTTAATACATGTTAACCCTTCTGTGACTCCAAGTGGGTTTTTGTGATCATAAAAAATTATCAATTCTCGTATTTTTCACCAGACAGACCGGTCTCTTCAGCCCGGGGATGAAAAAAGACATCCCCGAACTTGAACGCAGGGCGTTGTATAGCACAGCCGCGCACGCACACACGCACACCTGGCAACACCCCTGGACTCGGCCTACAGGGGTACGCCGGTAGGCGCATGAAGCCTGCACGCCGCCTGGGGTCCTCAGCTGTGAGATCTTACGCCTTCCCAAGCCTGCGGCTGTCTGGGGCGTTTTCTGAGAAGTGCAGAAGTACGCTATTCCCGCAGGGCAACCCGACGCCGACGCTGATATAGTGATAATTTTTTGTGATAATTTTTACATACTGAATTTTGACTGCTCTCAGGGCGTTGGACCACCCGACCCCTGGAGGGTGGAAATTGCATCGAGCGAACAATAGCGGTGATGTTCTGAGGGCCGAGGGACCTTTCTAGTGTAAGGACAGACGTTCCCAGCGTGTTACCGGGAGGCGACAAGGCCGCGGTGCGAGTTTAGCAGAGGGCTCCATTTCTAGACAAGAAGTCTCTTTTTGGGCGAATAAACGCGCGGCGTCTGCTGTGTGGACCCAACTTTTTTGTGACAGTTTCGGCGCGCGCGGGCTGCTCGACTAGCGGGCTGCGAAGAGCCTAGTCCCAGAGGGATTAGTACATGTTAATACATGACATGTTAAAAACGGGTTTGACCAGTCGCACGAGTGACTCTGCATACCTCGCTGAAAAAACAAACATTACGCGGTCTCCGCCTTCTTCGACTGATTCTACGATATAGCTCCCCCCAAAAAACAGTGATTTTCTTTAACGAACGCTTAATGGCTGCTCGACACGAGGAAGGATGCCATGAAAAAAGCATCCTCAAAACATTTTCTTGTTTGCACGTAGGACTATCGAACAATGGGGTCGGGGTGGCAAGGGGCACCGTGTTTCAGGAGACACGGCCGGGAGCTGGTTTCTAAAACCGGCGATTCCGTTAAAGAAAAGTTGGGGGGGGCTACCGTAGTAAGACTCCTTCGCACATGGTGGCGACCCCCTTCCATTGCGGATCCATCATCCTCCGAACCAAACCGCCAAGTAACACGGGGGCGCGCGTGCTACGATAGAGGTATACCGTTTTTTGGCGAAAAAATTTCTGAATGACGGGGCTCCTTAACCCAAAACCGTCGTAAATAAGCTATTTGGTTTGCATGATTCTTGTTCTATACCTAGGCCATGGGACGGATCGTGCTACGATAGAGGTATTGAGGTATACCGTTTTTTGGCGAAAATTGTTTTTGAATGACGGGGCTCCTTAACCCAAAATCGTCGGAAAAATCGGACATTTTTTTTTCTCCCATGATTCTCGTTGTGTACCTAAGCCATGGGATTTGTTCATCCGCGATAAAGCAGGTTTTATTTTTTTTCCTCCGAATCAGTTTTTGGGAGAGGTCAAATTGAGGAACCTCAGAAAAAAAGTGGTGCATCTCTATACCGTAGCATGGATCGGGGGGGGGGAAGGGTCAATCGCACACGAGTGACCCCGACGAGCCATTGCAAATAGCTCGGTGACCCCCCTTTACAGCAGCCACGATAATTTTCAGGTCAAGGAGCGCAGTGTCAAAAAACATTTCAGGGGGAAAAAAACGCTACCCCCCCCCCATGTACCAAACCCTTTTGTGCCATAAATGGTACCTTCCACTTGACGGGCACGTTGGAAGATACGTCGTGAGGCAAGGGGAAGCCCACCCAGACCTGCTCCAGGCAGTGCCAGTTCTCCGCGTACGACTCCCTGAAGTCAGCGATCAGCTCCGACAACGAGGCATGCCTGCGGACGCGTGCCGTGCGAATAAAAAACGTTTTTGAGACGTAGTGCTCTCTCTCTCCCCGGGCGCGTGTACACAGCAGACAACAGCGTCGTCCCCCCGCCCCATAAGGCACTCTTTCGTTTTGGGCGCATTTTGTACGGTAGAAGGCATGCGCTACGATAGAGGTATTAAGGTATACCTTTTTTTGGCGAATATGGTTTCTGAATGACGGGGGCTTCCTCAACCCAAAATCGTCGGGGAATAAAAAAGGCCATCTTTCCTGTTTTGCAATGATTTTTCTCGTTGTATACCTATAAGCCATAACATGGGATTTTTTCATCCGGTATATATTATAAAAATTAAAAATACACTCCAGCTGTGAGATCGTTGGAAGATTTTGTCGAAACTCATATTTGCAAGCTGTGTGTGATACCCCGCTCGCGCGTATTACGGGTTGTGTGTCCTCATTAAAGATATAGGTCGGCGACTCCCCTTGGAACTACATGCAGTGTAGCTATCAGGGTTAACAGGGTGATGTTAGTCAGTCTGTGCGCTGAAACTATAAACCCGTTCTTGAGGGGGACAAAATCTGACAGCTGTGGAAGATAATGCATCGTATAATATATAGCAGTTTTACTCTTCTCCAAAACTGTTTTTTCCTTCACCAAACAAGATTAGCTTTTTGCCGCTACGTGTTGTTATGGTTATTCCCCTGAGAGCCTAACAAGGCGTAAGATATGGGATACGGCTGGGTATAATTTATTTTTTTTCACATGCCTTTGAAGGCATGTGCGTACAGGAAAAAGGGGATGATGATTTTGTCTCGCGGAGTTGCACGCTGTCGCTGTTCAGTTCGTCCGTGGCGTGTGCGGAACTATAATACAAAAGAGTCTAAAATCTAGTATAATTGAGTGAGTGAACAACGACGTGGAACCTGCTGCCTTCTAGAGAGACCTGCAAGAAGAATGGCCTGTGCCTGTAGCAGCCCCCTTAATCTTTTTGTACATGGCGTCGTGGGCAGTCCCTTGCTTGAGGAACGAATGGAAAAAATGCAACTCCTACACCGTGGGATAGCGTTTTTCTTTGGTTTCCCTTCTCTTGAGTATTTTTTTTCCTCCAGCTTTCTTTGGCCGTGGGAATGTTTTGTGAGTGATAACTTCGTCGTGCTGCCTGCACGCACTATAATTGTGCCGGACGACGAGAAAACAAAAACGGAATCACATCTTCTACGCACATCGCGTCCTCACTCGCCTGAGCTCCTTGTACATGAGCGAATCGCGACGGCTCAGGCCGAGGGCGCCCCACACCCCCCCCCCGGTTTGCACGGCCAGGACGATGTGTCGGTACACCCGTCCGTCCAGAGAAGACCGGAAAGACACCGGATAGCGATCCACCTAGTTTTTTATTGCGTGGACGGAAGCTTACAAGAGGTTAGTATCTACAGCAGTCGCTTGTTGGACGGTATGTGGTCGAAGAGGGTCACTTGTGTATGATACACACAGCACGACCTTAAAGTAGCCCTGACCAAAATCCCAAACACACTGTTAACCATGGTAGGAGTTGCGGGTTATGGGTCAAGAGTTTCTGACCGGTTCAGCTCAAATGTGGCACACTCTTATCAATGAGTCAGCGTGATGACATTACAGCAGGTACTGTTTATTTTAGGACTACACCAGTAGCGCGCGGAACATGTTGGTCGGGCTATTTCGCGATATAAAAAAACGCCTTCGAAGATATGTAAGCTCCTCACGATATATAGGAGAAAGCTCTCAGAAACATCTTAGAATCTGCTGCATACACTATCAGTTAGTTAGTGTGATGACATTACAGCAGGGTACTGTTTATGTCTGAGGACCCCAGTAGTAGCGCATACAAAACGTTGGTCGGGTTTCGCGATCTAAAAAAATGCCTCCGAGGATATTCAAGCTGCTCACGATGTAGGAGAGAGCTCTCAGAAACATCTTAGAATCTGCTGCACATGCACCCCAGGAGAGCTCAGAAAATTCTTAGAATCTGCTGCATACACCCTTACCGGTGGGATAACTCCTGAGGCGAGCTCTTTGTACGTCACCCTGAAAAAATGATTATTTTGAGGAAAGTAACTGAAAGCGCGCATATCCGGGGACAAAGAAACCCGTGGCGTGGCGCCCCAGGAACACAAAAAAAACAAAAATCATTTCGAAGAACGAGAACGGTATTTTTTTGGACGATTTCGACGATTTCGACGATTTCGGGCTAAGGAGCCTCGTCATTTTCAGATATATATATTGTTTGCCAAAATAATGCTGCTAAAACATACCAAAAATCATTTCGAAAAACGAGAATGGTATTTGTTTGGACAATTTCGACCATTTCGGGTTACGGACTGATTCTACGAAAGCACCCCTCCAAAAAACAGCGATTTTATTTAACGGACGTTTCATGGCTGCTCGACACGAGGAAGGACGCTATGGGAAAACATATTTATGCTTTTTATTTTTTGCAAACGACTATCGAACGATGACCTCGGGGTGGCACGGGACACCGTATTTCCGGAGCTACGGCCGGTGCTGGTTTCAAAACCAGCGGTTTCGTTAGCGAAAAGTTGGGGGGGGGCTACCGTAGAACGACCGTACGGAGCCTCGTCATTTTCAGATTATTATTAATTTGTTTGCCAAAGTAATGCTGCTAAAACATACAAAAAATCATTTCGAAAAACGAGGATGGAATTTTTGGGACCATTTCGACCATTTCGGGTTACGGAGCCTCGTCATTTTCTGATTATTATTCTTTGGTTAGCCAAAATAATGCTGCTAAAACACAAAAGAAGTTATTTCGAAAAACGAGAAGGGCATTTTTTTGGACGATTTCGACCATTTCGGGTTACGGAGCCTCGTCATTTTCAGATTGTTTGTTATTTTCCTGCCAAAAATGATGCTAACACTAGTCTACCTCTATCGCAGCCCGCGCGTCATGACTCACCCAAAGACACCTTTTTTTGAGGAAATTTTTAAAAAAGGCGAAACCGATTAACAAGCTGCCAAGGTATATACTTCAAAGTACAAAAACACATTAATATTAGAAAACCAAAATGGTGTTTTAGTCTCGATGATTTTGGGTCAGAAAAATACTGTTGCTATTGCCGAAAAAGTGCAAAAAAGAAAAGTGCTACCTCCATTTATCGTAGAAGGCGTTCCCTAACCCCTACGATCCAACTATCAAATCAACCAATGTTTGGGGCTATTACGGCGATCCACGGTTAACAGGATGGAATTACACACACAAACAAAAGGAAAGCATGGCCACCTTTCAAGCGAGCTCTTCCACACTACGACTGCATTCGATTGAGGCTTTGCATATCTGGTATGACCAGCCAACAAATAAACTTGTGGGTCAAACGCTATTAAACGAAGGTGGGTGCTTTTCAGTCCCCCTTTTTTGTTCTATGATTAATCTTGCGAACAGCGGATTTCCGCAATAGTCATCTTTTTTCCCGGACACAGCAGCGAACATCAACAGCCGTAGTGCCGCGAGTACTTGTTAAAAAAGCGTGCCGGATTCACAAGAGATAATAGTCACACCAGGACACATCTTGATCAAGATGGTGTCTTTAGAAACTCGCATATCAGGAGGTGTTTCACGGAAAGGTGCTCAAATTGGCGCGCGTTTTCGTTTTTTGCGGTCGACGGCGTCGTCGGCGGTCGATTGTTCCGGCTTTACTATGTTAAGGGAAAGTCGGAGCGTGGGCCCCCTAGTTTTTTGCACGGTGTAAAATCAGAGAACTATATTCATTTCTGAATCATACTTCACAGTAGTAACAGGCAGCCTGTGATAGCGGGTGTGTTTTCTACTTGAGAAGAGGCGTTTTCTCTACTTGCTAACTGCAAGATAACACGGGTCGGTGTTTTTTCGTGGCCTGAATTTCTTCTTCTATTAGAGATGCTACTTGTCAGTAACCATCATGTCGTTACTTAATAATACATAAAAGTCATCTGGTATACATTGCGACTTGTTCCTACAACAGACAGTTATAATAAGTCTGTTAGAGCCTGTTTATTGTTTATCGATGCGGTATTTAGCATGCAGAAGTCTCAGAGGTAACAACTACGATATATGATGCACAGCGGCTCACTGGTTAGTCATATCCAAAAGCTGGCACATGTAGTACGTACGAGCAATGCGGTGTAATCAAATAATGCGCCGGAATAACGTACCTGGTACGTATAGCAACATTCATGGAATACGATTTGAGGTTGACTGTCGGGACGTTGACGTAACTAAGCTCCCAGAAGCAAATGTCAGGGAACGTTCCCATAGGTACGGGTAGACCACGAGCAAGCCTCAGGAAACGTTGCTGTTGGTAGATCAGACAACTACCCGTAGAGTACATCTGTCCGTAGATTAAGGCATTGTGCCGTCTCGATCAGGTGATGATCAGGCCCACCTCGATCACTCCTTTTTGCTCACCATCAGCTCTCATCTGCTGAGCAGATTAATCATCAATCAACATATCGGCTAGGGGTCGTCGACCAACGAACTTCTTTTCTTTTCTTTTTTGAAGCTCTTCTACAGGCACAATTAACCGTGAGTCTGCGTTAGCCTCTAAACATTATACAGGCTGTGTCTTGATCGGGTCATCCGCACGCGAGCCTACGCAAGCGTATACCAGATACGGGCTGGCACCCGATACACACCGCCACCTGAAGTTTAACAGGTTATGAGCCTCGTCTCGCGTCAATGCGTGAAGCAGCTGGCACATCGGTTCACGATCATCGTCACCACTACTGGATAGCAAGGGGTCGAGAAATATGCTACTACTGCTGCTTAAGGGGGAGCTTCTTCTTGCGACAACAAGAATAATCCAGCATCAAAGAGTACTTCGTTGAAAAGTGAGTGATATACGGTTCGTTTGGGTACCGTGTGTATCGAAGAGGGTCCTGCGTAAAGCAACTACTGCTGTAGTCTAACTGCTATGATACGACTAGTGACACCCACCGAGCACCGTCACGACCGTGTCATCTCACCTTCGTCTAGATTTACAGGCGATATCTCGATAAAATCGAGCGAAACTGCTGCACGCTGAACTCAGCAACTCCATCTCACAACCCCAGCACTGATGTAGGTTAGGGGCTCTGCTGAAGCGTAATCCATACCTGTGGATAGCAAGCCTCAAGTACACTGAGCAACAGCAGCATAGAAGTCAAACACTTCCGATACGCCTGATCGCTATCTGCCAAAGGAGCACTGTACTTCTCGTTTTTCAATAGGGACAGAGTGATAGAGCTGTCACCCACGGAATATTCTGGTCACCAGATTCATCGTAGAGCTGGGACACCAAAATAAAACCGCGAGTACACAACTGCTGTAAGTTGCCTCGACTCCAAATAAACGAGTCGTTCTGAGCAACAGCGGTACAGAGGCAACTCTCGACGACATACACTACTGTCTGTTAATAGAGCTCAGACCTCTAATTTAAGGGAACTTCATGCGGGATCATCGTGATAGACCGACCAAAATTCGAGCCCAACGCACCTCTCGTTGAGTGCGGGCCAAAGGCTTCACTTGTGATCACCGTGATAGACCGACCAAAATTCGAGCCCAACGCACCTCTCGTTGAGTGCGGGCCAAAGGGTTCACGTTTGATCATCGTGAAAGACCGACCAAAATTCGAGCCCAACGCACCTCGTTGGGGGTGCGGGCCAAAGGCGTGACTTCTCAGAAAGGACTCGCCAAACTCCAAGCGACAAGCTTTATCAAGAGCAACTCCCGGCAGTAGAGTAGCTGTCTGTTAAAGGAGACTCTTATCATCAAGACGACTAGTGCAAGCCAGCACCCAGCAGCATGCGCAACGTACTACTGTATTTTTGGAATTTCGAAATTTCAGAAAATACGCCACCAAATTTCTACACACACACTCTACACTTGAAACGGCTGTTGAATACAGCAGCACGTATCATACGTGCGGCGGGATTACTGGGACTACAAAATTGCTGTACAAGTACTGGCATCATCCAAGACATCTGAGTGAACTGCTACCTGGTACATACTTCATCATCATGGGGGAATCCAACAGCAGCAACAGCCTCACCCAACACCCAGAGGACAAGGAAGGGCGTATGCTCTCACGACGTATTTCTTCGCACCCTGGGCGGCACGGCTGTTAATCCATCAACGCCTGCTGTAGTTCCTGCAGCACAGGCAGGCAACGACGCCAATCAAGGCAATTGCACCTTCAAAGAGATCATAGAGCACACCACGACGGTAACGTCCCAACGGCAGAGGGTATCCGCGCGGTATGGACAGAATCTTGCGACCCGAAAGGAGCGCACACCAACAGGCGGAAACAACACGCCTGAAGAGGCTACTGTCACGGAGACTGAGCGCCAACATGCGCAAATCCGTGACATCACGCCCGAGAAAGCCATTGTCACTGAGACGGAGCGCTTTCGTGCGCTAGTCCAGGTCATGCTACACTACTAAGAGAACAACCTTCTGAAAGAGGAAAAGGCACCGACAACAGCCGGGGCGTCATCGACGGGAGCCGGAGCATCCTCAGCAGAAGAAGAAGCGCTATCATCACCAGAGATTAGAGAATGCCATCAAGGGCTGGAGCACTACCGCAAGAAGTTGGGGTGTCCTTATCAGGAGTTACACCTGCTATTTCGCCCGGAGACGCACATTCTACTACAGCCGGGGCCGCACCGGATGTACCGCATCACGAGACCGTCAGTACAAGACCCAATCCAAGAGTCGAGGATACCTTTGACAACACGCACGCGACAGAAGCATCGGAGACAAAGCAACCGACCACGTGTGTGGAGTTCACCCACGCCGAGAGAGACCCGTTTCGGATCTCGGAGGAGGAAAACCGGGTGATTAAAATCCCCAACGACATACTAAGATGACATCCACTTCACGGATCAGCCTCGCCTGCAATCACCGGAACCGGAATTACCGAAGCTGGGATCTTTAAAGCATCTTCGCATGGGGTCTTCGGAGCAACGTCATCTGGACCACCGCCCCGACCGTCGCTTGGCGATCTTGCTGTCGCTCACGGCCTCCTCTCGATCGTACATCGGAGCAATTGCATCCGGGATCACTGGATCAACTTCATCTTGGATCACCGGAACATCAGCTGGACCAACGGCATCACATGGGACTATTGGAGTCACTGGATCATCGCCATCTGGGACCATCGAACCATCAGCTGAACCAAGGGTCGACGGATCGACGATGTTCGCTACACCCGGGATCACACCAGCTACTTTTGAGCCAAGCCTTGGAGCTACGCTCAACAATGAAGCAAACCGTCAGGAGGAGGTTCACACGCTCACGACAGCAAAAGGACAGCCACGGGCAAACCCCGAGACAGGATCTGTGGAATCAACACAGGACGATCAAGAGCCACTGGCGACATCTCCGGCCTTCGTGTACACCCGCAAGCCAACCTCAGGCTTCCTCTCCATTCTGTACGAAGAGCTCATAAACATCGAGGCCAAGAAGCAGAAACTGGCTGCATAATTAACACTCGGGGCGGAGCTGATCACGGCAATCAGTTGTGAGGGAAAGGCAGCCACCTACCTATCCAACTTCAAGATAAAGTTAAGCCTCAAGTCCCAAGCGACGGGCAACAGACCAAGCAAGTCTAACAACGTCTACACCAACAACGTCTACACCAACAACGTCTACACCAACAACGTCTACACCAACAATGTCTACACCAACAAGGTCAAGCCACCGGAAGCGTGAAATGCGTTATCTCTTTACCAAAGCTGTACGTAGAGTGTCGCATGTTCTCTTTGTACGGGACGAGCAGAGACAACGACCGGTGTTGTGCATCGTTTGGAGATTGCGAAATATCGCAGTTAATGCCACGTAAGAGTACAAGTCGAATAGGTATTTCGACTATATAGTTGAATCTTACATTTGACTACGCCACCTTCGGTACTTCAGGATATAAACAGCCGGGAAAACCCGCCACCTGGACAAGCACACACGGAAGATTAAGATGCGCGAGAGGTGTTGTCTCTCTAGAATAAGTGGTCTTATTAAGCTGTAAATCGCTGGCAGTGCCCCTTTGTTCCTTTGTTTGAGGGCGGCAGGAACACTGGTAGGTTGTTCACTCCTATGATTGTTGCGGAATGATGGACATATTCACTATTTTAGACTACTGCAAACATATTACTCCGGAGTATATTCCTAGGTTTAATAACCGATTGGAATATAGTTCACGTCTGATGATTCTAGTATTGTGAGCTAGCAAGTTAACTTGCATAAATATGCAGAAGCACGTAAAGTGTCAGAGCAGAGTTTTTCGTGTCCGCTTATTTTGTGTTCACCCCTCGGGTATTTTAGCAAGATGAGTTTGATCTACGCAAAACATTTTTCCCAACCTTTATCATTGTTGCTGCATGCATTTCTGTTATGGAGGTTTTTAGCATGTAACGCAGCGTGAGAAAGTGTCAACTTAGCGGGAGGGGTTATTAGAGATGCTACTTGTCAGTAACCATCATGTCGTTACTTGATCACACTTCAAAGTCATCTGGTATACATTGTGACTTGTTCCTACAACAGACAGTTATAATAAGTCTGTTAGATGTCGTTTATCCATGTGGTATTTAGTATGCAGAAGTCTCAGCAGTAATAACTACGATATACAGTATGATGCACAGCGGCTCACTGGTTAGTCATATCCAAAAGCTGGACATGATATCATGTACATGTAGTACGTACGAGCAATGCGGTGTAATCAAATAATGCGCGGGAACAACGTACCTGGTACGTATAGCAACATTCATGGAATACGATTTGAGGTTGACTGTCGGGACGTTGACGTAACTAAGCTCCCAGAAGCAAATGTCAGGGAACGTTCCCATAGGTACGGTAGACCACGAGCAAGCCTCAGGGAATGTTGCTGTTGGTAGATCAGACAACTACCTATAGAGTACATCTGTCCGTAGATTAAAGCATTGTGCCGTCTCGATCAGGTGATGATCAGGCCCACCTCGATCACTCCTTTTTGCTCACCATCAGCTCGCCTCTGCTGAGCAGATTAATCATCAATCAAAATATCGGCTAGGGGTCGCCGACCAACGAACTTCTCCTCTTTTCTGCTTTGATGCTCTTCTACAGGCACACATAACCGTGAGTCTGCGCTAGCCTCTAAACATTATACAGGCTGTGTCTTGATCGGGTCATCCGCACGCGAGCCTACACAAGCATATACCAGCCACGGTCTGACACACGCTACACACTGCCGCCTAAAGTTCAACATCTTCTTCTCGTAAGATCGTCTCCAACGATCGCTTTAATCGCTTTCAGTTCTTAAGCGATGCGGCGCGTAGGCCGCGGAACCTTCGCATATTTCTCAGCCGCGGTACCGGATATTGCGGAATAAAACACCCGGGTTAAGTTTCGTACCGCACAGAAATGTTGTGTCGTCCGCCCCCCCCCCCCGCTTCCCCGCAAAGGGCTTGTGGTGGCATACTCCCCAGGTACGGCTTCTACGTCCCGTGCGCAGAATTACTATAAACTGCCCGTTTTGACAAAATCGACGTGTTGACCCTGGTAACTGTCACTAAGGGGTGTACCACCCGACCGGTATATTGTTGCACGCAGCTTGCAAAGATGGGTTTTCCAGAAATTGACCTCACAGCTGACCATTTCATTGCTACTGTGCTTGCCATCCGACAAATGTGCGGTACAGTTAGTGGGGGTTCCCCCAACAGTGTGGCCTGAATAAGGCGGGTATCCCGATATAAGGCCGTCAAAATCGTTTGGCACGACTGAGCAATTGCCCTCATAACCTGGATTGCATAGGGCGGCTTCCCCCGATAAGGCGGTCTGAGTAAGGCGGTTATCCCGGTATAATGCGGTCAAATTTTTAGCTTGGCATGACTGAGGATTTGCACTAATAACCTGGAAAGAAGAAGGCGGCTTCCCCATATAAGGCGGTCGCATCCCCATACAAGGCGGCCAAAATCACTTGGCACGACTGAGGAATTGCACTATTAATAATAACCTAGAATAAATAAGGCGGCTTCGCCCAATAAGGCGGTATCCCGATATAAGGCGGTATCCCGATATAAGGCGGTCAAAATCGCTTGGGACGACTGAGGAATTGCACTCATAACCTAGAATAAATAAGGCGTCTTCCCCATATAAGGCGGTAACATTGCTCTCGCACAACCACCGTCTCACTGGGGAGCCCTTACAGTGCTTGCTGTGGCACGATGTTCAACGCTGATCACTCGTAACATCCCTAAAGAAAAAAGCCTCGGAAACAAAAGGAAACCTATTTCGTGCGTAAAGCCTACCTCCCTGCTCCTCTATGCCTACTTTCCCTCTAAAGATTTATCTACAGTACTCCATTTGTTGTCCTTGTTCCGACTGGTTCTACGATATAGCGCCCCCCACAAAGCTACAGACTTCTTTAACGAACGTTTTATGGTTTTCGACACGAAGAAAGGTGCTCTGAAAACGACAAAATTCATATATTTTCACGTTTGTTGGCAAAGGACTATCGAAAGATGGCGTTGGGGTGGCAGGGGGAACCTTGTTTCGAAACCGACGATCTCGTTAAAGAAAAGCTGGGGGGGGCTATCGTAGAAAGACTCCTCCCTCTAATCGTTTCTTTTTTCAGTAAGATGTATGTCTCGCCTCCTTCATCCCAGCGGTAAGGTAGCCCCCCACGAAAACCGCCTCCACACATTGGATCGGTAAGGCCTCGCGGATGACCTGCTTGGCCGTCGAGGTCACGTGTCGGAAACCGCGGTCTTTCTTCTTCACGAAGAACGCCTCCCCGGTGTAGTTGTACCTATTAAAAATCACGTTTGTTAAGCAAACGAGGTCCAGTTCAACACATTTTATTGCGCTCTTCTTCAGTTTCGTTTCAAAAATTGATTTAGTGAGCGAGATCCATTTTCGAATGTCGCTTTGAGCTTCTTGAGTAGTTTAAATTACTTGGCCAAAGCGCTGATAGCTTGTTTTGGACGGACAAGGGCGTTATCCAGAAAATGGTATGTACAGAGATAGTTTTTATTCACGAATAACTCCTCGCCGTGTGCAGTTGTACTTGTTTTCTAGCTACAGCTATAAAAGAGGTCCAGTTTTGTTCGCATTGCACTTCTTTCACAGTAGCTTAAACATCTGTATGATAAGACACCGTGTCCAGACCAAGGGTTGTGTGATAGGTAGAGCAGATCGTCGCTAACGAAAGTCGGCTATCTAGGTACCTCATGAAGATGTTCTCGTCGCCTACACAGCTTATGCACGTGTATAAGTTTCCTTTAATTTCCATTTTTCGGCTCTCATTGTTTTTTTTGTTTTGTTTTTGGAAATGATCGACGTTGAATGGAACTAACGTAACGATAATAAAAATATCTAGATTACACCGCACTCGTTTTTTTTTCGGACCCGGGCAAGCGCACTATCCAGAAAAAGGTATACCTTCGGTGTGGTGTTTCGCGCCAGGTGACGATACGAAGAGGGGGAAAAACAAAACATGTGGGAAGAGGCGAGGTTAGGTCCAAACGCTGCCATCCTTTGCTTTAAATAAAATGCACGTTTATCTAGAGTACGCACTTCAGCCGCGTGAGGCGAAGGGCTTCGTCAAAACTCATCTTTGTACGCTTTGTTTGGTACCGCGATCTGCGATCGCACGTGCCACGTACGGGGTACGCAAATCCTCACGAAGCGTACCACGAACTATCCCACCGTAAGAATTGCACAAAGTTTCCGGCCGGCTGAACTCCTCAAGCGAGGACCTACGGGTAAAAATCTTATACTTACTGTTACGCGTATATTTGACGCGTTCCACGATAGAGGCGCGCCACTTTCCTTCTTTAGAGCTCAAGACTACTCTCCCAAGGACTGATGTGGAGGGAAAAAAAAAAAAAACTGCTATGATACCCGATGAAAAAATCTCCATGGCCTAGGTACACAACACGAGAATCAGGCGAAAAAAAAAAACGATCTATTTTCGACGATTTTGGGGTTAAGGAGCACCGTAATTCAGAAACCATTTCAGACGAAAACTGCTACCTCCACCGTAGCACGCGTCTATTTATTCTTTGGGACTCTGGGGCGTAAAATAAGTCTTGGTCGGGTTTGCGCGAGCGAAGGCTCTCCGAAGCCACATTTCGGGTTTCGAGATATTTAGTCTCTCTCTCGTGCTAGGAGCCCAGGAACTTCCGCTGCATCCCCCCTACACGGCGGGATGACTCATGTATCGGTGTTTCGTGTCTGACAGGCCCCCCCCCCAACTATGAATAATAGGGACCACGCAATTTCGTTGGAGAGTACGAGTCGTGTTTGCCCGAGCATCTGCCCTCTCCCTCCTGGAATATGGAATGAGTCTTGTGTCTTTGTTTACAGAGAGCATCACGACGCACGCTACGATAGAAGTTCACCACTTTTTTTCCCGAGGTTCCTCAATTTGGGGGCTTTAAGACATGTCTTTCTCTTGGCCCCAAAAACTGATTCTTGTGGAGGACAATAAACCTGCTTGTTTATCGCAGATGAAAAAATCCCACATGGCCTAGGTATACAACGAGAATCATGCAACCAAAAAAAAAAAATGGCGCACTTTTTTCCGGCGATTTCGGGTTAAGGAGGCCTGTCATTCAGAAACATTTTTCGCCAAAAAAAGGTATACCTTAATACCTATCGTAGCACGATCCGTCCCCTGGCCTAGGTATAGAACGAGAATCATGCCAACCAAATAGCTTATTTACGACGATTTTGAGTTAAGGAGCCCCGTCATTCAGAAAACGTTTTCGCCAAAAAAAGGTATACCTTAAGGTCCTACCTTTATCGTAGCACGATCCGTCCCCTGGCCTAGGTATAGAACGAGAATCATGCCAACCAAATAGCTTATTTACGACGGTTCGGGGTTAAGGAGCCCCGTCATTCAGAAAACATTTCCGCCAAAAAACGGTATACCTCAATACCTCTATCGAAGCACGCGTCTCACGTCATCAAGGCTACGGCGTGGGGGGGGTCACATTTGGGACCTTTTTTGCGGCGGCGGTTCGCGATCGGGCTCTCACTCGAGCGCGAGTGATCTCCTGTTCCTTTGCGAGGCCTCAAGCTTTCGTGCGTGCAGTTTTTATTTTTGCGATTTGAATCGGCGCGCAATGGAATAACCCGATAGGCCACGCCGACCAAAAAAAAATGCCTAAAGTGTATTTTTCCGTCAACTTCAGAGCCACTCGTGCGAGTGGCTCGAAACCGGGGGTGTGAATGGGGGTGCACACTCCCCCCTCCGTAAACTTGGTCAAGAGTATTACTACGGTAGCCTCCCCCAACTGTTGTTTAACGAAATCGACCATTTTTGAGTCTTACTACGATAGCCCCCCCAACTTTTCTTTAACGAAATCGCCGGTTTTGAAACCGGTTCCCGGCCGTATCTCCTGAAATACGGTGTCTCTCGCCGCCCCGACGTCATCGTTCGATAGTCCTTTGCAAGCATGAACATGTTTGAGGATGATTTTTTCGTAGCATCCTTCCTTGTGTCTCTAGCAGCCATGGAGCGTTCGTTAAAGAAATTCGCTGGTTTTGGGGGGGGGCTATCGTAGAATCAGTCTCAAGCACGAATTAAATGAAATTCATCACCCCCTACCTAATTAAATACATATCACAAGTAGGCTTCCTGTGCGATCATAGTTGTTTTTGGGGCGGAAACAAAGTTACATTCATGGCGCGTGCGGGAAAAAATATTTGTCGTTGAATACCTGTTAATAATAAACCTCTACGGAACCGTCGCGGAAAAAATCGGCTCTCTTGCGCTTTCCATGTTTCTCAAAATTCAGTTTTGTTTGTGTGAGAGGTGTAGATGTACTGTATGGTAGAGTGTAGAGCTCCTCAAATTGAGGATCTTCTCAGGAAAAAAGTAGGTGCGCCTAGGACGTAGCATGGGTCAGGGCGGATATATGTATATACATATCGCTGTGACCTATATCTATACGATCTGAGGCAGATATATCACTGATTCTATATGATCTGCTTGAGATTTAGATGTCCCTGGGTCCGTGATCTACATGGTCTGCATTATCTAGGAAAGATATGTACATCGCTGACCTATATATATATATGATCTGAGGCAGACATAATCACTACATTATCTAGGGAAGACATATCGTTGACGTACATCTATGTGATCTGAGGCAGACAGATCACTGATTCTATCTGATCTGCACAATCTAGATGTTCCTGGTCCCTGATCTACACGATCTGCGCTATCTCGGGCAGATAGATCGCTGTTCTATAATATCTGCACGATCTAGGCCATGATCATGTTGCTGGCGGGTGGGACCCTTATTGATATTATCTGCATATATATGCCTTTGCGCAGGTTCCTGGGTGTGGATGTTCAGGATACTTACATACCACTCTATCCAAAAATATGATAAACGTTTTGTACATTAATAATATTGAAATAAGATGTTGATTATACGACAGAGAAGTGTATCCTGCTGTAATGGAGTGCTCTCCGTAGAAGTAGCCGAGTTTGACCGCTTCTTGCACACACCCCCACACCCCCATCTGAGCTGCGACTACCGTCCCAACCGACACGTTGCTGCTCACATCCCATGCCCCCCACTCCATGCGGTCGCGTCTATCACCACAACGGTTCAAAGTCGCCCGTCCATCACCACTGCACAACGTATCGCAGCGTGTATTATAGAGTGCTCTTATGTAGATGGATGGGACTATAGATTTATTCATGTAAAACCTTGTCGTAGCTGGGGTGAAACCAGGTGGTAGCAGACGTCGCAGTCACGTCTAGGCCATCATCATACAAAAATGAACGAGAACATATAATAAGTGATAGTCAGTGATGCTCCGACGGGGGAGCATCTCGTCGCCCATCTCGTCAACAAGATTCCTTAAAATATGCAAGTATGATGTTGTCTGCCATATGTCCAAGCAACGAGTCAAAGGAGAGAGATGAAGTAGAAGTAAACAAAATGTTCCACCTTAAGGAGACGACTACCCAGCTCCGTTACTACGACAACCCAGCTCCGCTACTCCTTCTCACGGGACCATCATTACGACGAAGGAGGCTGCTGGAGGGGGGGGGGGTTGGGGGACGCGTGCTACAATAGGGGCACACCCTTTTTTTTCTGAGATTCCTCAATCTGGGAGCTTAAGACCTCGCCCGAAAACTGATTCATGGACAACAAAAGTGCTGCGACGGATGAAAACCCCATGGCCTAGGGTACACAAGGAGAATCATGCAAAAAAAATGACCTATTATTTACTTTTTTCCGACGATGTTGAGTTAAGGAGCCCCGTCACTCAAAAAAAAAAAATCGCCAAAAAAAGGTATACCTCTACCGTAGCATGGGTCGGGGCTGATTCTACGGCGCAGCCCCCCCAAAACCAGCGATTTTCTTTAACGACCGTTTCATCATCATGGCTGCTCGACACGAGGAAGGAAGGATGATACGCAAAAAAAAACATCTTCACATACATACCTTCGTGTTTGCAAAGGAAGCACTATCGAGCGATGACGTCGGGGGGGGGCAAGGGGCTACCGTATTCTAAGAGATACACGCCCGCGAGCTGGTTTCTAAAACCGGCGATTTCGTTAAAGAAAAGTTAGGATTCTAGGGGCTTCTTTTTTCAGTGGGTCGGGCTCACTCGTGCGAGTGATCCCACCGTTCCTATATTTACGTTCTTTGTTTTTTTTTCTTGTTTAATTTTTTTTGGCGATGTGACATCGCCATTAGTAATGAGTGTAGCCAACCTGCGCCAAAACGAATCTTGCCTACGTGAAGCAGGAGGAACCTATTTTATTGTTTCAGTGAGGCGCATAAGAGTCAATCGGGCGAGTGACCCAAACCCTGCGTAGAGCAAAAACAAGGAAAGGGGTGCCCCCCCTCCCCCCCCCCGCCCGTAGCCTTTGTTGCTACAAACGGCAGATAGATATTAGGTGGACAGGGATCTAGATGAAGTAGATCGCGATCTGTCCGAAGTATATACGTTTGATTGTTTGGAGTTGGACCCCCGGACATAGCGGCCAAAGACATCGACCCAGACAGATGCGATGTTATCCCACCGTGTCCGCCAGTGTTGCGCAGCAGCACGAACATGGGAGGAGAGAGATCCGTATCATGTCACAATGTGCATCTTGTTGTACGCATGGTGTCACCAATATATCCAAGCAGCCCGGAGTCGTCCTACGGTAGACCCCCCAACTTTTCTTTCACGAAATCGCCGGTTTCAAAACTAGCTCCCGGTCGTATCTGCTGAAGTGCGGTGTCCCTCGACACCCCGGCGTCATCGATCGATAGGCCTTTGCGCACAAGAAAATATATGGAACGCTTTGTTTTCACTTGTATCGTTCCTTGTGTCGAGCGGCGCCACGAAACGTTCGTTAAAAAAAAATCGCTGTTTTTTTGGGGGGTGGGCTATCGTCGTAAGAATCAGTTCCCCCGGGCGTTGCTTCGAACGGTGGCCGACGCTGTAAATGTCAAACTAATGTATCATTTTGGCCTTTCTGAAGTCGTGACAAGAGGTTAATACATATTCGCAGAGGAATCGTTGGGGGTTGAGAAGAACAGCTGGTCCATCGGTTGTTGTTTGGTTTGGCGTTGCGTGTGTGACTGATTATGCTATAACAAAAAGTGTGCTGCTTTCACGAAACAAGACGTTGATCTCCAAACATGGGGGGGTGTATACGCGTGTACTTAGTCCCAGGTGCACAGTAGAGTGTAGTATCCGTGCGCAGAATGGCTTCTCGTACGTATGGTACAGTGTTTGTGCGTACGCTGACCGCATATTGTTTTTTATCACCATAATTTTTATCACCATAATTTTTTTTCAAGTTTTCTGTGAAACCTAGACTAGGGGTTTTCGCGCGTCATAACCCGACCCACCCGCGGATCGGGTAGAGGAGTTTCCATACCAGGTATATATTATTATCAGTCTCGCGGGTCGAGTTGGGTCGGGTCGGGTTTGCGTGGAGAGATTCTAAATGGTTTTCAGATATATCACGGGTTGGGATGGATTCATTCCGCCCCCCGACTCAACCCGCGAAAGAAGTAACCGTAACCCGACCGGCGAACCAACCCCCGGGACAGTGGTCCTGCTGACCGTTGCACTAATCACTCACGGGAGAATCATCATGAGTATTTTACCCTTCATGAAGGCGTACAGGCCTCGTAAAACGCGCGGTCGCTCGAGGTTTATACCACACACAGACACGTATAGCAGCTTGCGAAGATGAGTTTCGACTTTCAACGAAGTTTTTAATCTTGCCCCACGCGTCGCGCAGCAGAGCTGCGGAGGTGTGGTGTACAACATAATACGCGACTTTTTTTCTAGCAACTAAGCACTACCAACCACCAAACTCACTCCAGAGAGGTGATGTATGCCTGGATGAGCTTGAGTCTTCCTCGCATTGGCACGGTGCAGTTCGTAAAGTCCGGTGGCTGCGGGAATGGGGGCTGTACAGCACCACAGCAACAATAACAGCAAAGCAACACAACAACAAAGCGACAGGAAAACGACAGCAAAGCCACAGCAAAGTAACAGCGATGTATACATGTCCAGAGAGCGGCACAACAGCAGCACAGAGGGATCAGGGTCAAGGCGACGACAGCAAAGCGACAGCAAAGCGACAGCAAAGTGACAGCAAAGCGACAGCAAAGCGACAGCAAAGCGACAGCAAAGCCACAGCAAAGCGACAGCAAAGCGACAGCAAAGCGACAGCAAAGCGACAGCAAAGCGACAGCAAAGCGACAGCAAAGCCACAGCAAAGTGACAGCAAAGCCACAGCAAAGCGACCGCAAAGCGACAGCAAAGCGACCGCAAAGCCACGGCAAAGCGACGGCAAGGCGACGGCAAAGCGACAGCAAGGCGACAGCAAAGCGACAGCAAAGCGACAGCAAAGCGACAGCAAAGCGACAGCAAAAAGCGACAACACAAAGCGACAGCAAAGCGACAGCAAAGCGACAGCAAAGCGACAGCAAAGCGGCAACAAAGTAATAGCAAGCAACAGCAGAACAAACCAAAAACGGCAGCAAAGCGGCAGGAACACGACACTGCGGCACATATTATACATACAAGAACACGGTCGCACAGCAACACAGCAGCAGCAGCAGCAGCAGCAGCAGCAGCACAAGGATCAGCGTCAAATGGACGTGAAAAACTCCGACTGCATCAAGTAGTCTGCGGTATTTCATACTCCGCACCATATGGAAATACCAACACAGCAGGGTATCATGTGGCATCATAAAACTGCGCAGTACTCAGCACTGCGAGAGTGGGTGCTGAAGTGAGTGACTGATTCCGTCGGGACGTTTCCGTCCTCACCACTCACCGCGGGTATGTCGCCGCTCCCCTTGATCCGAGAGACCTCTAGCCGTACCGAGGGATCGCTCATTGCAGCGTGCAAGGTGACGCAAGGGCAGGAGGATAGGAAGGGGAGATCACCCCGCTGTGATACCACCGCGAGTCGCGGGTCGCCGGCGAGGCTGCGTGCAGGAAAATGCGGCGCAATTCATCCGCAGAAAACGTCGAACAGCAACAATGCGGCGTAATTAACACCGAAAAAACGGCGAATAGCGAGTAGCAACAAAATTACACCGACCAAAACCTAAGACCAGATGATGACACGATGGGCATCCATTTCCGCCTCTACGGCGGTGCCCCTGTTCCTGATATCTCGACCCACAGAAGCGTCCCGGCTCGACCACCGGCACAGGGGCAGGCACGGCGAGGGGGGGGTAGGTGTTCCCGTCCTTCGCTTTCCTGAGAGCACGAAAAGTGGGTCCTTGAGCTCCGCTCTGGGCCGTTCGTTGTATCAACTCATCGCGGAAAGAGACGCGAGACACAAGACAAACCACAAGAGGGAGAGACCGCAAAAAACGCAAGCCAAAACCAGCAATAACACAACAACAGTAACAAACACACAGACACTCAATGCAGCACCTCTACGACCCGAGACCCGGCATGGCTGCTTCAGACCCCCGCTCCTGTTACAGCAGCAGCAGCGGCGGCGGCGGCAGGCCAGAGCTTGCTGCGGGTTTCCCGATGACCGGGCTTGGAGAGGTGGACGCGACGGCGCTCAACTCGCTCAAGTCTTCCGGCCTGATATTCTCTCGGCCTCGCCCTGCCACGACGAGGCCGGCGAGAAAACTATGCAGAATATTCTCGCCGCCGGCTAACACTGCCGGCGGCGGTCGCCATTCAGCGCGAGCAGGACTTTTTATTCGCCCTACTACTGCTGCTGCTGCTACCGCTGCTGCCGCCGCGGCTGCCGGGGGTGGGGGGAATGGGGTACGACGACATGATACGTTGCTTAGCCCTACTACTAGGACTGCTTCTGCACGCGAGGGGTTGGGGAAGCAACAGCATGGTCGTATGATTCGCCCAATGACTACTGCTACGGGCAGAGGAGGAGGAACCCAACGACAGCAACATGATATCATATTTGGCTCTGCTACCACTATGGCTGGTACTGCTGCCGCAGGCGGGGGGGGGGGGGGGGGCACAACAACAACAACAATGTGAAGCGGCGCGGCCGCACACCTCCGATGGGGTCACCATCTACCAATCCCGCAACACGACCCCGCTGGCACCTCACGAGGGAGGAGTCGAGGCTGCGATTAACACTATCCGGCACCGCCCCGTCCCGACCCTGACCTCGACCTCAAGCGGCGGCGGCAGCAGCGACAGCAGCAGGAGGAGGAGGAGAAGGAGGACGAGCGGGCAGGGACCAGAGGTTTGCCGAAGTAATGGGGAGGGTATGCTTGCTAGCACCACCAGTGCTGTTTTTGACATTAGAAAGGACGAGAAGAAGGGAACCGACACGCGAACGGAGGGGACCGTTAAGGACGAGAGACAACGGAAAAGTCCTCTTTTGGCCACCACCAGGTGAAGCGAGCAAAAAGCAGTAGACTAGGTCTAGGTCTAGTGATTTTATTATATTATTTCAAATATACACGTCAGCTTTGTTTGAGTTTGATCTATTAAAGGGTCGATATACGTACGTACTCATCTGCCATGCTCAACGCTCGCCTTTGCACAAGCTGTGTGATACTCCGGCCGCGCGTTTTTACAGAAGATGTATTAATCTTTGAAGAGTATACTACTGTATAATGCCCCTGGATGCTGCCAGGGTGAACATGATGATTTTTGTCTAATCAAGTAGAAGAAACACCTAGAATTCATTGCTAACCCTTACGCCTCCCGGACAATAATAACACTAGTAGAGAACTCTATGCCCTCTTCCAAGATCGCGAAAAGAGCCCACGGGAGCAGCAGAGACATCGAGACGCTTCCTAACCGTAGCCGAACGGTTACGATTCGATTTCGACAAAACTTTTTCTCTCTCTTTTGTCCCCCCCTCCCCCCCTTCCTCCTCTATGGTCATACGACTGCGACCAGGCACAAGTTGAGTACACCCCCTCCCCACCCCCCCGAGTCGTTCTGCGGTAGCCCAACTTTTCTTGCACGAAATCGTCGGTTTCAAAACCAGCTCCCGGTCGCATCTTCTGAAATACGGTGTGGTGTCCCTCGACACCCCGACGTCATTGATCGATATAGACCCTTTTTTCACACAATGAAATATATCAAATTACTTTTTTTTTTCGATAGTATCCTTCCTTGTGTTGGGCAGCGATGAAAACGTTCGTTGAAGAAAATCGCTGGTTTGGGGGGGGCTATCGAAAATCAGTCCCCCCTTCCTCCTCCTACGAAAACCAACACCCGGGATCTATCTGATCTATCTGTGTATTCCTTTTCCAGGGTCACCAAAGGAGCCCACGGCGAGAGCAGAGACATCGAAACACCCCCCAACCGGTACTGGCCGTCGCCGCTGGGACCCAAACTTTTTATCCGGCCGTTCATAGAGCGGAACCGGAACCGCATGTGGGCGTACGACCCCGCCATGGCGGGTATGGACCACGTGCAAGCCTGCCAGCACATCCTCGACAAGGTACTTACGTATGACGCTTGCCACGTTGACGGTATCGCTTTTTTGGCCGATTATTTTTGATCCGGGGCTTTTTTTCGAGGGTCATGACTGACTCGACCCGCGGATCGGGTCAGAACGCTTTCAAACTCTCTCGCGTCAATTACGGCCGGGTGAAGATGTATTGGAAATCTCACGGATTGGGTCGGGTCGGGTCGGGTCGGATGGAAGGTTTTCAGATCTCATGGATTAGGGCCGGGTCACCCTGACCAGACCCGACCCCTGCGAAAATCCCGGCTTGTTTTCAGACGGACGGATGCATGCCACGATGAAGACCTCTAGCATTTTTGTTTTGGCCAAGCCACTTTCGGAATGACGAAGGCCCCTTACTAGCCCAAAATCGTCTGGTAGGGACGCCTTTTCTTGTTTTCGCCACATACATGGGTGTTTAGGCCGCGGTTTCGTTTTCTCGTTCGCCGGGTTGCACTTTTCAGTTTGCTCAAAAATCTGTTTTTTTTTTCGGTGGGCGGAGTGAAATGACGCGTGCTACGATAAAAGGTGCATCACGTGTTTTTTCCTGAGGTCCCTCAATTTCGGAGCTTAAGACATGTCACATCTTAACCCAAAACCTGATGAGGAGAACAATCAAAACTGCTCATTGTACTACCGGATGAAAAATCCCATCTGGCCTAGGTACACAACGAGATAATCATGCAAAAAAAAAATGGCCCATTTGCGATGATATTGGGCTAAGGAGGCCGAATCATTCAGATACCATTTTAGACGAGAAGTGGAAGGCTTTTTCACGGGTCATGTCCCGGCCCGCGGGGCGGATCCGGAGCTATTCCAAAAACCGGCGAGCCGGGTCGGGCCGGGCCAGAAAGTGTCGGAAATCTCACGGGTCGAGTCGGGAGGTTTTCAAAATATCACGAGTCGGGCCGGGTCACCCTCTGACACGATCCGACCCGCGAGAAATGATCCGACCCGTGAAATGCCTTGGGAAAGGGCTACCTCTACCGTACCACGAGTTTGATGCATACAGAAAACAACGGTTCATCCTCTCTCTACCGGTACCATAAGTCTCAACTGAGGCATGCCATACTTTTGGTTGTGTACCTACGCGCGTAGGTCGTAGGATTTTTCGCCGGGGTTTGAAGCGTACAATATTTTATCAAATTTCAGTTTTCGGGTGAGACATCAAAAAGTCCCTCGAGATGGCAGGAGCGGCGTAAACTTTTAAGGCTCATCCCCTCTACCCTGGAGAGCGCTAAAATAATTAATCGTTGCTACTGCCACACTTTCTGCTAAACTTTCTCAGTTTAACTAGCGTGTTTTTTCACACGTCCGGCAGATGACCAATCTATCCCCACCTGTTTATCTAGATTTTTCACGAAGATCTCTGCATGATCTTCTGACCCATGTTAACGGGTAGGAGCCGGTACGATCTGCATCGGCGAGTTGTTCTACGATGCCTCCCTCTCAACTTTTCTTTAATCAAATCGCCGGTTTCGAAACCATTTTCTAGCCGTATATCCTGAAATATGGTGACTACTGCCACCCCGATGTCATCGTTCGATAGTCCTTTGCAAACAAGAAAACAACAGATGAAAACGTTTCTTTTCGTGTGGCAGTCCTTCCTCGTGTCGAGCACAGCAGCCACGAAACGTTCGTTAAACAATATCGCTGGTTTTGTTGGGGGGACTATATCGTGGAATCAGTCCGGTCTATACGAGAAGCTACTTGTTCCAGGGTATGATGTTTGATCTGCACCCTGCTTGTGTACAGAGACCCTGCACAGCGTCTCCTAACGGCATACACAATATATATATCTACAGTAGATGATCTATATGATTCGATTTGATCTATATGATCTATATCGTGATCTGTCCGATGTGTGTATATTTTTCGTAAATATTTACATGTTGTCCGCCGGAATGCTTGTACGTCAGGGGAACTTCGAGGCGGAAAGGCGATCGCTGCTTGAGAAAGAAGACGCCCTGGTGCTAGGAACGGGTTCCTTTTTGGTAAGATTGTTTCACAACAGAAGAAGACGGTGCCACCGCCATGGGAGTTATAAGAGATGAATATTTCCGGGGTCCGTCTAGCTGTTTAAAGCCTGGACTTCAGATCGGGCCAAACGTAACCTCGCATGGCCTAACCCAAACCAACCCGAGCTAATCCAGCCCCTACCCAGCCCAAACCGACCCGAGCTAAATCAACCTAACCCAACCCAACCCAACCCAGCCCAAACCAACCCGAGCTAATCCAGCCCCTACCCACCCCAACCCAACCCAGCCCAAACCAACCCGAGCTAGTCCAGCCCCTACCCAGCCCAAACCGACCCGAGCAAATCCAACCCAACCCAGCCCAAACCAACCCGAGCTAATCCAGCCCCTACCCAACCCAACCCAATCCAGCCCAATCAACAGCCCCTACCCAGCCCAAACCGACCCGAGCTAATCCAACCCAACCCAGCCCAGCCCAACCCAAACCAACCCGAGCTAATCCAGTCCCTACCCAACCCAACCCAACCCAGCCCAAACCAACCCGAGCTAATCCAGCCCCTACCCAACCCAACCCAACCCAGCCCAAACCAACCCGAGCTAGTCCAGCCCCTACCCAGCCCAAAACGACCCGAGTAAATCCAACCCAACCCAGCCCAACCCAACCCAACCCTACCCAACCCAACTCAACCCAACCCAACCGAGACACACCATAACCCCTGGGCTATCTGTCAGCGCTGATCTGCTAACTCTGTGGATATCGCATACATGCAACAGATGGTGCCGTCGCGGCGCATCTGCGAGCATCCAAAAAAAAGACCAAGATCCAAAAAAAAAAGACCTCACGGTGTTTTTTTTTTTTCCTGCGTTTAGGTTCGCTTTTTTTTGTCTACGCTGCTCGTTGTGCGCGGTATCGAAATTGAAATTCGTCCGTCCTTGTGTGGGTGAACTCGCATGATCCAAGGTACCCCGTTTAGTGCGGGAACGCGTGCACTACGATACAGGGTATACCGTTTTTTGGCGAAAAAATGTTATCTGAATCATGGGCCCTAAAATCGTCGAAATGGCATTAATTTGTCTCGCAAAATGAATTGGCTTTTTGTATGCCTAGGCCACGCACGGCATTGCTTGTCCATCGGGATGCCCTTTACTTGCATTTTTTTTTTTTTTCTCAAAATCTGTTTTGGAAAGATTTCTCAAAAAAAAAAATCTGTCAAAAAAATGAGGTAAGATTGTCCCAGAAAAAAAATGGCCCACCTCTACCGTATGATAGAGCATGTGTCGAGGTACTAATAAGGTATACCCGTTTTTGGCCAAAACAAAAAAAAAACTGAAATGACGGGGGAGGGAGCCTTTAATCCAAAATCGTCGGAAACGTCATCTCCCCACCCGCTTTTTCTACTTTTTTTTTTTTTTTCAAATTTGAAGATATTTTCCTTATTCACAACGCACATGGGTATAGGCGGAGGCAATAATGGGGTTTGTTGGTCAATTGGATATTTTGCGCTTTCGGTTCACTCCAAAAAAAAATTCTGCAAGTTTCTTTGGCTGAGGAAGGCGCACGCGCCCCTCAGGAGGCCAAAAAAAAAGAATGTACACCTTTTTCGTGGCATGTGCCCAGCGGCGGGGGGGGCGGGGGGGGGGGGGCGGAAAGTGTTAGTGCGGGACCCAAGTGTACGGTACTGTAGTATCATACACGCGTGCTACGGTAGAGGTATACCTTTTTTTGGCGAAAATGGTTTCTGAATGACGGGGCTCCTTAACCCAAAATCGTCGGAAAAATTCGACATTTTTTGTTTTAGCAAGATGCTCGTTTGTGTACCCCTAGGCCGTGGGATTTTTCATCCAAGATGAGCAGTTTTTCTTTTTTCTCCACATAAATCAGTTTTTGGATTAAGAAGGGGGTGTCTTAAGCTCCCAAATTGAGGAACCTCAGAAAAAAAATAGTGGTGCACCTCTGTCGTAGCACGCGTCTTACTGCAGACCTCGTCTCTCCAGGAGGCATCGGCACGGGCACCGTGGACATGCTGGACGTCGTCTGCAGATGGGTGGAAATGCCAGAAACATCAGCAGTATAAATGTGAAATGTGAAGAGCACACACACAATGTCCACCATCCATCCATTCATTCACCCACGCCTCCTCTAATCTCAACAGGCATTGAACCTTAAACGACCAAAAAAAAAAAAAAAAACGCTGGGCAGCAAGCACCGTGGTACGTGAGCCCGTACTCTTGAAGAACACCCACAAAAACTATTTATCGCAAAACAATAATTCGCATCTGGACCGCATCGTAAACCTTGAAATGAACCCCGCCCGGACCACAGATGGCGGACACAATTTCGCGATTTCGAGGCGGGACGCCGGGAAGATACGGCCGCTGCTCGGCGGACCAGATGAAAGCTCCGGGATCATCGCGAGAAAACCCCCAAAGGTACTGCTAGCACTTCCCTAACACCTGCGTGTGGGTATCCATGTCTGTCTTCAAGATCACCTGTAGCATCAGGTATTACAACGCTTCCAACGTTGTGCCGATACGCGCTCTGAAGGAAAAGAAAACGTCCCTACTTCCCTCCCCACCCCCCATCCCCCGATATCTCTCTTGTTGAGCATGCAGTCGGCATGTGAGACATGCACGTAATGGTGCGGAGGAATACGTAGAGAGAAAAAGGCATATTTCTCTCAGATGCACTTCGTGCGCGGCAGGGAGGCAGGCGCCTACTTCCTTCCTTCCTTTTCTTTTTTACGTGTCGTTCCCCTCTACGTTATGTGATTGTACAGAAGGGGTCCCCTAATAGTGCGGTCTGAATGAGGCGGGTATCCCGATACAAGGCGGTCAGATTCGCTTGGCACACCGGAATCAAGGCGGCTTCCCCCCACATAAGGCGGTCATTTAGCTCTAGCACACCACCGCCTTACGGGAGGACCCTTGCTGTACACATACACCTTTCGCGTCGTCCTTTCATCGTGAGCGCCCAGCTATGAATCCATGCCGGCCAGCCGGCCAGCCCCACCGACCCAAATAAGCTACACCCCAACCCACCCCTCCTTCTTCCTTCCTTGCACGCATGGGGACC
Organism: Undaria pinnatifida; assembly: GCA_012845835.1. Lineage (NCBI taxonomy): Eukaryota > Phaeophyceae > Laminariales > Alariaceae > Undaria > Undaria pinnatifida. The sequence continues at coordinate 8,965,277 of JABAKD010000027.1, forward strand.
TTGACCAATCCTTTAAGATGCCACCTAGACCGACCACGCTCCCCTTCCCCGACCCCCACTTCCCTACACCCCCACTCCCACCCCCACCCCCACATTTCCACCCCCTCCTTCTTCCCTGCGACGCATGCGTGGAGAATGAGGCTCTTAATCGCTCGCTTAGGATGTCAAGCCCCCCCCCCCCGCCCCCAACCACCTCCACCCCCCCCCCCAACCCCCCCCCCAACCCCCCCCCCTACCCCCCCCCCCAACCCAAATGTTGAAGGCGTCTCTATTAAGAGTAGGAACGGTGCTCCGTCTCGGCCGTGGATGCGTGGCCAATGGTCAAACAATGATTAAGGCAAGCAACAAACGAGTACGCCCCCCTTAACATGCCCCCCCACCCCCCCTACCCCGACCCCTCCTCCCACCCCGACAATCCCTCCCCCCCTCCCCCCCCCCCTTCTCTCCAACGCATGCATGGGGGTCCTTGGTTTTTCCTTTAGGATGCCCCCGAGAGCGACAGCTTCGCTGGATGAGGACCCTTTTCAGTGCGGAGGTTGCAACAGCGACAAGCTTAAGCGGGAGGAGAATAGGAGAAGGGATCTGCTCTCACATGCCAGGGTCAGGAGCAACGTGTTCTGCCGTCGAAAAGGGTAAGCTAAACGAGTAAGTAGGCCATGGATTATCGGGGGAAGAAGGAGGGGAAAAGTGGGGCGGGAGGAGAGGGGGAGGGAAAGGGGGGGGGGGCGTATTCCTGTGTTGCTGTCGTGTCGTGGGGGGAGGGCATGCCAAGCCCAGGTATAACGTGTTTTACCGCCGAAATCGGTAAGGTACATAATAAAGAGGTCATGTGTTTTTTAGGCGGGGGGGGGGGGGGGGAAGGGGGGGGGGGTACTCATTTGTTGCTTGCCTTAGTCGGGGGGTTGTAGACTGTCTCCGTCCCCAACGAGTATTAAGGCTGGTGTCCCTTGAAAAGTTCACTGACGTTGTTTATAGTGCACCTACCCACAAATCGGCGGCCAAAGTGCTTGGAACTAGAATTGGATACGTTTCTGCAGCTGCAACAAAAACGGGCTTGGCTGCGACAACACTGCTGTTGCTGCTGAATAGAGTTTGAGTTGGAGCTTGCACCGTCATCTGGGACACTTGATGACAATTTGTGTTCGCCTCGCTTCCCGTAGTCTTTTGCGTACCATGTACATGCGCTAGCAACCATTTTCAAGTCTAGTTCGAAGAAACCTTGAGCGTGTTTTGACGTGTGATTTCGTTTGGCTCGGCTCGCTTTGGATTGGATTTGTTTGGCTCGGTTCCGCGAAGCAGCCTGCGAGAAATTTCCGTAGTTTTAGTAAATGTAAGGTTATCAAGCGGGCAACCCATCGTCAGAACCTGATGCCCCTCGCTCCTCCGGCTCCATTCCCTCCTTCCCTCGCTCCCTCGTTCCCTCGCTCCCTCAATATCAATCTATTCAAGGTATATATATTGGTGGCATTGTTGTAGCAGTCGAAGCAGCAAAGAAAGGAGTCACGAGGGGGGAATATACGGTGTCGGGGTTGATGTTTGCAGGTGATTTCGTGGGGATATCAGAAGCACCCGAAGGATAGCAGGAACAGATCGAAAAAACACAAGAGTACACTAGGAAATGGAGAGTGACAGCGAGCGTGAAAAAGTGCGCAGTAGTTGTATGTATCGATCGAGAAGATAAGGTGAATCCGGCAACTTTCAAGTGGAAGTGGGGAGAAGATGGCCTGCCTGCCGAGATCGTAGACCAACATGCCTTGGCGTGTAGAGATATCTTAAGGGCTGCTCTTGGGATGCACACATGGCGAAGGTAATAGGAAAGGGTAAAGCACAGGTAGGCAAGATGGGTGCGATCCCAACAGACCCGCACCTTGGTACTGGGGTTACAGTATGTGTTCTGACTAATGTAATATTGCGCCAAAGTTAAGAGCATGCAGGAGAAGTGTGGGAAGGGGACGCGAAGTTCGCAAAACAACTGGAAACGGTGCAGAAGACAGTAAGCTAAAAAATGTACTGGGATGCTCAAGTGCGATGAGTAATGCGGTATCAAGAGCAGAACTAGAGGAATGTACCGGCATGAAACGAATGAGAGACGTGAGAAAGTTGAAATGGCAACATTAAGGAAAGAATATGCCAGAAAATAGGTTGCCAGCCATAGCTGATAAGGCTGTATGGGAGAAAATAACAAGAGGTCGAGCTGGGATAGGATGAGATGACGTAGTCGAGAAAATATGGAAGGCTTTCAAGGGGAGACCAAGAAGAGGTACTGTCTATGAAGAGTTTGACGGGTACGCTATTACACAAGTAAAAGAAAGAATAGAAGAGAGGGAGAGATTAGCGCTAAGAAACAAGGTGAAAGAGGAGAAGCACTTCGAGATATACGGGGGGGTTGAGGGAAGATACTGGGGAATGAAAACGTATTTGCACGGCCCAATGGACCACGCAAAAAAACTGAAACTGCGATTTCGAGTAGGGAACCTGAACCTACTTGAAGGAAGAAAGAGATATACCAATAGTCGGGAGAAGGAGGACGTGGTTGCACTTATGTGCCCGTGTGGCACAACAATAGAGAGTAGGACTCACATAGTAGGAGAATGTGAAATATACAAGTAGGAACGGGATCTGTTAGATGAGGAGATGAGGAAAGTAGACGTGTTTGACATGGAAGAGTTTGTTAGATTAGAGAGTAGCGAGAAAACGATCGCTGTCCTAGGAGATCGATGGTGGCCGCAGACGGCAAACCAGGACGGGGATAGGATATGCCAACACTTTCTATGTAATGTACGGAAAAAAAAAGCGTAATGAGCGCCCAAATGTTGGAGGTGTTTGTATTAGGAGTAGGAACGGTGCTCCGTCTCGGAAGAGATGCGTGGTCAATGGTCAAATGACTAAGGCAAGCAACAAATGAGTACGCCCCCCCTCCCCCCCCCTTTCCTCCCTCTCTCCCTCGCTCCCTCCCTCCCTCCCTCCCTCCCTCCCTCCCTCCCTCCCTCCCTCCCTGCCTCCCTCCCTCCCTCCCTCCCTCCCTCCCTCCCTCCCTCCCTCCCTCCCTCCCTCCCTCCCTCCCTCCCTCCCTCCCTGCCTCCCTGCCTCCCTGCCTCCCTCCCTCCCTCCCTCCCTCCCTCCCTCCCTCCCTCCCTCCCTCCCTCCCTCCCTCCCTCCCTCCCTCCCTCCCTCCCTCCCTCCCTCCCTCCCTCCCTCCCTCCCTCCCTCCCTCCCTCCCTCCCTCCCTCCCTCCCTCCCTCCCTCCCTCCCTCCCTCGCTCCCTCGCTCCTCCTCGCTCCCTCCCTCCCTCCCTCCCTCCCTCCCTCCCTCCCTCCCTCCCTCCCTCCCTCCCTCCCTCCCTCCCTCCCTCCCTCCCTCCCTCCCTCCCTCCCTCCCTCCCTCCCTCCCTCCCTCCCTCCCTCCCTCCCTCCCTCCCTCCCTCCCTCCCTCCCTCCCTCCCTCCCTCCCTCCCTCCCTCCCTCCCTCCCTCCCTCCCTCCCTCCCTCCCTCCCTCCCTCCCTCCCTCCCTCCCTCCCTCGCTCCCTCCCTCCCTCCCTCGCTCCCTCCCTCCCTCCCTCCCTCCCTCCCTCCCTCCCTCCCTCCCTCCCTCCCTCCCTCCCTCCCTCCCTCCCTCCCTCCCTCCCTCCCTCCCTCCCTCCCTCCCTCCCTCCCTCCCTTCCTCCCTCCCTCCCTTCCTCCCTCCCTCCCTCCCTCCCTCCCTCCCTCCTTCCCTCCCTCCTCCCTCCCTCCCTCCCTCCCTCCCTCCCTCCCTCCCTCCCTCCCTCCCTCCCTCCCTCCCTCCCTCCCTCCCTCCCTCCCTCCCTCCCTCCCTCCCTCCCTCCCTCCCTCCCTCCCTCCCTCCCTCCCTCCCTCCCTCCCTCCCTCCCTCCCTCCCTCCCTCCCTCCCTCCCTCGCTCCCTCGCTCCCTCCCTCCTCTGGACCCTTCCTCTCACCTACATAGGTACGAGCCTGGCGACTTCATGAAACACCAACAGCAGCAGCAGCAACAGAAACAGCTCGGGACGGTGCCGATCGCAAAGCCCGCGCCCCTGCATATAATGAGTAGCAGTACAAGTAGGAGAAGCGCTCGGTGAGTTACGAACCATATACGGAGTATGAGCGTGACACTTGAAGCAGGCCCAGGCAGATACATAATGTAAGAAGCGGAGGCGAGGCTATCATCGCCGAAAAATAGCCCTCGTCATACTCGCAGCGGGGCGGGGCGAGGGAGGCGGAGGGGCGGGAGGGGAACGGGGGAGGCTGTGTCGTAGCTTGATAACCACGTGGCAAGCAAGGCAAGTGGGGCCCAAAGCCCGTTGTTAGAAGAGGGGCGAGCGAAAAATCGCCGAACAAGAGACAGAAACATGGCAACAAAAAGAACAAGGTGTTTGTTCGGTATTACATATATATATACTCCAGGGTGTTCTGATACCGAACCTGGTTGTCATGGTCGTACTCGGGTAAGTACCCGGGCACCGAATCCGGTTGTTATCGTCGTAGTCGGGTGCATACCCGGTACCGAACCTGGTTCGGGTAGGTGGCCTTACACCGTACGAACACACCCTTAAAGGAGACGGTAATCGTACTTGGGGTAGGCAGGTACCCGGGTGCCGAATGTGGTTGTGACGGTCATACTCGGGTAAGTATCCGGGTACCAGACCTGCTCGTTGTAGGCGTACTCGGGTAGCTACGCTGGTGCCGAACATGGTTGCTATGATCGTGCTCGGGTAGCTACAGGGGTACCCAGCCTGGTTGTTATGGTCATAGTCGGGTAGGTACCCGGGTACCGAACCTGGTTGCTATGGTCGTACTCGGATAGGTATCCGGGTACGAGACCTGGTTGCTATGGTCATAATCAGGTAGGTACCCGGGTACCGAACCTGGTTGCTATGGTCGTACTCGAGTAGGTATCCGAGTACCAGACCTGGTTGTTATGATCATAATCAGGTAGGTACCCGGGTACCGAACGTGGTTGTTATGATCATACTCCGGTAGGTACACGGGTACCGAACGTGGTTGTCATGATCGTACTCGGGTAGGCACACACGTACGGAACCTGGGCGTTGTGGACATACTCCGGTAGGTACCCGGGTATCCCCAAAGTATGTACCGTATGAAACGCACCCTTGAATAAGAGCGTGATCGTGCTCGGGTAGGTACCCGGATACCGAGCCAAGTTGTGAAGGTCGTACTCGGGTGGTACCGGGGTACCCAACCTGGTTGTTGCGGTCGTTATCAGGTGAATACCTGGGTAGCGAACCTAGCTGTTATGATTGTACTCACAGGCAGGCAGGCAGGCAGGCAGGTCCCTGGGTATCCAACAGCTCGCAACAACCGCACCCACGTTTTTGGGGACAAGTGTGACTTGGAAATAGTGTAGGGATTACTTGTTGTTTCAGTAGTAAACGCAGTTTTAAAAAAAACGCCTTCTCCGCACCATCTCCACCCGGGGCCCCCTCCCCTATTCCCCCTGGCCGGAAGCGAACGAACGCCGCGGCAACGACGACCATAGAGGCAATCGAGACAGCTCGCGACAAACGTACAATAACTACCCAGTGCGCGATCAGCCCTAATATTTTTTTTGAAAATATGCCGCCCACCTGGTGGCTTGCGTGGTCAATGGTCCAATGGCTAAGGCAAGCAACAAATGAATACGCCCCCCCCCCCCCCCCCCCCCGGTGTGCTCCGTCTCGAAAGGGATGCGTGGTCAATGGTCAACTGATTAGGGCGAGCAACAAATGAGTACGCCCCCCCTTAACATGCCCCTGGAGGGGTCTCTATTACTAGAGGAGCAGGAACTAATGCAACGAGCGCCCACATGTTGGAAATATTTTTGAAAATGATTGGGCACGGTGCTCCGTCTCGGAAGGGATGCGTGGTCAAATGGTCAAATGACTAAGGCAAGCATCAAATGAGTACGCCCCCCCCCCCCCCCCCGTCACCCCGTCACCCCAAACGCCTCCCGTTCTCTATTCCCTTCAGCTCCTTCAGAGCTGCACCCTTGTTTCAGCAGGGAATACAAGTTTTTTGGGGGATTAGATGCACACCAGGAACAGACTGCAGTAAAATGCAGTCAACGATATGCGTTGCCCTGCTGTTCCTCAGTCTACTGCAACAATTGCTTCGCTAGGAGTGGTCCCACCATAGGATAGAGTGTTTACACTTTTTGGGTTGAATGTTTTTTTCTGACCGATTAAGCTCCTCAAAAGAGTGTCGAACTTTCTGTTTATGAACTAGCATAATACTTTTGCTCGAGTAATTCTCCTGCGGCTTCACCGGTGAAATATTACATTTAAAAGTAAAGCAGTGGATTACCTGAGGCCTCCTTAAAAGATCTAGTACTTGCAGTCTGCCCGATGAGCCGTATAGTTTTGTAATCTACGGACACATGATTCATGATTCACGTATGTTCGAGTGATATAGGATATATGGTATTGGGAAATGAGTGTTTTCTATTATTGGATGGTGGTTTGTTGTCAGAATGTCAGCCACCCCGCTGGAAACATGCCTTCTACGGTATGTTTAGTTCTGGTTTGATTCCGATGGGGCACGCCCTTTATATCAGTCTTGTTTTGGTCCAGTTTTTTTTTCTTGTAGAAGATGGAATATATATTAAAGTCATGCGGGGGCCTTGGTTGCGCGGTGGCAGCGGATAAAAGAGAAGTCCCAGATGTTGATCAATATGTAGAAAAATCCATTATATTATTGTCGCGTATCCGAGTATATTATCACAATGAAGACATGGGATGAGTCAAGATCGGCCAGAAGCCGCCCACACATCAGGAGCAACAACTGGACCAAAACAAGACTGATATAAAGGGCGTACCCCATCGGAATCAAACCAGAACTAAACATACTGTAGAAGGCATGTTTCCAGCGGGGTGGCTGACATTCTGACAACACACCACCATCCAATAGAAAACACTCATTTCCCAATACCATATATCCTATATCGCTCGTACATACGAGAATCATGAATCTTGTGTCCGTAGATTACAAAACTATACGGCTCATCGGGGAGGCTGCAAGTACTAGATATTTTATCCTGCCCCGATGCAGGAGGGTCTCGCCACCCGGGTTGTACCTCTCCGCGCTGAGCGCTCAGCTCAGCGGTATCCCTGGAAACAAAATCGCGCACAGATCAAACTCGTGAAACCACCTCCGTACCATCGCGGGGTCTGTATCTTTTGGAAAACCCGATTTCACGAGTATACCAGGCATTTGTTTCAGGGCTGACCAATGCAACGATAGAGGTATTACTTAAAAGGTATAGAGGTATTACTTAAAAGGTATACCTCTTTTTGGCTGAAATGGTTTCTGAAGGACGGGGACTCCTCAACCCCAAATCGTCGGAAATTACGCCCCCCTTAGATTTTGCGTGATTCTCGTTGTGTACCTAGTCCATGGGATTTGTTCAAAAATCCGGTATCATACGAGAAGCAGTTTTGATTTTTCGGTCCGAATCAGGTTTATTTGGTGGAGAGGTACCTGTGGTATGTCTTAAGCTCCCAAAGTGAGGGGTAGTATTAAGAAAAAAAGTAGTATCCCTCTATCGTAGCGCGCGTCTTGTTTTTTTTCAACTAGCGCGCATAGAAGTGTGGGTCGGGTCTTGCGCGAACGAAAACGCCTTCCAAGTTATGTTTCCGGGGGGTGATATATCGAGCTCCTCCCCGCATGTGTTTTAGAAGCTCAGAATTTTCTCCTGCACACATCCTTAGCTAAGCGGGGGATTATTCAAAATGAGATATATACCCGGTGGACTCCAATGCAGTCAAACGATATGCGTTGCCCCCCTGTTGTGTTATTCAGCCTACTGCAAAAAAGTGATTCGTTAATAAAGGTCGGACGTGTGTTCGACGAGGCGTATCGAGCAGCGCCGGTAGAAAAAATCAGATGTGAATTTCCAAGTAGCGCAGGCGACAGGGAAATAAAAACGGGGATTACCCGCGGAAGGGTAGAACGCAAGCGCAGTTGGGCGAGAGAGGGTGGCGCGTGGGGGCAAAACATATCTGTCCCTCCCGCTAGCAGGATCAGCCTATCGTAACCTTCTCAGTCAAAGGAGAGGCCTGTCGGCGGCAGCACCCTGCCGGTCTTTCCTGAAGGGGTTACGTACTGGCCTAGATATACTTAGTATATATTCTAGAGTTAACGTTCAGATAAAAAAGGCTCGGAAAAAAGAGAGCGGGGGGCGACCGACCCCCCCTTACAAAATCTGCACCATTTTTTTTTTCAGTCAATTTTTTTCTTGGAAGTCAGAGAGGGTGTGGCACAAACGCACAGAACACCCCTTAAAACCTGCTCGCCAGCGACTGTTTACGGACAGTTTCCTTGGAAAAAGAGCGGGCCCCATACGACAACGCCTCCTAGAACAGCACCGAACGTGTTTCAAGAGGGACACATTTCTACCTGAGGGAAAGAGAGTCGTGACCCCGGGGTCTGTGACCAGCGTGGCAGGAGGGATAAAAAGGCACGAGCCATACACCCCTAGGGACGCGTGCTACGATAGAGGTGTTAAGGTATACCTTTTTTTGGCGAAATTGGTTTCTGAATGACGGGGGCTCCTTAACACTTACTAATACTATCGTTGGAAAAAAATAAATTATAGGCCATCTTTTTCTTGTTTTTTTTGCATGATTCTCGTTGTGCTACCTACGGGGGCCATGGGGATCTTTCATCCGGGATCAAAGCAGTTTTGTATTTCTCTCCAAATCAGTTTTTGGGTTAAGAAGGACATGTCTTAAGCTCCCAAATTTAGGGGTAGTACTAAAAAAAAAAGTGATGCTCCTCTGTCGCAGCGCACGCGTCTTACTACACAGACCTCGAAAACTCAGTCATGCGAAACAGACACCGGCATATTTTCTTGCTTCTCACCCAAAACGAGTTTTTTTCGCTCCCAAAACCCCATTTCGCTCAATTTGGGTTCGTTGAAAAATCGGGACAACCCTCCTAAGAAATGCACCCACGATTTTCAGCGGGACAGATTGGCTTTATTGTCTGAATTAAGCGGGGGGGGCGGGGGGGGCGGCGGCGGCGGGGGGGGGGGGGGGTTCAGAGTAACAACAAAAAGGGCGAATAAAATCACGCTTCGCGCCTCCCCCCTCCCGCAGCCGACGTTGAAAAAAAAATGTATTATACCTGGTATCTCATTAATTAATTTCACTTAAAAACGCTCAAAACGGATGGAAATCGGATAATACACGCAGTGTACACACGAAACGCGCCTCGTTAGTTTCCTTGCTCTCTCTTTCTACTGCCGTGTACGTTCTAATCGCGAAATCCACACAACCACCGCAAAAACACAAAAAACAAGAACAAAAATAAACCGTACGTAGCGTAAAGTAAGCACGAAGCAGAAACCAATATTTAGTAGGAATAAAAAAAAAGAACAGAAAAAAATAACCCCCTCCCCTGCCCCCCCATGCCCTCCCCACCCCCCCCCAAAAAAAAAAGCAAAAAAGCAAAAAAACAAAACAAAAATGGCTACACCTATGGTTGCCCCGTTCTTGACATATCGACCGCCTCAGCAGGGGGGAGGTGTGTGCATTCCATGCACAGCCGTAATCGTGTGACCATACACCCTCACACCTTTACAATATCAGATCGGAACACATCGGGTCTCCACCGACCAGGCAAACATTGCGTGCACCAGGCGCCGTGAGGTGTTCGGTGAGTCGCAGGAAGGGTTTTAGCTGCATCCCGCTAAGAAGAACCACTTGCGCGAGGCGGACTTCGGCACCGTGTGCGGCACTTTCTTGCTTATGGAGATGACAACTTCGACTTTATTGACTTGTTTTCTGGTGTGGCACCCCCCGCGACAACGATGGCGACACCATGTCACTCCCTCGGGCGGGTCGGGGGGGGGGGGGGGGAGGGGATTTCAGTTCAGGAGAAGTAAGTCGCGCGCGCGCCAGGCTGGCCGCCGTAGGGCTTAACGTGTTTTGTATCGACTCCCGGACTGCTCACACACTCAAGCGCGGCACCCACCCCTCCATGCAGTGACCCACCCACCCACCCAACCCACCCACTCGTCCACACACCCACACACGACGACACATACGGGGATGTGTGGTGAGCTTAAACTTAATTTCTAACCAGCCACCGGAGGATTAAAAAAAATCCCACAAATCAACCCACCCACCCACCCACCTCCCCGCTACTTGCAAGACGTCACGATCGGGGCGAAACAAGCACGCGACACAAGATACCCGCGAAGAGACACTCGCCGCAACTCGGCGATTGGATGGAACCGAAATCAGATCAATCGAACAAAAAGTCGATTAATAGCGCAACATGCAATACCACGGTCTTTTCGTTGCGTCGAATTCAATAAAAAGCTAAAAATCTAATAAGAAATTAAAAAATCGACCGCGAAAAAAACATAATATACATCGAGCAACAAAATCGGGCGCCATGAAAAAAGCAAATCAAACAAAACGAAAAACCGAAATGGGGCGAAAACCAGCGTGTTCACCGCCGACTACGCGGCCGCCGTCGCCGCCGCCGCCACGCGGCTAACTCTTGCGATTTTCCGCGCGCCGTGATCGATCCAATCATTCAAATGACAACCCGGATCAACCGAATTACTAATAATAATTAGTCGAGCGAACGAAAACATCGTGCACCATTCGACCCCAGAACGCGACGTGCATCAAAACCAATCATCAACCCCAATCACGCGAACAAAAAAAACGCCACCGTGTGCCCAACCGCCACCCCCACCATCCCCGTGCCTGACGCTTTGAAGCAAAAACACCATCCACCACCACCCCCACCCCAACCCCAACCACCCCAACCACCCCAACCACCGCTACCTACACTCCCACCACCACTCCAACCACCACCACCACCACCACCACTGTTCGCAGCCCCCAGCCCGTTGGCCTTGACTTTCACGTACTTGTAGTCTAGCGGATAATGGTTTTGATTGTGGATTGTTGAAGATAAACACCAAATAACCCAGAGTGAGCGGCGGATCAAGCTCTCAGGGGGAGAGCGCTGACGGTTACACATGCACCGAAACGCTTCCTACTGAACTAAATACACACATACACTCAGCACCGCTCGTAGACCCACGAAACAATCACCACCACCACCACGACCACCACCACCAGCAGCCCGAACCTGCCCCCCCCGCAAAAACAGTGGGCCGTGTCTCTCGCCACACAGCGGGGGCGACGATTCATCCACTATTAGATGCCACGATATATCTCGATGAGATGCGCACCACGTGTTTATCTCGCCGACAGCCAGCACAACACTCAAGGGGGAGGGGGGAAGAAACGGCACAATACAGGGGGTGGGCCGGGGGGGGAGTGCATTTTACGCGTAGCCGACGTCTTAAGACCATAGGCCTTCGCATACCTACAAATGCCGCTACGGAGCACGTCGGGTTTTCACCGACCAGGCAGACATCGCGCGCACCAAGCGCGAAGAGCCGTCAGGTGTTCGGCGAGTCGCATGAAGGGTGAGCTACATCCTACTAAGAACCACTTGTAAGACGGAATTCCGCAAGCTTGCGCGTACTGTCTTGCGCATACCGGGGGGGGGGGCTACTGCGACGAACCAACTGCGATGAATCGACCGTACCACGTAGCAGCCCGGTGCAGCAGCAGCAGCAGTAGCAGACCACCACCACCGCCGCCGCCGCCGCCGCCACCACCACAACCACCACAACCACCATCACATACACAAATCACCAACGACACCACCAACACCACCATAGCAGCAGTAAACACCCAATTGCCTCAGAAGGGAGAATAGTCCTGAATGCCGGGGGTGCGTCGGCTGCCGTTCCCCGACCGGGGATACCGGCCCTCTTCCCCCCAGCCGATATCGCCTCCTGCCTCAGAGGCTATCGCGTCAGTAATTACCACCCGCGCCAGGGCGGGAGGTGGTGGGTGGGAGTCGTAGTTCGGCAGGCGGGAGGCGTGTGGACGAGTGGGGGATGGGGTCGGGCGGGGAGAGGTAGGGGGGGAAGGGGGAGGAGGGGTGAGATACAAGAACAGCGATTGAAAGTAGCACCGTCGGGTCCACCTGCTTTCGGTGGCAGCAGCCACCGGCGGTGACCAAAGAACCCGGGGGGCTGTCATCTACCGGCGACGTGGGTGTACTATGGTGCGTATTATAGGCGTGGTGCCGGCGACGGTGTTGCATGGAAATCGAGGTTTTCCAGACGAATATTTTGGTCGATATCGAAGAAAACATGTGCGCGTGTGCTCGCTTATGTATGTCAGTGTGCGTGTGGCACCATCAGCGATCTTGCTGTCTCCTTGACAAGCACACAAGAAATTCGGCGCCGAGATTCGATGATTCCCCCATCCCATCCACTCTCCTCGTCTTGTCCCCCCACACTTACCACTGCGGCCGACATCATAATCGGGATTGCCATTATTGCCGCCTGGAGCCCACCCCGCCCCTCCTCCCCCTCCTCCCCCACCGCGGAAACTCTCTCCAGATACGCTCGCTGCACGGCCCGCCCCTCCGCCTCCTCCCCCCCCCCCCCCCCCCCCCTGCCCCCTCCCAGGCTAATCGTCGACCGGAACGCCGCGCGCCAAACCCGCGTAAGCTTCCGCCTTAAGGTTGAGATAATGGGTCGGAAAGGGAGGCGGGAAAGGTGGAGAGGGGGGTGGGGGGTGAAAGGGGGGTGGGTTGGGGGGGGCTTGGGGGAAGACACTAAGAAATGCCACCACAAAGGCAAAACACCAACACCAACACCAACACCAACGTCAATGCCACAGGTGAACACCACCAATGCCCCGACCGCCACCACTACCACCACCTCCACCACCACCACCACCACCACCACCTCCACCACCACCACCACCACCACCACCTCCACCACCACCACCACCACCACCACCACCCCCATCAACGCCATCAAAAACACCACCAACACCCTCACAACCGGGTAATCTCTACGCGCATTATCGTTGTGAAAAAAAAACAGGACTGCACACCATCCCAGTCAAAATATATCTTGCACGTCGGCCCACACTTGACCCAACCCTAACCCTAACCCTAACCCTAACCCTAACCCTAACCCTGACCCTAACCCCAACACTTCGGGGAGCTCGAGGTCGGCAGCGGCGATCCGCGGCTTCGCCGCGTGTTTCGAAGGCGTTTTCCAAAAATAATCAGCGGGTCGAAAGGCAGGCATCCACCAATCAAACACAATGTGTGCACAGTCTTTGTGTTCCCACCTATAATACCATCAGGCACTGTCCTCACAACCCCCCCCCCCCCCCCCGCTCTCCTCAAGCATCGTCTGCCTGGTCGTTGAAGCCCGACGTGCTCCACCTCCGCACTGCAGGTATGCGGGGGGTCTATGGTCATACCACTACAGCTATGCGCTATGCATCTAATGAGTACACCCCCTCCTCCCTCCTCCCTCACCCACAGCCCTTTCCCCCCCCCCCAAAAAAAAGCCAAACAAAAACACACCAAAAACACCAGCGCTTGAGTCCCCCTCGCAGTCCCGTACTAACCTCCGAAACCTCCCACGATGGATCCGGCCGCGCTTCCCCCTTGGATGCTCCCGCCGTGATTGCTCCCGCCTCCTCCCTGAGAAAACCCTGCCCCCAACCCCGCCCCCGGAGGGCTTCCGCCCCCTCCCTGTCCGAAGCCCAGCCCCATTCCTATTGCGGGCGGGGCTTCCCCGGAATTTCGCGCAAGGGCCTGCGTAATAATGACAAGTGTAGAATAGGCACGGGAGGTATAGAACAGGTACGGGAGGGGGGACAGGGTCACTGCCGTGGCATTTTATTCGCGTGCTCTCCTTTCCCTGTTGGTGTATGCTTCGTCTTTGTATCGCTCCCTCAATGTACGTGTAGCCCCTCAATTCTACCCCCTGCCTCCCTTCCCCCCTCCCCCCGTTCACCCGTCCCCCCCTTCCTTCTTCCTCCTTCTCTGTCCCCTCCCTCCTTCCCTGTATTCTCCCGTCTTCCCTTCTCGCCCCCTTCATTTCCCCCTCCCTCTCCCCTCCCCCCCCTCCCCCCCCTCCCCTCCCTCCCTCCCCCGACAAAAGTCCAGCACAGGAATGACGCCTGCAATACGCCACCCGAAGACATAAAATATCGGCATACTTTGAAGTCCCTCCGTTTTACTCCCCCTCAATCAAGCACGCACGCACAGAAAAACACAACAACAGCCAACCAACCAAACCAAACGAAACGAAACAAGCAAGCAAACAAACTACCAAAAATAAAACAACGAAAACAACCAATCGACCGACCAACCAACCAAAAATAACAAAGCAACAACAAAAAAAAACATCAACAACAACGACGACGACAACGGCAACAACAACAACAACAACAACAACAACAACAACAACAACAACAACAACAACAACAACAACAACAAACAATCCAAACCAAACAAGCAAGCAAACACACTAACAAACAAGAAACACAACGAAAACAACCAACCGACCGACCAACCCACCAAAAATAACAAAGCAACCAAAAACAACAACGCCACAAAATACCATTCTCTCCTCTATCCTCCCGAGAAAAAAACCAAAACAAAACCAAATTACAAAAACAGCCCCACCCCACCTTCCCACAAAAGAAAAACACAAACCAACCAAAAGAGCTCCCCCACGCACCCACCAACACGAGCTCGCTCACCTGCGCAGTAAGCGGAACGCGCGTTACCCCGCCCTCTCCCCCTCTCGCCCCCCGTTCCCCTCCAAGAGTGCGCCCTCCCCCCCTAACCGCGCTGCTCTGAGTAGTTAACGGCGGCGGTCGCTGCTCCAGCCCTCCCCTCGCAGGCCCCTCCCTCCCTCTCCCTTTCTTCCCCCGGTCCGACCTTCGGGGGACGGAAACGCTGCTGCCGGGTCCTCGGCGGAGAGGAGCGGTACCTCTCCCCGAGAAAGTGGCTCCGTATCTCCCCCCTTCTGCCCACCCGCCACCGCTAACGCTGCTGCTACCGCCGTAGCCGCTTACGACGCTGCTGCTGCCGCAGTCTGACGCGTCGTCGCGGGCGAAGCTAGCGAACGAGCTCGTGCCGTCGTCGTCTCCGTCGCTGTTCGCGGTTTGGAGGTGTTTGGTCGGTTCGGGAAGGGGTGGGAAGGGGCGGCAGGAGGGAAGGGACGGCATGAATGCTACTTGCTGGTTAAACTTTCTACTATAGTGTCCTGCAGAAAACATCCCACATAGTTGCAGCGCTATCATCACCAACGTAAACACCAACACCAACACCCAAACCAGCACCAACGCAAAAACACCACAAAAACTACACGAACATCAACATCGACGTTTAGCACCACCAACGCTCCGATCAGCAACACTCACACCGGCGCCAGCACCAACATCTACACCAACACCAGCACCCACACAAACCACCACCAACACGCACGCCCCCCACCACTACCAACACCATCACCAAACAACACCGGCATGAACACCACGCCAACACAAGCGACAGCATCACCACCAACTACCATCGCCACCATCATCCACACCAACACCCGCCTCTACCACCACTGCCACCGCCACCCCCACCCCCACCCCCAACACCACAATCACCAATACCACCCCCCCTGGAGGTGTCTCTATTAGGTGTAGGAACGGTGCTCCGTCTCGAAAGGTGTGCGTGGTCAATGGTATGGTCAAACGACTAAGGCAAGCAACAAATGAGTACGCCCCGCCCCCCCCCCTCAACACCCCCAATACCGACACCCCGAAGGCGAGGGCGTATACAACATGAGATCCAATGTCAACGTCAACTTACTTCACCAACGTTTTTGAGGACACCTACTTGGAATTCGTGTGAATCGTTTTTGGCAGAAATAAAACGATGAACGCGGACAATGTTACAAGAAGAACAGCTGGGATTCACGCGACAATGCTACAAGAAGAACAGCTGGCATTTTTCTTTCTTTCTCACCTGTCCTCCCACCAGTTGGTGCGCCCACTGCGTGCAGTGGACACGGACCCCGGAGAAGCGGGCGACACCGTCGAATCGCCCTTCAACCAGAGCAACAAGCAGAAAAAGGAGGAAGAAAAAAAAACGCAAAAGATTAAAGGGCGGGGGGCGGGGGAGAGGCGGGGAGAAGTTGGAATGAGACACGGCATGATTGGACCAAATTTAAAACACCGAAAAATGTTCTGTTGACCCTGGCAGCACCTACGGGAGAAACGCCTCTGTAAAAACGCGCGGCTGGCCGCAGTATCACGCAGCTTGCAAAAATGAGCATCGACCAATGAAATCGATCGAACTACAGCTGACGTAATAGAAAAAAACATTTTCAAAAATACACACAAAACACACACAAAGCGCACAAAACACACAAAACACACAATATCAAATTCCAAGATTGTTCTTTGCAAAAAAGGAACGTGCCTAAAATTGTGAAGGGGGTATAATAACGCCTTCCATCCCCTTCCCGTCACCCACATTGTCGCTCGTCCCGTACGACTCCCCAGGCCGCCCGCCCCCACCACCGCTGTAGGTGCTGCCACTGGGAGAAAGCAGCCGATTGGACCTCTCCGGGACCATCTCCGGGGCGTGGCTGTCCCCGAAACCCCCCCCACGTGCGCCCCCATTACCGCCTCCGCCACCACCGACGCCGTCGTGCCTAGGGGAGATTGCCGAAGATGGGGGCCTTGGCCGCCGCCGATCCCTGCTGGTTCAATCATAGGCAGGATCGGCGAGTCAGGTCACAAAATTATATTACAATTAGATCACGGAATGAGATAAACTTGAGATCACAAAAAATATGTCACAAGGGACAACAAAATTATATCACAAAATGAGACAAGCATGGGATCTAATAAAAATGAGACCGTAAGACGATTCCACAAAATGAGAATGAGATCACACAAGATGACGTAACAAAAATCAGATCACCAAATCGGGTCACACCAAATCACATACAAACCTCAGGAAGTCATGTCACCAAACCACATCGTCAAATCAGGTCACAAAATCAGACACTAAAAGCCTTGGACGTGGAGTTCTAGGCACCGAGGCTCACCTATCTCTGAAGCTGCTGACCCCAGGCCCCACCGGCGAAGCATTGCTAGCGCGCGCCCGTCCCGATCCCCGCGACCTTTTCCCATCTGTCACATGGGTGAAAACCCAACACACATAAGAGGCGATAAAGTATATTAAAAATGTTGCACATAAACGTTAGCCTGCACAACCAGATTCCGCCACATTCTCCCACGCTCAACCTGACATGTCTAGCACTAACGTCAAGAACCACGATGGATTCTGAGTATCCAAGTTTACCTGCGATTCTTTCTTCGGCATCGCGAACACCGTCGCGCAAGGGCAGATCGGGTCTGCGACGAGGAACGCCACCTTTACTTGTGTTGCGTTGCGCTCTTTCGATTTTGTTTTCTTTGTATTTCGCATTGTTTCGAGCGGGGAAAGACGATGGCGGATGAGAAGAATAGCCAACTTTGATTTGCATCTTTTTTTCTTTTTTTTTCTTCCATGTACAACTAACTGCTGTTTGGTCAGAGAACAAAGCAATATCACTCGTACCATATTGCTTCCACACCTTATGCCTAAAAAATAGTGGTGCCTCGACCCTTTCAATGGCTGTCGTCGTCGCGCGAACATCACCCTCCCCGACGCCACCCTACCCTACCCTACCCTACGTTACCCCACGTTAATATACCCCCCAACACCTTCCCTACACTACCCTTTCCCTACCCTGTACGGTTGGAATATGCCGCACCTGCTCCCCCCCCCGCTCCCCTAGACGAAGATGCCTTTCTCAGCTCCTTCCGCTGCCGCGACTTCCGCCCCCGCCGCTTTCCGAGGGCGCCGCTCCTCTCTAACACCTCCCTCAAGCACACGTTCAACACCACCGACATCGCCGCCATCGCCTGAAGGGCTATAAACGCCGCCAGCTCAAGTGGAAACCAGATCGACTCGCGGGCGTGCCGCACGTCCAAGCACAGCCACGCCATGCTGGAAAAAACAAAACAAAAAAAAACGGGGGAGGAACGAGACGTGTTTTTGTCAAGTTTTTCTTTCGGTCTAAGGTGTATTTTTTTTCTAGTATTTATTATTACGTTTAATTTTTATATTGTTTCTTGGGTTTGAATATTTGTTAACTTTTCCCATCACCGCCACGGTCTGATTGCTATAAACGCCGCCAGCTCATGTGGAAACCAGATTGTCCCACGGGAGTGCCGTACGTCTAGGCACAACCATGCCATGCTGAAACATAAAACAAAAAAAAAAGAACAGGGAAGGCGCATTGCCTTATCATTTATTTTATGTTGGGGAAAAAACCGGACGAAACAGCGTTTTTTTTTTCCTTCCATTTTTTATCGTTTTCGGATTTTGCTACGTAGGTACGTACCGCTGCTCGTGCTCTGAATCTGCTGCCAACATTAGTCTTTCCGTTCGCGACGTTGGTGGCTTTTTTTATGCGGGGACAGAGAGAAGACGCCCGTACTTAATCTGTATTCGTATTAGCATTTGCCTTGGCATTTGGTTTTGTACTCGGTTCGTCGCACTGTAGGGTTTTGTGTATAATTTGTTTTTTTTTCGTTCTGCTTTTAGCAGAATATAACGTTTTCGTACAAGGCAGCGCGGGCGGGGGTTTCCCGACCGACAGCGGAGGGACAGAGGAAGGGGGGGGAAGCTGGGGGGGGGGGGTAAGCGGGGCTTGTTTCTGCTGTAATGATTCAGAAGTAGCAGGTGTATGGCTTGGCTTGCAATATACCATAGCTGTATTTTGTTTCGCGCCTCCTCTTTTCGTGGGTGGCTTGTTCTTTTGCTGTGTTATTGGTGCCCGGTACGCTGACGTTTCGTTTGCTCTCCTCCGTTCATTTGCGATTTATTGTTCTGCGTTTTCCGTGTTTCACAATCTGTAACAACAACCGCAAAATGTGTACATTTCTAGGATGAACACTCAAGATGGACACTGCTGTGTCTTCCAGTGATGTCGTTCTGTAGAAACTACCGATTTAATGCTAAGGCACACACAGAGTGTAACAATACATAAAAACGGAGGCTCGAACCCACCGAACAGACACAGCAGTCTCACAATACATAAAACAGAGCCTTGAACAACCGAAACAGACGCACTATCACAATACATAAAAACGGAGCGTGCAGAGGAGGCAAGCGCGCCAAATTGCATCACAGGTGGATCAGGGGGGTTGGTTACGTTTGTGTTTGATCTGGACCGAATCTGCTGGTAGGTATCGGTAGCTATTGATAAATTGTGGTGATTTGTAATTTGGCGTCAACCACCCAACAGACACATTTATCACAATACACACAACGGAGCGTTGAAAAACCAAGTAGACCCATTGTCACCACACACAAAACGGAGCCTAGAATCGCCGAACAGGCGCCTTCTCACAATACATAAAACGGAGCCTTGAACCACCACTTCTGCATCGCCCGGAAATTAGCCTTGGCGAAAGGGGTGTCCAGCTCCGCCAAAACGCCTCCAATGCCAAAGAAAACCAGGTAGCAACGGATCAGCCTGTCTTGCACTGAGCGAAAACACACACAAGGAGGAAAAGAGAGAGCCAAAAACGCAACAGCGAAATAGAGCGAGAGAGAAACAACGAACAAGCGAGAAAAAGAGGGGGGGGGGGAAAGGTCTGCGGAATGGTCCACTTCGTCGATCGGTCTCTTTGACGATCGGTCTCTTCGTCGATCGGTCTTTTTGTCGATCGGTCGATTGGTTGATTGATCAATCAGCCGACCGGTCTCTTGGTCGATCGGTCGATCGGCCGATTGGCCGATGGGTCAATTGGTGGATCTGTTGATTGGTCAATCGGTCGATCGATTGATCAGGGTGATTGGGGATACACACACAAAAAAAACGCTTGCATAGGAAACATAAAAAAATATTAATAGTCCAATGCCATCGCAGCACAAGGTCAACCCAATCCACGAAAAAAAAGAGTTCAAAAACGGCCAAAACGCCCCTTTTTGCCCACAACCCTCACAAGGGTTTCTTGAGATAGGTTGGTCGGGATAACTCCAACCCAACTAACCATCCAACCACTAAAATGAAATTGAGGACCCACTCCACCAGGTTTTGATGTTTTTACGGGTTCAGTTTTTTTTGTTCCAGACCAAAAAAAGTGGGTCGTCGCAAACACCCTATTGGTCGATCAGTTGATGGGTCAATTGATCGATCGGCTGATGGGCGGATCGGTTGATTAGTCGGTCGGTTGATTGGTCGATCGGTTGATTGGCCCATACCGGTTGATTGGTCCATCGGCTGTTCGGCCGATCGATCGCTCTTTTGGCCGCTCAATCGATCGCTCAATCGACCGATCGCGCGATCGCTCTACAAGACCTCTCTCGAGAGACTCACGCCTCAGGTCCGGACGCAAGTAGACGAGGGTCACGTTCAACCCCGAGGTGTAGACGCACGCCGCCACGCCCAGCACCTTGAAAGCGTAATACAGGAACCTTACGCACTTCCTCGCTCTCCGCTTCGCGATGAGTCGTTCCTTCCTCTCCTGCTCAACGGGGACCGGGGATCAACGGCGACGGCGACGGTATCGGTAACGGTGTCGGTAACGGTACAGATAACATTATCGGTGTTGGCACCGGTATCGACATCGGTGTTGGCGTGGGTATCGATATCGGTGTCGGTATCGGTATCGATATCGGCATCAGTATCGTAGGTGTGTGTTCTTCACATTAAACTGATATTTCCACCCATCTACCCATCCAGCACAACCAGTGTCCGTCCCGATGTTTCCTCCGAGAAATATGAGCTCTGTAGTCACAAAATACAAGACAAGATATAGACATGGCAAGCACAGCAAGGTTATTTGGGCAAGCAATGCCAAACGCAATGAATGCGAAGGAAGGCGGAATATATGCACGCCAGCACACCAGACTACTTGCAAGGGAAGAACGAAAGAATAATAGGAAATGTGTCGGTATCGGTATCGATATCGGTATCAGTACCGATGTCGGTGTTGGTATCAATAACGGTATCGGTGTCTGTATCGGTATCGCCATAGGTATCGGTATACTGTAACCCACCAGTGTATGATTGTAATGCTGAACCTTATGCGTTATAAGAATGAAGGCACGTACAGGGGGGGAGAAGGGAAGCCACCTGTGACCACGGCTCGACCAGAAGGTCGACGGGGTAAAAGCTCCTATTAATGCCAGTACGACAGCAATTATAAGCTCGGTATGCAAAACAGCGAATATAACCTCGATGTGGAATTGAGGCCATGCGTACTACTGCTATCGTAAGCCTGAGAATGGTTCATAATCGTACCATGCAGAGAGATCGAACGATTGAAACATCCAGAGGTTGAATCGGGGGATGTTTGCTTATCATCCCCTCCCTAACATATCAGGAGTATCGCACGTTTTTCAAGTATTGTTCATATCGAGCTTATTTTTTTGTCAGGCTGGTATATACACGAGCTGAGGTGGAAAGTAAAAATGATGACGAAGAAAAACAATACCTATGAAACAGTTGTGGGCGTGCTGACGAAGTTGGGCAGAAATAACGATTTAACGTAAAGGCAACACATAAGAAATCCGGGAGCCGTTACACGCCTGTATTCTGAAGTTTGTATATATCATATAGATCGCACCATTCTCAAAGAAGCAATCCAGTCTGGACTAGCTTTCTTGTCTCCTAATTGTACCGTAGGTGTCCTGTACTACCTAGTCATTGCGTACATACCGTACGCACAACATCCAGTACGCTGAATATTGGCAGATGCTTCCAGCTTCAATGCTTCTGTCGCGACAGGATTCTGCTGAACGTCTTGCAGGAACCATGATGTCTACATGGTCAACACTAATTATACATTAGTACGAGTATGAGTAAATACTAGCAGTACTGCGTAACGATGCCAGTCACTTGGCAATGTCTCCGATGTGTAGTTTGTGATCACAGAGCTAGTCTCTAGAAGGAGGCATCGACACGGAGACTGCGTGTGCTAGATGGATACATGGGTGGAAATATCAGTTTAATGTCAAGAACACGCGAACCACTTTCGGTTTGCTTCACTCGTTTTCGTCTTCCGCTGGGGCATTCTTCCACGTCAGAGTGACTGGAGCCTGTCCTATGACCACGGACTTGGTTATGCGAGTTAAATGTGAGAACAGGATTTCTGGGTTTACAATATCAAGTTACAATACGTAACGACTAACAGCAACAGACAAGAACTTGGGACATCGCCCTGCTGCTGCTGCACACTGCTGTCCTTGTGAGACTCGAACAAAAAGAGGGATCAGAGTCCTGGGAGTCTGACATCTGATACTTACAACCGCGCCTCACGCCGATGTTCTGCTTGTTCATGTGTTCGCCTCTGGGAAAGGATTAGGAGCGGCCTTGACCGAAACACTGGTTACTGTTAATAACGCCGTAGTTTATGTCCAAGAAGGTCAAATTAATTCACTCATTGATAGATCATCGGGCAGATTGTTCCTTCCTTGTCCTGACAGAAAAGACGCCACAGGCCGGCAGCAGCAGCGGCAGCAGCAGCGGCAGCAGCAGCAGCAGCAGCAGCAGCAACAACAGCAGCACCGGCAGCAGCAGCAACAAGCCCACAGCAGCTGCAGCAGCAGCAGTAGCAGCAACAATGGCAGCAGCACACGCTCTCCCTCTCCGTCGAAACAACTCCAACCCAAGCACAACACTATTTATTTCTCCATATCATACCTCAGCTATGGCGGCTCCAACTCCCGCCTTGGCCTCCATCAGCAAGCGCCTCTCAGACTGCGAAGCTCCTCCCCCGCCCGCTATATGGTTCGACGAAAGCTTCGATGACCTTCCTCGCGAGACGGATCGGGGTGGTCTCGACGAGGACGGCGGAGGCCTAAGCTCGGACAGCGTGTCCATGTCTATTGGGTCGGACCACGACATGGCGGCTGATTGTCCCTGGTGCACGCCAAAAGCGCTTTAGAGTTTGTGCAACCGGGTTGTTGATGCTTAGCGCGTTGTCCACGGAGAGCCTCCCCTTTTGCTGAGAGCGAGGGCGCAAGTGCACCGTACAGCCGGGGTACTGCAGTTCCCAGTACTCGTGACCTGTCACCGACACAAATATCGTGCTGTTCTTGAGCAGAAAAGGGACGCAAAAAAGGCAAGCACCCGGAAGGCGGCCGTAGTTTGTGCCAGCTGAGGAAATGCAGTAAACAGACCTGAGATCGGACCTCTGAAATTTGGTCGGAAAGGATTGCTGGGAGGATCTTGTTCGTGTTCGATGTGTTCGGTGAGAGCTCGTGTTCTTCCACGTGTGACCGACGCGAAAAATGCGGGGAGTTCCATTGTACACATCCAATATTATTTTGTAGGGGGAAATGTTGACATATACATATTGACTTCAATTTAAGTACCGTTAAATATTTTTATTGATGTAAAACGTTTATAATAATTTAGCTCAAATCGATATCTCACAGCAGGCAGCAGATCTAGCTGCTTGCTGCGCCGTGCCATTTGATTTGATCCATCTTGTGACCTGCCCCTGTGTGCATGGCCAAGTACTTTCTCCTGCTGGGGCAAGCGCTGCTTGTGTTTTCTCTTGTCGTTGTTAAAGTAAGGCCGTCACAGTGGGCTTCGTTTATCCCCGCGCCATTGAGTTCTTGCTCGAGGTTCATCGTGTCACCAAGAACAAGTCCTATGAAGCGTTCAAGATCATCACCTCATCGCAGCAATGCTGCTGAGGGTACTAAGCGGCACTCTGGAGGCAAGTGGTCTGCCAGCAGTAGTGGGCGGCCAAGCCGCAGATTGCCACCTCAAGATTCCAAGGGCAATGCTGCAGAAGATGCGTCGAGGCCACTCGCTGTGGTGGATGGCGACGAGCTGGTGTCGATATCTCGCCAGCTCCACGACAGGCTAAAAGGTGTGATCATGTGACTACACAGCAGTTGTGAGCATCATGCTATCATCATACATCTGCAGCTCTCGATCATTAGAATACAGTATGCCACCCTGCACCCTGGACCCTGCCTAGCTCACAGCAGGAGCTAGCCGAGTAGCAGACTCCGGACGATCCCAACAAGTACAGCATGAGCATCCCAGCAGCTACCGTATTGCTTGCTAGTGCTGCTTGTATCGTAAGACCATATGTGTGCGCGTGCTTATGTTGCAGAGGCCTCAGAAGGTACAATGGCCACTGGCAGTGGCATCTGTTTCCACTACTTTTGATCACAAGACATGTTGCGTGCCGTGAGAAGGGGGTGGGTGGGGGGGGGAAGGGGTACTCTCGTACAACATTCGACGGCCGCGGCAGACATGTACGAGGATTGGCAGGAATTCATGAAGGATAACGCGGCGGCAACATCACTGCAAGAGTGCACGTACGAGGGTTGTTAGGAATCGGCGAAAGCTACGTGTATAGTCTAGACCTACCCATGGTTGTTGTTGTTGTTCTCACATACACCCTTGTCAAAAATCTATTAATAGAGTCCGTGGTCACCCAGAGGTGCTGGAGCCCTAGGGAGATCCGAAAAACCAAATGAAATCAAAATTCGTCCGGAAATACTCTACGCTTTCCCGCCTAAAAACGCACGATACGAAGAAGGGCGCACAAGCGAAAAGGTCCAATGTGCAAACTGAACTCACATGGCCGCGGGTATCCACTCAACTACGGCATGGAGTTCCCCCGTTCCCACAACTACCCAACTCTTTTGCGATGCGACCGACGCACCAGAACAAAGTAGAGTCAGTTGGGGCCTGCTGGAAATGGACTGCGACGCTGCGACGGTAAGATTTGTTCTATCTATCGTAGCGTCATAGACTAGACCACGTAGTTCGATTGAAAGTTTTTACGTTGGAGTGGTTGGAGTGTCGGAGTTGGAGTGTGTATATGATATCATAGGTGTGCACAACAGACAGTATGGGTAGGAGGTTGGGGCCGGGGTTAGCTGCAGAATCTTAAAAATCTCGATCTTGGGGGATGTGTTGGTACTTTTCATGATACGTATACACCGCATTGCATACTTTCTACTGTTTACTGCCTGAGTATCCCCCCATACACACCCACACCAAAACACCCCTCCCCCTCCCCCGCCGCGCCACCTAAAGCCAAAATCGGCCAAAATAATATACACCACCAGGTACCCGACTGGTGACATCGCCTCTTTACTCTTTACCTTTCGAGCCATCCATGCGGTAGCTCCAAATCGTTTGTTATACGGTCTTCAAGTTCAAATTAACTTCCCCCTGCCCCCCCCCCTCCCCGCCGCTCCCACCATCGCCTAGACCTAGCACCACGCGTACAGCAAACTCCTACCCTGGTATACATTTATGCGACCTAATGCTGTTGGAACCCCCCCCCCCCCCCTAAAACCCCGCCTTCCCCTCACCGGTTATACGACTTACCGGTACAAAATATACATCGGGAACTGATGCATTCCTTCCACAGCCGTCACATGTTGTCCCCCTCAAAAACGGGTTTGATAGTTTCCGTGCACAGATTGATTAACGTCACCCTGTTGACCCTGGTACAAGCTACACTGTAGTTCTAAGGGGAGTCGCCGACTTATATCCTTAATGAGGACACACACCCAGCAAGACACGCGATCGGAGTACCACACACAGCTTGCAAATATGAGTTTAGACGAAATCTTCGATCTCACAACGGGAGGAGTGTACTTTTACTCGTGTCGTACTTGTACCAGTTACTGCTGCTGTACCACAAGCGATCCGGCTCTAATTTGAAGCAATCTATCCCCGGACCGTGATTGCAACAGTTCTAAAATGCAAAGCCTTGGGAGGGGTCTCCATGTCCGCTGGAGGTCTCATCTCGATCCAATACTTGCGCACATAAGCAGTGCAGGACGCACAGGACACGTTTCAGGTCACGTAACAGTAAGGAACAGGACTGCCGGTCCAGGCTGACTTTCTTGCTGGGGAAAGAGTGCATTCCACACTAACTTCAGTATTGGACGGTTCCCGATTATTATTTTTTTGTTGTCCTGTTGATTCTCAGCCTGACTCCCGCTGCTGCGTGTGTTCTCCACAAAGAGTAGTACAGGTAGAGTAGCCCACAGCTCGTTTCTCGTGATATTTCCACCCATCCAATCTACATCCAGCAAAAGCAGTGTCCGTGCCGATGCTTGCTCCAACAAAGACGAGCTCTGTGGTCACAAACTACAAGATACCCAATAGATAACACACAGCCGTGTACATTGCGCACATCGCTATTACAGCAAGGAGATTGGCGTTCGTTCGTTTTCTTAGCGTTGTGCTTTAGTCATTGTTGTTATCACGTTATCACACCATCTCATCGCCGTTGATAAGACAGGCTCGAATAAGTAAGTACATTGACTGGTGGCCTGTACTATTGATATTTATGATGGGCTGTGGCCGTGGCAGTCGGCAGCGGCAAGACGCGCGGCATCACGTTTTGCCTACAATATTTTCTGAAAATGGCGGGGCTCCTTAACCCAAAATCGTCGGAAAAAAACAAATTATTGTTTTTGCAGTATTTTTTCGTGATGCAATTACCTTGCTGGGCCTTGGGGATGTCCACCGGGTTGATTTTCTCATTGATCGGTGGCCTGCACTATTTATATTTATTTTAATGACGGGCTGTGCCCGTGGCAGTGTCGAGACGCGTGGTATCACTTTTTGGCTGTAGTATTTTGAGAAAATGACGGGGCTCCTCAACCCCTCGAGAGCTGTAGTATTTTCAGAAAATGACGGGGCTCCTCAACCCCTCGAGAGCCCCCAAACCCCTTCCCATACTAATTCCAAGTGATTTTTCTGCCCAAAACGGGTTTCCAGTCGTAAAGGCGTTATGACCCAAGATCGTCGAAATGTTATGTATATTTTTTTTTCGCAACTTTTTTTGAGCGATGTAATACCTGGGCCTTGGGAGTGGGCCCATCGGGTTGCACCCTCTCATATTTTGTCGAAATTCGGTTCTTGGGTACTCTGCTGTGTTGGGATGTTCAAGCGAGAAGCGCCAGAAAGGAAATCATGCCGCCTCTACGCTTCAGTACATAGCGCTTGTCATGTCAGTGTTTTTTATTTTTTGCCCGTGTAAGATACGTACCTTGGTACTGACCGCTGTCAGTGTGTGTGTTTTTTGCCCGTGTAAGGCATGTCTTGTTGTCATGATCCCGTTATTGGCCCTGCACTCTGAATTCTTTATTATACCGGAGTGTTTGTTTTTTCGGTTGTTTTTTCAATCTGTCACCTCCCCCCCCCCCCCGGCTAAAACAAAAACAAAAACAAGCAAGGCCAGGTGTGGAAGGGAACCAGCAAGCAGGCGGTCGCGTGCTCCTACAACGTGCTCGAGTACGCCTTCGAGCCCTACGAGGCCTACACGCGCGAATACGGCGGGGGCAGGGCGCTGGGCCGAGCATTCATCGTGGGCATGAACCCGGGACCCTGGGGCATGGTGAGTTGCCGCGCTATCATGCACCCGTTTGTGTGTAATTGTAGGTGGAAAATTGAACGAAGGGAATATGCGGTTTGTGGCGCGAAATGTTGAATCTTTTATAGAGGAGGCGCTAATGGGAGAGGGATGGGAGATATGATGTATTGGATAGAGAGCTCGAGCGTGTGGGAGATGTTGTATAAACCCTTTTCGCGCCCGTGTGCAGTACAGCAACAAAAAAACCCCGGCGATTGCGACATTTTCAAGCGTCTACGAGTAGCGTGAGCGCGCAGCAGCACGAGTAGGACCATGCTGCGCTGCGCCCGTCCGGTCCGAGTTTTGGCATGTTGGCGTCGTCGTTCCGTCACAAGTTGCGTCATCGCCAAAGAGCAGCGGCCGATGCCGTAATCATCCACTTTCGTCGCAAATTTTCCCGTCTGAAGTCTCGAAGGGGCTGTAGTAACGCCTGTACAGCTGGAAACCCTTTTTATGTACAAATTTACTTGGAATTAGTATAGGGAGGGATTTTTGGGCTCTAAAGGGGGGTTAAGGAGAGAAAAGAAGAACGCGATGGTGGGTGCAGGGGATCAACAATTCTAGAGCCATGACAGCAGAGCAACGGCATCTTGGGAGGTTTACAGAGCAGATGAACACGTCCCTTATATTCTGGATCAGACTGATATTTCGAAAGTTGGGGACGACCCGACGTAGGTAAACTATGTAGAGAGGGTGCGTGGACCCAAGACCACCCGGAACCTGGGGTGTTTTTGTTGCTCTGTAAGTATGCCTCTGTGCTGAGCGTCGACTCTTTGACTGCGCGGTGGGATTAAGGGAAGGGCCGCCGGCCAGTATCCTGCCGGTGCCCCCCCCCCCCCCGGTCTCTCTCCCACCCACCCTGCTTTCGCTGAACTCTTCGAGGAGAAGAGTGGCTTTCTTTGCTCTTGGCAGAGGTACGGGGATAAGACGGGGTTGTGTTGACGTGTTTGTGCCGTGAAAGGAGAAAAGCTTGTTGGTTGTTTATGGTTGGTTGTTGGTGATTGCTCGTTGGCGGTTGCTGGCTGACGTTCTCGTTGGCCGTTGGTTGCTGGTTGTTGTTGGTTGGTTGTTGCTCGTTAATTAGTGGTGGCTGGTGATTGGTTGTTATCGTTGATCGTTGGCCATTGGCTGTTGGGTTGTTGGTCTTTGATCGTTGTTCGTTGGTTATTGGTCGCTGGCGTGTAGCGAGAGAGGAGGAGAATGCCAACTCGCTCTTTTCCGACACCGACCCCGCTTCTTGAACTGAAAATGGTTGATATTGGTCGTGACCAGCGTTGGTGAGGGCTGTATAGACCTTGGCTCAGGTTCGACGAAATTGTTGGAATACACTTGGCTTTTATTGATATTTATCTAGTCTAGTATAACCCAGCTTCGACTTCCTAGGAATATTCTTGGAATGAAGATGTAATGAAGAGGAAGTTTGGACTGTCAACCATTTTGGCGAAGGTGAGCCAAGTCGTGAACACTACTGTTGTTGTGGTTGTTGTGGTTGTTGTTGTTATTGTTGTTGTGGTTGTGGTTGTGGTTGTGGTTGTGGTTGTTGGTGTTGCTGTTGGTGCTGGTGCTGGTGTCGGTGTTGATGTTGGTGGTGTTGGTGTTGATGTTGTTTTTGGTGCTGGTGCTGGTGTTGGTGTTGATCTTGGTGCTGGTGTTGTTGGTGATGGTATGTGTGGTCGTGGTTGTGGGTATGGTGTCGGTGGTGGTATTATTGTGGTTGTTGGTGCTGCTGTTGCAGTTGTTGTTTGCTGTTACCGCTACCGTTGTCATTGCCGTTGCCGTCTCCGTTACGTTTGTCCTTTCCGCTGCCGTTTCCGTTGCCGTTATCGTCACCGTTATTGTTACCGTTATTGTTACCGTTTCCGTTACCGCTACGATTACCATTACCGTTACCGCCGTTACTACCATTACTCGCTCCCGTTATGACGACCTTTACCATTACCGTTGCCGTTACCGCTACGGTTACCATTACCGTTACCGCCGTCACTGCCATTACTCGCCCCCGTTATGACGACCGTACCGTTACCGCTACCGTTACCGCTACGGTTACCATTACCGCTGCCGTTACCGTCATCGTTACCATTACCGTATTGTTGCCGTCATCGTTATTGTTATCATTACCTTTGCCGTTCTCATTACGGCTTCCGTTACCGCTGCCGTTACGCTAACCTTTACCTCCGCCGCTATCGTTACCGCGGGTGTTCTGGGTTGAACCTGGCACCCGTGCTCCTCCCCCAGGTGCAGACCGGAGTACCCTTCGGGGAAATAGGATTCGTACGGGACTGGCTAGGCGTGAGTGGGAGAGTAGGGCGCCCGAGTAAGGAGCACCCGAAGAGACCGGTGCAAGGGTTCGACTGCAAACGGAGTGAGGTGAAGGCGATTTGATGTGATGCGATGTCATTTTATGTGATGCGATGGGATGGGATGGGATGGGATGCGATGAGATGGGATGGGATGGGATGGGATGGGATGGGGTGGGATGGCATGGGGTGGGATGAGGTGGGGTGGGGTGGGATGGGATGGGATGGGATGGAATGTGATGTGATGTGATGCGGTGGGATGGGATGGGATATTATGTGGTGTGATGTGGATGCAATGTGACCGTGATGTGATATGATGTGATGCGATGTGATGTGTGATTTTATTTTTGCGTGTTGATGTATTTGGAGGCGTGTTGGCCCGAGGGAGGGGGGGGGGGGTCGAGCCGAAGGTGTGTGGGTGTTGTTTTGTATTGGCTGGGGCAGAAAGGGGCACAAAGGAACGATGGGAAGGAAACTGTTTTCAAGCGTCATAGGCTGCGGCTTTTTTTTTTTTGTTCACGTGTGTGCCCTCAGATAATCCCTTAAAGTATATATTTTTTTGGCGCTTAAGATTCCGTGCGCGCGAGGCCACGGATTACCCTCAAATGAAAGATGTTCAAAGACTGTTTTACATTTTTGGACGCTGCAATGTCGACGTTTTCGTCTAGCGTTTATTTTTTTTTCGTTTGAAAGGCCTCTCGTGCTGTACCCACGTGTGCTATCCTTGCCCCCCGTCAAGGTCAGCGGGACGCGTCTTTGGGGTTTCTTCCAGCGGAGGTTCGGCACCGCAGACAACTGGGGAGGTGGGTGGGGGCAGAAGAGGGAAAATACAGGAGAGGGGAGAGGGTGCGGTGGTGGAGGGGGTAGGGGAGTTGATGGGTCGGTGGGGGAGAGGCGGGGGAGGTGGGTGGGTGGGTGGGTGGGTGGGTGGGTGGGTGGGTGGGGCGGTGGGGCGATGGGTCGGTGAGTGGGGGGGTAGGTCAGTTCGTGGGTGGATTGGTTGGCGGGGCAAAGCAGCAGTTCGTGGGTGGATTGGTTGGCGGGGCAAAGCGGTTTGGCAGGCGTGCGAACGAGACAAAGCTATCCAGTGGAAACGAATGTCGACATGTGTCATTCAAACCACTGGCTAAGAACGGCCATTCAACCATCGGAAAAATGCACTCCAGGCGGTGGTAGACGGTGCTGGTTGTTGCCGCATGTCGCTTTCCTGCCGGAAACCATCTATCCCCCGCCTCGTGCCCTTCCCCCCTCTTCCCCGTGTCCGCTCTTGTACGTAACACTTTTGCCGTATGTCGCTTTCCTGCCGAAAACCGTCTATCCCGCGCCTCGTGCCCTTCCCCCCCTTGCCCGTGTCCCCCCTTGTACGTAACGCTTTGGGGTTGTGCCTCTGGGGGTGGGGGGGTGGGGCGGCCGGGCGGCGCAGATAAGATGTTCGCGTACAACTACTGCCCGTTGACCTTCATGACGCATTCTGGGGGAAACATCACTCCAGACAAGTGAGAGGGATGCATACGCCCTTGTTTTTCCATGCTGGGAAAGGGAAAGAGAGATGTCTTTGGGCAATCGTGCGAAAAAAAATGCCTCTCGTTTAACTGTCCGGGGAGCGTTAATCAGACCCCCGGCCAAAAGAAAAGGGGATTGAGATAAAGATTGAGCAATGGTTTTTAACGTAATGCATGGAAGAAACGTAGTGAGCGCCCAAGTGTTGAAGGTGTCTTCTCTGTTTGGAGTAGGAACGGTGCTCCGTGTCGAAAGGAATGCGTGATCCATGGTCAAATGACTGAAGGCCAGCAAGAAATGAGTACCCCCGCCCCCCCCCCCGGAGGACGATTAGCCCCTTTACAACTGCGCGCACGTTATTGTAGACAAACTACTTGTATTTAGTGTGGGGTCATTTTGCAGCAGTGCAAAGCGTCGGGTTCGGTGCCAGCCGTTCGGTTGGACAGAAGGAGGTGGCCGAAGTGTCAGCGCAGCGTTGGTTGAGACCTCGAGGAACACGCGACATCGGGATAGGAACAGCTAGCCCCGAAATACTATAGTCATCGGTCACCTGTTTCAAAAGCAATGTACGTTATGTTGTTCAGAGACTAAAGCGACGTCGGGGCTGAACGCAAGTGATCCATCAATAATGAATAATCGAAAAATCGGAGGTCGCGTTTCATGTTGGTGACCTTAGAGGAAAACTGCCCGGCGTCTTTGCCCCGACACCAGGCGCGGTTGTACAATACCAGGTATAGGCTTGGACGCGTCCCGGGTCACGGTGTTTGGCCCCTCCCCCCTCTCCCCCCCTAAAATAAGGTACCTGGTAGTATATACTTGTATATACTTCGAAGTATAATAGTTGGCCTCGGTTGGCACCTACGCTGAAAAGCATTATATGTATATTGGGGTTGGCGTTGGTTGGGAACGACGCTGTAAAACATGCCATCACTGCGTGAGCTGGATAACCAGGGTACCGTTTTTTTTTGTTTTTTTTGGCGGTCACCATGATGGTTATCGAGGTATGTAGATCATATTGTGCGGGGTGGAGAACCCTAACTCCGCACAGGGGGAATGATCGCATCACGTAGTGTGAATATGGTAAGGTACCCACGAGGCAGTTACACAGTAATTGTTGTTGTTGTTGTTGTTGTTGCTGTTGTTGTTGTTGTTCTCACATTGACTCGCATAATCAAGTCCGTGGTCACAGGACAGGCTCCAGTCACTCTGGAGCTGAGGAATACCTCAGGGAAAAACACAAACAAACCAAAGGTGGTACGCGCATATATTACAGCTGACGCAATTCATGCCTCCGCCAGAAACATATAAAAGTGAAATCGGGAGTCAGCCCACAATGTGCCAGGTCCATACTGGTGCATACGTCTCACTACTCGCGCCTGTAAAAATCGACTATACCGCTTGCCACCCAAGAAAGACTACCATGTATATATTACACGTAGTACCTATCACTACGCATACGCACGACAGACGCAAGTCAATTGGAAAAAAGGAACTAAGAAAAGAAAAGAAGCTAAAGGAAAGGACAGGAAAGACAAGAAATCGAAAAACCGAAAAAGGAAAGGAAACAAATGAAAAGACAAGAAAAACAAGAAAGACAAGACGAGAAGAGGAAGGAAGCAAAAAAAAGAGAAAAAAAATGTCATACTAGCAGACCCTAGGACTTGACTAAAGACGGCATTGGGCTCATAGAGGGTATCAAGTTCATCATCAATGGCACTGGGGAGAGAACGCAACATGGCGAAGAAGTCAGGGCGGTCTTACGCTATCTTGTGACGGCCACTGAAAGGCCCACAAATTACAAGACGATGATGGCGAGACCCAGACTTTAGTCTCTTGGGCAGGACGCCCCCACTCCCCCCCCCCCCCCCTCCCCTCTTCCCCCCTCCCCCCCGCCCCCCCTTTCCCCCCTCCCCGCCGCGTGCTACGTCCCGGCATAGTAGGGATGCCAGGATTTACTGTCATACGACTACGACCATGCACGAACAGAGTACACTCCATCCCCCGCTCCCTCACCCTTCCCGCCACCCCACCCCGCCCCACCCCGCCCCACCCCGCCCCACCCCGCCCCAACCCACCCCAACCCACCCCACCCCATCCTACCCGACCCCACCCCACCCCACCCCACCCCACCCCCCCATCCCACCCCACCCCACCCCACCCCACCCCACCCCACCCCACCCCACCCCACCCCACCCCACCCCACCCAACCCCATCCTACGCCACCCCACCTCACCCTCACCCCCATCCACTTCCACCTCCGCCCCCCCCCTACCCCCACCCCTTTCCCACCTCCACTCCCCCTGTGATTCTCTGTCGTGTTCTGTTAATTTTCGTCGCATTAAAAAAAGGTTGACCCCTGCTGAGCGCGAGGTTGTCGATGGCGCGTGTGGAGACGCCCTGGCTCGTGTGATGTCGGTGCTAAAGCCCTCTGTCATAATCGGAGTCGGAAATTTCGCTGGGGCAAAATGCCTCGAGGTGACGGGGATATAGACTTGAAGCCGACAGTTTCAACTGTAGTAGTAGCAGCAGTAATAGTAATAGTAGTAGTAGCAGTAGTAGTAGCAGTAGTAGTAGCAGTAGTAGTAGCAGTAGTATTAGCAGTAGTAGTAGCAGTAGTAGTAGCAGTAGTAGTACTACTAGTAATATTACTATTAGTAATAGTACTAGTCGTAGTCGTAGTAGTAGTATTGGTCGCAGTAGTAGTAGTAGTCGTAGTAGTAGTCGTAGTAGTAGTGGTCGTAGTCGTAGTAGTAGTAGTCGTAGTAGTAGTAGTCGTAGTAGTAGTAGTCGTAGTCGTAGTAGTCGTAGTAGTAGTAGTAGTAGTAGTAGTAGAAGTAGTAGTAGTAGTAGTAGTAGTAGTAGTAGTAGTAGTAGTAGTAGTAGTAGTAGTAGTAGTACTGTAGACTAGTGTGCCAGAGGCATGCCAAGGTTCGACCGAAAAAATGTGGATGTGGTCGACTTTTTCAAGTTGTAAAACCTTTTTGGCTAAGGCTATGGCACTACGAAGTTTTCTTCCCGTCATTTTTAGGGCCTCTTATTACTGGAGCGGTTCAGTTGCCTCTCGCG
Source organism: Undaria pinnatifida (assembly GCA_012845835.1). Classification (NCBI taxonomy): domain Eukaryota; class Phaeophyceae; order Laminariales; family Alariaceae; genus Undaria; species Undaria pinnatifida. Next base: position 8,999,457 of record JABAKD010000027.1, read on the forward strand.
CGAGTACCCCCCCGCCCTTTTGATTGTAAGTCGTGCAAAAAAAAAGCTTCTTTCTTTTTCTTTTTCGTACGTAACATGTACCGCTATTGAGTTTTTTTTTTATATAATTTGCTATAACCACGTCAGCTGTGAATTCGACAAATTTAGGGTCGATACTCAGCTCACCTTTACAAGCCGCGTACGTAATACACAGGTCGCCCGTTTTGAGTAAGCTTCCATGAGTCAAAACCTAATTCAAGATTGTAGTAATGGACGTTAACCCCTTTACAACTGGAAACCCGTTTTTGGGGACAAAATTACTTGAATTTAGTATAGGGAGGGGTTCGGGGGCTCTAAAGGGGTTAACTGTTCCGTTCGCGTTAGTGGCCTATGCTCTCTCGTGAAAATGAGGATATAATACAATGCAACAACACAGTAATATGCGCGATCGGAGTATCACACGCAGCTTGCAAAGATGAGTTTCGACAAAATCTTCGATCTCACAGCTGGAGTGCATTCTTTTATTGTTGTAATGAAAAAAAAAAATAACAAAACATCCCTGTTGTAGTCTTGTTTTTTTTGTTTTTTTTTCAGGTAGTATTTTAGTGGAAGTCATTGTTGATGGAACCCTTGGTTGTATTGTACAACAATCAATCGTAAAACAAGGCATATCTGTAATGCAGCGCCCCATCGATATGCATGGTGGGGCTGTTCCTGCAATGCTACTGCTGCTGCTATCACTGCTGCTGCTGCCGCTGTCCCTGCTGCTGCCGCTGTTGAAACGGCCGTCTCCTGTGCGCTCCCCCTCTCGTTGCTTTATTTTGCATCGCGGCGTTAATACGCCAATTCTGCTACTGCCGTGCAGGCGGTGAAAGCCTCGGGGTTGGGGGCTGGAGAGGGGGAGAATCCGGTAGATGTTGTCGTCGTCAACCACCCGAGCCCCGCGAGTCCCTCAGGGATCAAATGGCAGAGAGCAACTTCACTGGACGAGCTTGTGCTCAAGAGCAGCGCCAAGACAGAAATTGACCGATTCCTCGTGTAATAATTACGTAACTGCCTCACCGGTATATTTAAGTGCCCGGTGTGTACTTGAGGTGGTGTTTTTTCAACAAGGAGGTCGACCGATATATCATGTAAAATAGTTACGTTAATAAGGCCTCTTATTTACGGACAGCAGTGTTTTTAGGTGTTCAATACGACGAAAAGAAACAATTGGCGTGTAGAGATGGTATATAGCCGTCGCTGGAAATTCGCGCAGCAGGATATTTTGTATTTCGAGTGGGCACGTTTTGCCTTTTACGGAACAGTAAGCAGTAGGTAGTTGTCCCTGTACAGTAGAAGAGCCGTCTGCAGCCTGACCGCGGTGTAGTGCTGTTTTCTTGACGCATTGGAAGAAAAAATGTCAGAAGACGGTCAGTCAAGGGAAAACGTCTAGCGGTCAAGGGTGTCAAAGCGTCGTTCCACGCTAAAACCTAGTAATTTGGCGTCAGTCAAGGCAAATATGTCAGGAGACGGTCAGTACAGGGAAAGCGTCTAGCGGTCAAGGGTGTCAAACCGATCGTTACACACTAAAACCTGGTAGTTTGGCGTCAGGAAGGCGAATCATTGGAAGATTGCCGTCCGTCAAGGGGATGGAAGTGCCGTCTCCTCACGTCTTTGATAGGAAGTGTCGGGTATTGATAGTGTAGTCTACGTAGCTTTATGTTACTATAGATCTCTTTGGAGCTAGAGAGGAAAAAAATAGACGATTTTGGCGTCGACCACTGCTGGTTGGCGATGATCAAGTTGGTGTCCGAACGTCAACAACAACAACAACAACAACAACCAACTACAACCATCAACAATGCAAAGACTCGTACAGGACGGAGGCGCAGCGTAGCATGATCCTGCTGGTACTGCTGCGCGCGCTCACGCTACTCGTAGACGCTTCCAAACATAGCAAGAGCGTCGTTTTTTTTTTGTTGTACTTTTTTTTTCAAGTCCCAGAGGGTTAGTAGCGCATTGTGCTGGCGTAAGTTATCTGGTACTGGTATTACATGTTCTTGACACCTATTGTGTTGGTTAGCGTAGTTATACACGCACCTGGTCGTCAGTAAGTATTACTGGCGGTGCATATTTTTCGGTTGGTGTTTTGGTTTGATGCTTTATCGTTGCGTAAAACGAAAAATGCATACCTGGTAACATCATCAGCCGTATTATGGTGCTGGTTAGCACGGCGGTGTAGCAATGGTATATTATTGGTCCACGTGTGTCTGGTAGCGTTGCAACGACGGGCCGGATTTCAGGGAAATGTTAACCTAATGTGGGAGCATCATCTTCAGTGGTATGCTGTTGGCGCATGACGCTGGCTGATGATGTCCCTCGGCGATACAGCCATCATACAAAAGGTGCTGGTTGTTGGTCATTAGACTATGGCACTACCCACTGGCCTACACAGTCACGTGACGACGTGGGCCAGTGGGTAGTGCTATATAACCAACAAAAGATGTGTTTGCGAGTCCGTCAATTGACTCTCACCGACTCCGTAACAGGGATCTCCGGGGCTATCCCCTCGCCACGCACTTATATCGAACTACCCACTGGCCCACGCAGTCACGTAACTACGTGGGCCAGTGGGTAGTGCTATATAACCAACACTGGTTGGCCGTAGGGGGGAGGCTGTTGCCGGCACACGTGACTGCGTGGGCCAGTGGGTAGTTCTATATAACCAACACTGGTTGGCCGTAGGGGGGGAGGCTGTTGCCGGCAGCCCCCCACTAGTTGTGATACCTCTGCCCGTATACGCTTTCCCAGCCGCAGTCCGAGCTCCTGAATTTGGAATTGAATTGGCGTTGTTGTTACTGTTTCTTTCCCGGCCGCAGTCCGAGCTCCTGAATCTGGAATTGGCGTTGTTGTTACTGTTTTTATCAGGTGTCTTGGTTATCGTGTCACTAAATCGTACTGTTCAGTACTCTACAGCAGTTTTTCTCTTTTCCTGCTTGTAGCTACGACGACCATTGATACATACGGAGCTCAGAAACTTCCTCACTGCACCCCCATACCGGCGCCTTGGGATGACTCTTTGATGGAAAAGTGAAAGCTCAACCTGTAACGAGCAACCGATTTCGTGCGTGAGGCACGTAACGAAACATGCCGCAAAGCTTTAATAATATACTATAGTACTCCAACCATACTTCGTTATCCAGTAGTTCCTCGCTTTTTCCTCGGTTGAGCTGCCCCGTCGCCAAAAGCAGAAATGGTTTGGGCACGCAGCAATGCTACCTGTTCGGACACAAAGTTAATACTGCTGTAGTATTCTTCTGCGGCTTCACCGAATCATTCAAAGTGAGTATTGGATTAGATGAGGCCTCCGGCCCCAGCCGGTGGGCCTACCCATACGACTTCCGTTGTTTCTCATACTCTGCATCGGCTACCGCACTGGGGTCGTCGTCTCACCCAAACTCTTTTCAATTTTTTACCATGCAGTGGCGTGCACGAGTTAATACCAGTTAGCCCTGCAGCATAGCTCGTGCCCGTGCATCGAATAAACGCCCATGCGCGCTCCCAACACAACAACAAGCAAGCAGGCACACGCAGATGTTGCAATCCGGCTACGGACGGGGACTACAGCCATGCGCTTCGACGTATATACAATATGCATGTGTGCATGTATGTATCTATGTGTTATAAGGCTTAGTTTGGGCAAGCTATTGGTTAACCTTTTGCAAGTGGTCAAACGGACTAAAATACCCCACTAATAATACCTCAACAAATGGCGTCGTCGGCAGGACCATGTTTTTTTCTTCAATCGTGGGTTCGAGTCCCACATCCACCATAATAAACTTTTTCAGACTTCCCCATGTCGAACTTGAAAAATGCTCTCCCTGGTATCCCCATGAAGTGAAACGGCTTGGATATTGACAGGTCCGCCCGTATATCCGGCCGACCAGCTATCCCGTCGTTTCAGGGGGGGAGAGTGTTAAAAGGCTTAGTTTGGGTAAGCTATTGGTTAACCTTTTGCAAGTGGTCATGTTTTTGCTGTTTGGTGGGCATGATGAGCAGGTGCCTGTGAGGTACTATTAAGATTGCGTCTACAGCTTCGTTCGAAGAGCATAGTTGCGCGAGCTCCCCCCCCCCCTACCTCTCTCACATGAAATGCTGCTTTACAGGAATTGCAACATTTTAATATATGCGCAGGATTTCAACAGAGTATTTGCCTGCAGGCAATTTTTTCGTGGGCGGGGGCTCCTCCCCCGGTCCCACGTAAGAAGTTTTCACAGGAAACCCAATATTTTCGTGGGTTGCACCCCCCTCCCCCCCGTTCTCATGTAGCAGAAGTGAGACGTATGCACCGGCCTGGACCTGGCACATCGTAGACTGACTCCCGATTTCACTTTTATATGTTTCTGGTGGAGGCATGAATTGCGTCAGCTGTGATACATGCCTGTACCACCTTGGGTTGTGTGTGTGTTTTTCCTGGGGTATTCCTCATCTCCAGAGTGACTGGAGCCTGTCCTGTGACCACGGACTTGATTATGCGAGTTAATGTGAGAACGACAACAACAACAAGCAACACATCACGGGAGTTCCAACATTTCAGTGCGCGGTACCTCCCCCCTCCCACGAAAACAATATTTCACAGGAAGCGCCAATTTTTCCGTAGGCAGGACCCCCCCCTCCTCCCATCTAGCAATATGTCGCAGGGAGTTCCGTTGCTTTTGCATGGGCGGGATCACCGCCCCTCCGATGAAACAGTATATATTTACAGGATTTACAATATTTCGTGGGCGACCCCCCCCAATATTTTACAGGAGTTACACAACAATTTTCATGGGTGTCACCCCCCCTCTTCCCCGCATGCAGCATTATTTCACGGGGATTTCCAATATTTTTGTGCGTGGGACCCTCCCATGTCATAACATTTCACAGGAGATCCAATGTTTTTTTTATAGCCTGACCCCTCCCCCACCCCCCCCGTTCCGCATGTGATGACAGATCACAGGGGGAGCTCCAGTATTTTCGTGGATGCCCCTACCCCTCCCCCTCCGATGTGAACATATTTCTCTGGGAAAAAATATTTTCGTAGGCGCCACCTCCCACCTTCCCACGTGGTGCCATATTGCACAAGAGTTCCAGGACATTCGAGGGCGGGACCCCTCCCCCCCCCGCGCTCCGATGTAAAAATATTGCGCTCTGATCTCAAATGTGTGTGTGTGGGACAGCGTTGCTGGTGTAGCACCGCTTGCGGACCAGCCACCCTCACAAACCACATGATGAATAGCATGAGCAGCAGTAGTATTGGCGTATAGATGTGTCAATATGTCCGCGGGGTAGGTGTGATCGTGGGTGGGTTTCTAGAACCGACGGAAATCGGTCGGCGAGTTTCGGCAAAAAAGCGTCGAAAGACCCCTCTCCTCAGTCACATGCAATAGCTGAGTTTATATCAGCAGCTGATGGTATGCTTCATGAGCTGACTGTACGAACAAGACGTAAACAATACAAAATACAAAACAACCTCCCCTCCTCTCCCCTCCCCTCCCCTCCCCTCCCGTCCGCTCAAAGGGTTGCTTGAATGTCGCGACGTAGGCTGTGTCTGCACGAGCTACTGTGTATCCCAACGAAGGGCAAATTATGATGATAGGGGTACTCGTAGCGCGTTCGGGTGCAACGTTTCTGAATGGCTCGCAGGCTCTTCAAATACACCAATTACATCACTTACACTAACGCGTCATCCCACACGGTATTGGGGCATATTGCCTTTGTGGGACCAAACGTTTCTGGTCGGTTGCGCTCCTCAAGACTATACTCGTGTGATGGAAACCATCGGGTAGCACGCTAGTCTTACGAATACGTTTGCATTAAGACTAGCGCGCACAGAATCGTTACTCGGGTCTTGCGCCAACGAATGCCCACCTGAAAGTCATGTTTCGGGGGTGAGATGTTGAGCTCACTCATGTTGAGCTCTCTCAGGCACTTTCTGACCATGCACCCCCATAGCCCGGGATTACTCTAAAAAAACTTACCCCCAGTACACCGTTTGACACCATGTTACATCCAGGGTTTTCGTTCTATATCTATAGGCCATTGTTATAAGGCTTAGTTTGGGTAAGCTATTCGAATCCATCGTGATTTCACGCGCAGGTTCAAGTCCTGCCGACGACGCCATTTTTTAAGGCATTAGTGGGGTACTAGTCCGTTTGACCACTTTCAAAAGGTTAACCAACAGCTTACCCAAACTAAGCCTTATGACACCATGGAGTTGCATTTCCATGTTTTGTTTGCCAGCACGCTACACGGTGGAGGTGCACCGTTTTTTTGTTTTTTTTTGCGTGCGGGGCTCTACACCTTCCTGAATCAGACTGAGAAAAGGTGTTTTTCTTTGTTTTTTGTGATAAAGCTCGTCAGGCAAGGAACGCCAGATTATTTAAGAAAACTGCTGCAGTCCTACCGTCACGGTAGGAGGGAGGGGGCACCCCCGATTTTCGTGGCCGCGGGTTTGATCACACAGGTGGCCAATAGGCTACCCAAGAGATACTACCATAAATTCATGGGTTACCTGTGGGCGACCCACAGGAAATCCATAGATGACCCATGGGCTAGTACATGGGCAATCCACGGGCGATCCACGGACGACCGTGTGATTCACTGGTGACCCACGGTTGACCCACGGGTGGTCCACGGGTGACCCATGGGCGACCTTCGAGTGACCTATGAGTTACTCGTGTGCCGCTACGATAAAATTATGGGTGACTCACGGAGTAGTCATGGGCGACCCGAGTGCAATCCATTGGCGACCCATGGGTGAGCCATGGATGACTCATGGGCGATACGCAGTTGACCCACGGATGACCCACGGACAACTCACGGGTGACCCGCAGGGGATCTACGAGTGACCCATGGAAGGCCCATGCACGACCGACCGATGACCCATGCGTCACCCGAGCGCTAGAACTAAAACTTTATGGGTGACCCACGGGCAACCACGTGTGCCCCACAGGTGACCCGTAGTTTATCTACGGGCGACCCATGGGTACCCCAGGACGACCCACGGATGAACTCCGGGTTACCCACGGATGACCCGTGGGTGACCCACGGGTGACCCACGGATGACCCACGGGCGACCTATGGGCGACCGGATGACCAACAGACATCCACGGGCAACCCGCACGTGACGTATTGGTTACCCATGGGTAGCCCAAGAACGATCCATGGGTGACCCATGGGTCAGTACCGCTACGTAGAGACACATGGACGATCCATGGGCAACGCATGGGCATCCTATGGGCCATAACTGTTCACCTATAAAAACTGCCAATAATTTTCTGAACCAGGTTTTAAGTTTTTTTTTTGTCGGTGAAAAAATACACTTGTACTCTGTCATGGGCAACCCATGGTTAAATACCGAATTGGGCGACCATCGTCGACCCGCGAATGACCCGTAGGCACCCACGGGCGACGCACACGCAATCCACGGGTGATGTATCGGCGAGCCGGGGGCTAGTACTACACGTTCATGGACGACCCATGGGAGAACCATACGGGTGGCCCATGGGTCACCTGTGGGTCGCCCTGGGATACCCATGGGTCACACTTGACTAGCCCATCTGGGTCACCTGTGGGTTATACGTGAGTCGCCCGTGCGTCATCGATAGCTCTGCGGCATTAGCCCACGGCTAGCCCATGGGTCACCTGTCGGTCACTAATGTGTTACCCGTGGTTGATCCGTGGGTCATCCATGGATCGCCCGTGCTTCGCCATGGTATGCCCGTAGGTCACACGTGGGTAGCCTATGGGTCACACGTGGTCACCTGTGGGTCGCCCGTAGGTCGTCCATTCTTTCGTGGAAATAGCCGACAGGTAACCCACGGGTTACCTGTGGGTCGCCCATGGGGCACTCGTGCTTCACCCGTGCGTCGCTTTTAGGTCACGTGTGGATCCCCAGTGGTTCACTCGTGGATCACCCGTGTGTCACCCGTGGACCGCCGACTACTTAGCCTACTAGTCCATGGGTCGCACATTGGTCGCGCGTGAGTCACTCATGGGACCTTCGTGGGTCACCCGTGAGTCGCCCGTGCGTCACCCATGACGTTTTCGCACTTTTAATAGTCTATGGGTTTCACATGGATCACCCGTGGGTCGCCCATGGGTCACCCGTGGGTTACCCGTCGGGCACTCGTGAGTCGCCTGTGGGTCAGCCGTGAGTCGCCCTTGAGTCGCCGATGACTTAGTTGTACAAGCCCGTGGGTCGCCCATGAATCACCCGCGGGGCACCCGCGAATTCATGGTACTAGCCCACGGGCTGCCCATTGGCCGTCCACGGTTGCATGGTTTGGGCCCATGGGTGGCCTATGGGTCACCCATGGGCAGCCCATAAGGTCAGTCGTGGGTCAGTCGTGGGTCAGTCGTGGGTCACCCATAGGCCACCCGTGGGTCAACCGTAGGTCGCCGACGGTCCCCAGTGGGTCACTATGTGGATCACCTATGAGTCGCCTGTGGGTCACCCACGACTTTGTGATACTAGCCTATGAGTTACCCATTGACCACCCGTGGGTCATCCATGGGTCACCCGTGGGTTACTCCTGGGTCACCCGTGGGTCGCCGGCAAGATATCCGTGGGTTCGCTGCGCTGCCGGTGGCTCACCCATAACTTTGTGGTACTAGTCCATGGGTCGCCCATGGGCAGTCAGTCGTGAGTCACCTTTGAGGTTATGGTACTACAGTGGCCTATGGTTCCCCCACAGGTCGCCCACGGGTCTCCCATACCATGGTGGTAGTAGCCAATGGGTCGCCCATGGGTCGCTCATGAGGTTTTGTCCTGACCCCAGGGGTCACCCGTGGGTCGCCCGCCGTGGGTCCCCCGTGGGTACCCATGGCTTGGGAGTGCCTCGTCCATCGGCCACCCAATACGTATTGTTAGTAGCCCATGGGGCGTCACCCATGCATCACCCATGGGCCGACCTTGAGCCGCCCATGGGTCGCCCATGGGTCGCCCACGACGTTACGTTAGTCGCCCATGGATTATCCATGGAGATCACCCATTATCGATTTACCACGGGTCGCCAATGGGACGCCCAACAGCCATGAAAGTCGTGCCAACGTACAAGTGCATTAATCCAAACAATGCACGTCCCTTCATACCCGGCACTTGTCCCCGCCTCCTCATAACGTACCGTGCGGTGCCTTCTTTTTTATGGCGAGAAAAGGCTATTCAGCATTTTTCTTCACTCGTCAACTCACGTCGAGGCTTGCATACACGCGCGAGGCGCTTCAACGGGCGGCGAGAAAAAAAGTCGCGTTAACTGACCTCGGAGGATGCACATTGTTTTACGCCATTGCTTCCTTGATTCATGGGCGACCCTTGGGCAACTAATGGGCTACCCATGGGGCAACACATAGGCAATCCATGGGTGGCCTATGAGCAACTGATGGCCAGCTCATGGGATATAATCACTAACCCCCTGGGCCACCTATGGACGCCCCATGATCCACCCATGGACATCCCACCCATGCTTGTTTCATGGGCGGCCCAAGGGATGTCTCACTGGGCACCCATGGTTAGCCCATCCATGATCGACCCATGGGCAACCGATGGACAACCCATGGGTAACACATGGGCAACCCGTTGGCTACCCATAAGCAACACATTGGCAACCCATGAGGAACCTATCGGCAACCCATGGGCGGTCCACACGATATCACCACCTACCACAACCTATGGGCTACCCTGGGTGACCCATACGCCACGCATGGACATTCCATGCTTGTTTCATAGACGGCTCATGGGATATTTCATGAGATACCCATGGGCTACCCTCCCACGGACAGCTGATGAGCAACCCATGGGTCACAGCCCATGAGGAACACCATGCCAAGACAGTGGGGGCACCGATTATTTCTTGCGTTCCTGCTCGCAGCATGTGATGAGGAGCTTGCTTACAACAGCATCACACGACACTAAAATTATCTGAGATAGTCTTTATTTGGGCCGGATCGAATTCATTTGTGGGGCAGGGAGGGTGTGCCTTGCATTATACGTACTAAAAACTAGCAGTAGTGCTTAAACATTATTTTTACTTTTTCATGTGTTTCAGGAAAGGGTTGAGCCAGTATTTATTGTTAAGTTACTCCCAAGTTCTTATTAATATGGATGGGCTGTCACCTGCTACCATTATTACTGCCGTGTACTAAGCGACATAATAACCGTAAACTTCGGAAATCGGGCAAGGGCGGAGAAGAAATGTTTTATAAGGCTTAGTTTTGGTAAGCTATTGACTAACCTTTTGCAAGTGGTCATACGGACCAATACCCCACTAACGCATTATAACAAATGGCGTCGTCGGCAGGACCATGGGTTTTTTGGGTCGTGGGTTCGAATCCCACCATCCACCTCATAGAGTACTTACCAGGTTCATATAATAAACTTTTTCAGACTTTCCCCATCCATGTCAAACTTGAAAAATACTCTCCCCGGTATCCCCAGGAAATGAAACCGCTTGGATATTGACAGGTCTGCCCGTATATCCGGCCGACCTGCTATCCCACCGTTTCAGGGGGGGGAGAGTGTTGTAAGGCTTAGTTTGGGTAAGCTATTAGACTATTGGTTAACCTTTTGCAAGTGGTCAAACGGACTAATACCCCACTAATACCTTAACAAATGCCCCCGACCTTTTTGCACAAAAAATAGAAAACTTTGTTTTACTACACGTAGATCGGTGTTTAGGACATAAAGAATGTACCCTAGACTGTCTCACATAATACCTGGTACTACAGTTTAGTACAGGACACCTCCTATCATTACACTAAGAATATACCTGGTAATATATACGTAAAGCAGGCTGGTATTTCAGGATTATATTAGAAGAACTCCGGGAGCCTTTATACTGAAGTTAGTGTAGAAGGCACCCTCTCTCAAATAAGAAACCCACCCTGGGTCAGTACATGTATGTATCTGTTTCTTATTACGAGTACTACTGCCTTTGTAGCACGGACTGAATCCATCTCTTAACTTTGTGTAATTTTTACTTGCAATTGTTAGCGTGGGATTACTTTTTTTAATGCACAGTATCGCGTATTGCTGCTGTTGTACAAGGCAGCAGTAGTAGTGGTTCTGTTAAATTAAAGGTGGGGGACACAGAGTGCCCCCTGCAGGTCTGCCAATTGAGCAGGAGGCCGTATCTTAACAGTTCCTCTACAGTGCCGGCCGGCCGCTGTAGTGCCTGTAATAACGCTTGGCAAATATGTAAAAACGCTTGACAAATATGGGAACAACCAGTCAGTAGCGAGTGGCAGTATAAGCACGCAGAGTAGTGCCGGTCACCCCTATAAAACCACCGGCTGGCATATATATACCACTGTGGTATGCATGATGTCGTGATCCCTCTTATTGCTTGTGACGCGGTATGGGCCAGCCGTAAACACCGGCACTATATAGCGGCCATCGCCATTATATTACTCGGTACACTCCCACTTCTTACTGTCTGGTTGTTCTCGTCTGTATCTGTACCAAAAGCGATTTCACAGCCACTATAACGGGCGACCGGCACTACTACTTAACCGGCGGCACTACTCAACCGGCACCACAGAGTCTACTATTATATTACGTTTAATACTAATACTACTGACTGCATCATACAGGGCAGGTCAGTGTTTCGGAGTTGGGATTGTGATGATTGATTGGTTCAACCCCATTGACAGATAGTGCGTGAACCCAGGACAAAACGGCGTACACTACTAACAAGTCGAAAAAAGATCCGCCGCAGCCACCGAGAGGCAAAGCTTACCGGTAACTTTCGATGCCGGCTATATATCTAGACCATGCCGTTGGAGATTCTAGCTGCTCCCATAAACGCTGCTTCCATCACAGTACTTCTCGTCACCCAGCCTCTCCGTCCTCTCCGTCTTGACACGAACAAAGCAGCTGCCGTGTGTCGATCCAGAATCAAGAGCGGAGGTTCTCAGGTGTGTCCTAGCAGCGGGTGCCCTCCGCACACCATGCAGCTTACGTTCTTCTCTCCGATCCAATCGTCGCGCCTGCACACAACCCTCCTCTGTGACACATGCCAGGTACACGATTGCTCGTAGCCCCCACCACCTCTCTCTGCTGTCTGGATACAAAATAAGCTGCCAGGGGTGGCTGTGTGTCGATGTCGATCCCGAAACAAGCAAGAGCGGCAGAAGCAGACTTTGTCGGGTGCGTTTTCGCACAGGTGTCCCCCCCACCCTACCCGCACATGATGCATAACGTACGTGCCTGGCATTTCTCTCCAACCACATTCATTCGTAGATAAAACCCTCCTGACCTTCTGCTTTGTCATATCACTTTGTCCGTAAATATAAATAACATTTTGCTTTAATAATAATATTAAAAGATTTCTTATATTTCAGTATGGAGTGGTACCAGGTGTGTGTACATCATGTGTATCTCGTAGCCAGCCCTCAGTTTCTGCTCTGTCTGGACACGAAACTCTCGTGAGTCGATCCCAAAGCAAGAGCGGGGTAGCGGAAGAGTAGGTACACTTTGCCACCAGGTGCGTCCTCGCAGCCGGATGCCCCCCTCACGCGATTGCATGCAACACGCACATATATCCCTCTCCGATCCATCCATAATAGCTACAATACGTGCCTTCGTTTCACGTTTCTTTGTGCTCCTTGCTGCTGCCGCTGCCGCTCGCTGGAGATTTTCTCGCACTCACTGCTGTTGGGTTTTTTCGAATGGAAAAGACAAAAAAAAAAAGAATGTCGGCGGTGTGGTCATTGCTTGCTGCTCGTTTTCCCGTCGTTATTCGACTCTGCTTGCTGCTGCTGTTGTTGTTGTGGTTGTTGTCTGCGTGACACATGCCCACCCGAATTTTGCCAGGACCGAGCGAAAGCAGCATACTGGTACCTGGTAGTAGTGACGAAAACAGCGGTGCAACCTTTCCCGGGCGGCTATCGTCCACAGACAGACAGACAGACGCTCAGGCACTCCCTGAAGCTACCTGGTGAGTGGCCGCCTTTCTTTTGGGACCCGTGTGTCCAGCGACCAGAGATAATAAGCAACGACAAGAGCGATCTTAACGCTTTCACTGACGGAAGCTCTTTTGGGAAAAATTACTTGAAGATAATAAGGACGAGTTTTGGGGCCCATTCCCAACTCCAAAAAAAAGTCAAGTTATCGTAGTCTAACTCCAAGTGTTTTGTTCCCGTGTCGGGAGTGCGGCGCTAAAAGCATCTAGATAGAGTATAGGAAAAGCGTGCTGCAGAACCAGTGTTGCGTTATTATGCTGCAGTGTCTCGTGTCTCGTACAGGTTTCCCTGCGTCACAGCAGTTCCGACACACTCCCTGTATCCCCCAGCAGCTACCAGCAGCCCCGGCTTCGCGTGGCCGATGATGTTGAAAAAAAACAGTTCCCGACTTTTTCACAACAAACCGGACAGATCACGATCTATCTCCTGTTGTTGTAGATAATCTGTTAAAAATGGTAATAAATAGGTCTAGTCTAGACTATACACCAGGCATATCGTTGTTACGGCAGGCAGCGGGTACCTGATATATAATAGACCCTGGTACAAGCTACACGCCGACCTATATCCTTTATGAGGACGCACACCCAGTAGTAATATGCGCGATCGGAGTATCACACACTGCTTGCAAAGATGAGTTTCGACAAAATCTTCCAACGATCTCGCAGCTGAATGAAGTGTATTTTTATTTTTTATAATGTACAAGGGCTCCGCATGGGTGCCGGCGTATGCCGGCACCCATGCTCCGGGTAGAGCAGGGCAGCACTTCGACTTGTTCGATTCAATATTCGATAGAGAGTAAGAACCGTTACCACACAACACATAGTCTACGAGTGTAGAACGTAAAGTAATGCCAAGAGATTGATATAGACTAACAGTAGACTACTTACTACTTCTGTCGTTTCCTCCGGTTCTCCGTTTCTTGCGTGAATCCGATTCCGAGCTTCATCATATATATTTCGATCGGATAAATCCGAGCCCACGCAGACTGACCCTTCAGTCGGGCCACGAAGAGATGTTTCGAGTGCGTTTTTTTTACGTTTCGACTCAACCAAGCATTCAGAGCAAGCAGAGGGATGGCCAAATGTTTGCTGCATGTTCTCTACGTAGCAACTGACAGGCGCGCACTGAGCCAGCTTCTGCCACTACACATGCATGATACCATAATATAATACGCGCGATCGGAGTATCACACACAGCTTGCAAATATGTTTCGACAAAATCTTTGATCGCACAGCAGCTGGGGTGTAGTTTTATTTTCATCATATCTATCTAGATCCGAGGCTCGCAGACCGACTGAGTCTCTCTGTGTGTATAGTGATCGTGGAGAGACTTGCTGACGGTATGCTAGGCGTGAAACACGGCGTCGCTGCCTTCGTCATTCAATTCCTCGAATGCTGTTATAATTGTAATGCTGCTACTTGTTGCTGTAGACCAATCTCGTCTGGTCGATGGAATATTAGTAGTACGCGATAGCACTGAACAAAGAATTTGGTAGTTAACAATTTCAGGCTCGATCGAGTTTTAGACGAAAATATAAACATATAATACCTGGCATGGCCTTTTTGTCTGATTGCTAGTCGCTCATTGGCCGGAGATCGTACATAAAGTAACGTCATCTGGGAACGATAGGATATATCCCAGAATCATAATCCATTCACATATATACAACCCCGACAACCCGGGAACGAACACGGATATATCACCAGGATTTATACCTCCCCGCACAGTGTGGAAATTCCCAATGCCACCGACCGGCCGATCTCAAGATGGCTGGGGTTCGTATATTATAGAGCCAGCTCTACCCGGAGACGATAGGGTCCCATCCCCGGTCCAGGGGTCATTCCATATATCTAACGATTACAAAACGGGGGAAGGAAACCGAGTTCTCCCGGGTCGACACCCCCCCCCACGATTTGGAAACTCCAATCACATTGGCTAGAATCGCTGATTGGTTCGAGCTCCACAGCGGCCCCCCACCCTAAGTAGGAGGATGATAGAGGCTCACCAACCGAATCGTCGATGGGGGGCAGTTCCGTCGCACACGGGGGAGGCAGGACCCCATTCCCGGTTCAGAAATCCTCCGAATCTCTACAGCCCCAGCAACGCGGAAACTATAGTCGATGATCTCCCGGGTCGATATACCTCCCCGCACGGCATGTCAACCCCGACTCCGTCGGCTTATTTCTCGTGATTGGTTGGTAGGCTGTGACCCAATAAGTTCACAATTATTTCGACCGAGTCGGGTTTTCTCGCACACTTCTCGCATACATCAAACATTTGTAGTGCGAGCGCAGTTCAATGAGTTATTTGCATTATAGGTCGCACAAAAAAGCGATTTTGAACCTATATCAGGTTGGCGTGCCGAGCAAGCACGCTCAAAATGAGTATGAGAGACACTTGAACAGCAACAACAGCACCAAACGCAATATAAATGGATGAACTAGAGCCATTTGTATGCAGGATTCAGGCCCCCCCGGTTATAAGCACAATCAATTTCAAACAAAAATGGGGTGTTCAAAGAGAAACGACATAGTAATATGTGGAGCTAAGGCTGGCACGACTCGAGCATAATAACCAACCGTGGGAAAAAAGCCTGAAACTAGGCCAAAACAGTGCGTATTTGACTCACTGGCATAATGGTCGAATAATCATGGAATACTTGCTGTGCCCGAATGATCACCTCTTTGTCGCTTATGCGGGACCGAAAAAAAAAATGCTGAAAATTCCGATTTCAGTCGCTTATTGGGTCAAAAACCTAATTAAACTCGCTAACATTTTCGCGGGTTGTCTTGCGCACTACTCGCGTAGGGCAAAGAATTGCCATGCGACCGCAATTAGTACCAAACGCTCGACCTCGGAATGAATCTATGTGGTTGGTGCTCAGAGCGTTACGATAAAGTCATTCGAGACATAAGAAGAGCGGTCAAATCGCCATGTCCCGTATATTGCCCACAACAGATAAGAGCAATGAGCGCCTGCTTCGGCTTGACACGAGATGATCTTGAATCGGAATGTAATTCCCTTTTTCGTTCTTCTTTGTCTTTTCTATTATTTTCTTTTTTCCAATTGACTTGCGTCTGACGTGCGTACGCGCAGTGATAGGCACCACGAGGTATTTGTGCAGAAGATCCCTATTTTTTGTGATACTGCTATATCGTCGATTGCTGTGGCGCACAGGAGATATTGTCAAGAAGATCCCTATTACTCTGTATCATCGGTTGATTCCTGCCGAACACGACGAGGTGACATTTTCAAGAAGATCCCTATATTCTATTATACTGTCATCAGTTTATTGCTCGCGCACACGATGTATTGACCAGCAACGACAACAGTCAGTAGCCAGCGCAATTCTTGCAACCAGACAACAAAGCGTTCGAAACACTACTACCTTGATAATCACACCTACCGTTAGAAGTGCATCCACGTTTCGTTTGTGTGGGGATAAATATACATGGAATTCGTGTGGGATATTCATTATGCGGTCCTGAAAGATGGATGGTGGATCGTGGACCAATATATACGGAACGACTCTTTTGGAGCGGCGATGATGATGAAAAAAACTGACAAAACATTGTTTCTCGTACTGCGATTTTTTTAAAGCGACTCCGTGCGTTGTGTTTGTTTTCTAGTTTTTTTTTCATGGTCTCGCCTGTTTTGTTGTGCTCTCGTACCCGGTACGCTAGCATTTCACTTGATTTATACCTTGATTTATTGCGATTGTTTGGTTTACTCTGTCTCACAGTCTGTGACCACATAATCATAACTTTTATCTCTCTAGGATGAAGAATCAGCACGGACACTGGGTGTAAGGATGTTGTTGGGTAGGGAACGGCCCTCCTCGAAGACAACGAACGCTCAAACAAAGGTATTTACCCTTGAAATCCGATATCGAATAGCAACGACACAGCAGTCAGTCGTACGAAGTGCACAATAGGCCAAACGCTCCGAGGTGTGACCATGAAAAAAGTGTGGTGGGGACGAAATAAGAAGCCAATCATGTAGGCAATGATGCCAACTTGGAAATAAATGTTGACCTATATGTTTTTTTCGTTTGAGCTCTGCATATGCCAAGATCCAAGAATAGCTCGGGCGTATTCCGCCCAAAATACAAAAAAAAATGCGCACTTCTCGCTTGTCTCGCTCAGCCCACGTACCCGATCCCGGCCAGGTGCGGAACGGATACGGCAGGGCGAGGGGCGTTTGAACCGCCCCCCGAAGACGGCGCTCGAACGAATCTATTTGACCGAGGATTCCAGTTCAGAGAATCGCATACAGAGGCCGAGACGGTAAAAAACGCCTGACCAAATCCCCCCAAAAAATAATGATCATATATATACATATCTATGCAGGATCTGCGCATTGCAAGTACAACTCCAACCAGCAAACGCGTGCAGGATCATTAGGATCATTCGGCTCTTACCCCGCAACACGGTCTATAGGCCACGTAGATCATGCACACCAGGGATCTACCTGCCCTGGAAGACGAATTATGAATACAGGGATCTGAGGGATCTGTCCGACGTGTGGACTTTTGTCACTCTGAACTAGGGAACCCTTGGTAATCACCAAAGAAAAATATTTGATTAATAACGTTTTCAAATCATGATTATTTATAAATCCATGACCAAATGAACTTGTCCTTTGACTACTTGATTATTCTAGCTGCATGGTTTTTATCAGTGGATTCTGGAACGCCATGAAAATACAGCATACGGTCTTTAGCATCACACCAAAATGCTACACAAAAGTGCATGGTGGGCTTTAGAATGCCCATAATAAAGTCTACACAAATAACAGAGTCTTTCTACGGCAGTAGCCCCCCCCAACCTTCCTTGAACAAAATCGCCGGTTTTAAAACCAGCTCCAAGCGGTACGTGCTGAAATACGGCGTCCCGTGCCATCCCGACGTCATCGTTCGATAGACCTTGACAAACAAGAAAATGCTCTGAAGACAGTTTTTTTCATGACATCCTTCTTCGTGTCGGGCATCCATGAAACGCTCGTTAAAGAAATTCGCTGGTTGGTTTATGGGGGGGGGGGGCTATCGTAGAATCAGTCAACAATCGTATATTCCTTTTAGTGTACGGATACATCGTATTGGTTTCAGCATCACCATATCATACCGATGTACCATGGGATAAAAAATGTGCACAAAAAGGTTTTAGTATGCCATACTAAGCGACATACAAGACAAATAATCAAAATGTCATGATTAATCGAGAAAAACAACACCAACATAATCGAAAATTAAATCAAGTCCGTTTCTTGGTCGATTACCAAACCTACTCAATCCCCGAAGGGTTTTGTGTTTTACCGACAGCGTTTTTCTGCTATTATTTTCAGCATTATTTCTTCATGCTGATGAGAGGCCATTTCTTACAAATAGACTGATTATGAAAGCCGAAAAATGGGGTTTCAGCACATTCGAAGGCGTATTTGACCCGGAGAACGGGAGAATCGGGTCCGCTCTTCCCAAGTTCCGACTAACCTTTTTTCGAGGCGCATCCAACGACGTTTGCCGCTTGTTCAGAATATAAGTTTGAGATTGAAAAAAAAAAATGCAAAACGAGTTTCGGATGTATGTCGCACTTTCATCCGAAAAAATGGCCCATTTTCCAGGGCTGCCTTCGGCATAAAATAAATGTTGATACGGTGAATCATGGCACGGTTACTCACGATTACGGCATTTGCACGGCACGCTTCCGCGGTACACAAAAAACACGGTATTCTTGGCGCAGTACCAAAAAACCACGGCGTTTGCACAACAGTTTTCCTACGTTACGGTTACTCGCGATTCCTACGTTTAAAAAGCAGTCACGGTACAATAATCCTAAATCACGGCATTTGCACGGCACGCTTCCGCGGTAAACGAAAACCACGGTATTCTTCGTGCAGTACTAAAAACCCACGGCGTTTGCACAGCACTTTTCCGCGGTAATCGACAACTGCGGTACGCGCCTTCGTTTCATTACCGAGAAGAATTCAGCACCTTCGTCCCTGGTCGACTTGGGTCGAATTGTGCTTACCTACGTTGCTATAAAGAGCGCTCTCGGCAGTCAGTTGGCTTTTTTTTTTTTTTTTTTTTTATCCTCCGGCGGATGGGGAAAAATAAAGCTTTAGCTCACCACACTTCCGCGTATTTTCATACGCGTCGTGTGTCGATTTAACTCAGTTGGCGTCCCCAGAAAAAATTGCATTGCATGGCCAAATCACCTTGCTGTAATTAGGTGCGATGATGCGTTTCTGCCTCGCAGTGTGTGACCACAGAGAGAGCTCGTCTCTCTTATGAAACATCAGCACGGACGCTGGATACTGTGCTGGATGTGGACGGCATGGTATGATGAGTGAAAAGACCAGTTTAATGGGAAGAAATACGCAGCACGCGTTAGTCGGAGAGTAGATCCCCGCAGCTCTTCTGCTTTATAAAGCTTGGGCTCTTCGACAAAGCGTCCACTGACGGTTACGTACAAGGCAGACGCAAGGTTGAGCATAATCCCCGCAGGTCTTGAAAGCAAGAAGAAGAAAGACAAGCTACTATTTTACGAGGAGGATAACGCTGCAGTAGTAGTAGCAGTAGTAGCAGTAGTAGTAGTAGCAGTAGTAGTAGCAGTAGTAGTAGTAGTAGTAGCAGTAGTAGTAGTACTAGTAGTAGTAGCAGTAGTAGTAGCAGTAGTAGTAGTAGCAGTAGTAGTAGCAGTAGTAGTAGTAGTTGTAGTAGCAGTAGTAGTAGCAGTAGTAGTAGCAGTAGCAGCAGTAGTAGTAGTAGTAGTAGTAGTAGTAGTAGTAGTAGTAGTAGTAGTAGTAGTAGTAGTAGTAGTAGTAGTAGTAGTAGTAGTACTAGTAGTACTAGTAGTAGTAGCCTTTGAGATGTTTTCAACCCTCCTAGTCAGACCAGATGAAGGACCAAACATATTTCCATTTTTGAGGCGGTTCACACATTTTTTTCTCTGTTTTTCCAAAACGCGCGGCGAAGTCGCGCTCGAGTCGGAGCCTTAAGCCTGGGTTAGGGTTAGGTTTAGGGTTAGGGTTCGGGTTAGTAAGGTTAGGTTGGGTCGACGCCCTCTCGCGATTTGATGAACAAAAGCACAGAAGCACGAAAAAAAAACAGCCTAAACCCCCTCCAAAGTGAACTATTTTTGGTACTTTATCTGGTACGATTTGTTGGTCAAAGACAGGTAACAGAGCGTCGAAGGATGCGTGTCACGCGTATCATACGAAGTGGTGATCTAGCAGGTAGGTCTATGACATCGCGCGTTTGTAAAAACCAGGGCTGTCTTCGGCGTAAAATGCTGATACGGTAGATCATGGCACGGTTACTCGTGATCACGGTATTTGCACCGCACGCTTCCGCGGCAAGCGAAAGCCACGGCAGTCGCGGATCAGTAACCACAAATCACGGCATTTGCACGGCACGCTTCAACGGTAAACGAAAACCACGGAAGTCGCGGTACAATAACCGGAAATTACGGCATTTCACGGCACACTTCCGCGGTAAGCGAAAACCACGGTAATTCACGGAATCGTGGCATTTACCACCAACCGTTGTTTAATCGCGGAATCTTTACCGCGGAAAATTACCGAGGACAGCTCTGTTATTTTTGGGATACATGGCGTCTGAAACTGATTTTGAGGACACGACAGTGTATAAGAAACATTAAAACTCCTCTCCTGAAAGAACGGCAAACGTCGTTGGATGCGTCTCGCGAAAAGGCTAGTTGGATTTGAATGGAGCGGGCCCGATTCTCCCTCTACCCGGGTCAAATACGCCTACGAAGCTGAAACCTCCATTTTCGGTTTTCAGAATCATTTTATTGTAAGAGACGGCCTGAAAATGGAATTTTCAAATTTGCAGAGCTGTTCACGGGTCAGGTCAAACCTCACGGGTCGTGTCATGTCGTGTCGTGTCGTGTCGGGTCACCTAACCCGACCCGACCGGCGAAATTTTCGAGACATCTTGACCCGACCCGACCCGACCCGATCCGCGTGATTTGGAAAGTTTTTGACCCGACCCGACCCGACCAGTGATATTTTAAAGCCTCCTGACCCGACTCGACCCGACCCGCGACATTTTGAAAGCTTGCTGATCCAACCCGATCCGACCCGCCACACTTCGATTGACCGGTGAGATACGTGTTTCATGCGGGTCGGGTCGACTCGCCCCGTGATTTTGTCTCACGGATCACAGTCGAAAACTCACGGGTCTACATTTGTAGTCGGTGTTATAGTATGATACGTACCTTGGTCGGTTGGTTGAAGCTTGGTCCCTCGTACTTTCCAGGATTTCGTGCTCTGTTTTTTTTCCAAGGTTGCTTTGCAGTTTTTGGTGGTGTTCGAGGGAAAAAAGGTGAACGAGCTCAACCCACACCTCCGCACATAGCCGTGCCCGTAGTGCCAGTTCCCCGGTCGACCCCCGGGTCGATCCGACAACTCTGACCCGATGGCTCCTGCTTCTACCCCGACCTGCGAGCTAGCTGTGCAGTCTCCGGCCCCGCCAAGCAGCCTAGCTGAGTCGATTCCGGCAGTAAGTCCACAACTGGGACGGTGTACCTGTCAGCAGGGGGTGCGATCCGCGATGATCCGGAGTCTGATGCTGGTGCTGCTGCCGTTGCTGCTGCCGTTGCTGCTGCCGGTGCTGCTGCCGCTGCTGCTGCCGCTGCTGCTTCGACGACCGCTCTTGCCTTTTTGCGTTTGGTCATATTCCGTGTCGGTGCGATATTTCTTAATTATTTGATGTGTACGTACGTTGTACATGGGTTCTTATTCTGTCGTTAGTGTTGTCATGGTGTATCCTGCAAGCGGGCGAGGCTTGGCTTTTCTAGTGGAATTCGAGGGATGATAGAATAAATTACCAGGTGCGAGTAGCCACTGCCTGACATGAGTGTTCTACACGCTATGACACCATACGATCGGAGTGTCGGCACGAGAGAGGAGGCTTTCGTGCAGGAAGCGGCAAGTTTTGTATCATTTTTGGATCTGCGGGGGCGCCGACAAGGGCACTCCGGCAGGCAGCTGTAAGTTTGAAAAAGGGGAATCCGCAGGCCAGATCCGCGGGTTCGACCCGCGGGTCAGCCGAAAACAATCCGCGGGTCATGGTGGCTTAACCCGCGAGTGATTTGCATCTCGGAGATCACAACCCGACTCGACCCGCGCGATTTCAGGGCATATTGACCCGGCCCGACCCGACCCGCGAGATTTCAAAACCTCTTGACCCGACCCGACCCGATCCGCGAGATTTCCAAACATCTTGATGCGACCCGACCCCATCCGCGAGATTTCAGAATTTCTTGACCCGACCCGAACCGACCTGTGGTATTTTGAAACACAATGACCCGACCAGACCCGACCCGCAACATTTTGAAACTCCCCTGATCCGACCCGCGGGTCGGGTCACGACCCGTGAAAAGCCCTAGAAATTTGTGCCCCCCGCGATACGTAGCAGTGTATGCTTTATCCTATACCCCAACTAGTAATAATACAAACGCGTCCTCATCCCGCACCCGAGCATAGTCTGCACACAGCCAGCCGCGTTTCCGAGCTAAAAAAAAGTCGTCCACAGACTTCGTACTTCGCCTGGCCCTGCCGCGCGGTACATGATACGTCGGCAGCTGTCGTCGTTTTCCTTTTCTACATTACATGCACTTGGACATCCCGCGCGATCGCAACACTGGAATACAGAGCACACAGAGTATTCGGGACAGCAGTCCGCACATCGGGCAGATCACGATCTAGATCGCTCGATCCTACAAGCTTCTCCTTCGGGATGCGGCTGGCTTCGAAACCCGGCGGTGTCGCATGTTGAAAGAGTTTGCAAATGTCCTCGAAAAAATTTCGAAAAAAAAAAATCAGCCACCGATCAAAATTATGATGGGGGGGTACCCCAAATTTTCACTCCCACCGAATCTGAGGTATAATCACACTATTATATCGCACTCGCGCGAGTGACTCTGAACCCTCACCGACAACAAAAAGAGGTTCGGCGTTTTTGTTGTTGTTGTTGTTGTTGTTGTTGCAGCGCGTAGCTATAACCATCCCTCTTGGTGTTGATATCGAGAAGGTTAAACAACACGAAAGAAAGCCTGTGACCGCAAGAGGAACAGGGGGTGGGGGGTCACTCGCGCGAGTGACACCGAGCCACTGAAAAAAAAAAGTGCCCAAAAGGGGGTAATCCACCCCCCCACTACCGTATCATTGGTCCACCGCGCCGAGTAGCCCGGCAAGTAACACCGACCAGCCCGAACAAGTTTATAGCTTATCCTATATCTGGCATGAATCTGTTCATGTGATACGTTGTTCAGGACGTGTGTAATACATATGATCCGCCTCAGTCAGGAAACATGTGTGCTATAGTTCATACAATACGCAGGTTGCCCGACTCTCGCCCAGCAACGGTGCGGATCTGTTACCTGTCCGATTTGTGCAGCATTTCCTTTGTCTCTTTTCTTGCTCTTGTTCCCTTTTTTTGTTTTTTTCGTTCTTCTCGTTGACATATATGCTTTCATATCCTGTGAGATCCAAACATACGGCCAGGATCCAAGATCCAAGATCTCAGATATTTTTACTTTTCCTTTTAGCGTACCCTTTCGGGAAACAATGAGTTCCACCGCACCTCCGGAGATGCTACCATCACACACACTAAAAATACCATACAGTAAGTCAGACTTGTCCACAAGCATAAACCAACAAGATAAATGGTCAAAGGGGGATATACCGGTCGCCCCGGTGGCGTATCTGGTTATCGTCAAGCCTGGTATAAGTCAGTTTCGTGAGTTCGAATCCCCCCGAGTGCATGCTCGTGTAAATTCGTTGGGAATTTTTCTTGTGCACAAATTGACTTGCGGAAAGCGCGAGAGCGTGAGTCAGCAACACTCGACGAAAAATCGACGAGCGGCGGGATTGCTGAACCCTATGCGCAATAAAAATTGAAGGCAAAAGAACCGGGGGGGAGAAGGGACGACACCTTTGACCACGGCTTGTCCAGAAGCTGGAAAGTAGATGTGTGTGAAAAAATAAAAATAACAATATCCCCGGGTTATTGGGTCATTTGGGGGTACAAAAAGAAAGCGGCCGCGGAACGCCCCCGCGCCGACCCCAAACGGCCAAAAAAAATCAATTCTGACGCGCTACCAAGGTGCCCGCAGCCCCTGCCGAGCACGCACGCCTTTTTTTTTTTTTTTTCGGGCGCGGTATTGGGGGTAACGGGGCCACGGCGAAGGAGGAGGCAACTTAATCCCCCCTTTTGACTGAAACGTGGGGGGGGGGGGTATATCTTGTCATGTACCCCCCTTTGACTGTAATTATCCCCCCTTTGTCCGAAAACAGTACCCCCGCATGACCGATCATGACGCCTTCAAACGCCAGTGTAGCAAGCCCGACCGCACTCCACCTCCCAACGGCCCGAATAGACCACGAGCGGACCATCCATTAGTAGCCAGTAGCTGCGATCGTTTGTCTCCGAATTTACGAAATTCCGGTGAACAGGAAACAAGCTAAACAAGACAAATCTTTAAGGGTAACCACGAATACAAGCGGCGAATATATTTGCTTCTTGCGAAATGGCGAATTTTAGCCGGAGAACCAAAACACAGAACCCTACTTTGAGCCGAGCAGACGAGCAGGTGCATACTTGGGCGGGTACTGCCCTAAGACCTGCACTGTTGTTTCCTGTTCACCGTAATTAATGTAATAATTTCGGCGACTAACGATCGAAGCTACTCGCTACTACTGGATGTTTCTAATCGTGGTCTATTCGGGTCCTTGGGAGGTGGAGTGCTGTCGGGCTTGCTACACTGGCGTTTGAAGGCGTCATAATCGGTCATGCGGCGGGTACTGTTTTCGGACAAAGGAAGGACAATTACTGCAGGCAAAGGGGGGTACATGATAAATGTAGTAGATTTTGCGGGGTATACCCCCCCCCCACGTTTCAGTCGAAAGGGGGGATTAGGTTGCCCCCTCCTTCGCCGCGGCCCCGTTAGCCCAAATACCGCGCCCGAAAAAAAGAAAACAAAAGGCGTGCGTGCTCGGCATGGGCTGCGGGCACCATGGTAGCGCGTCAGAACTGAACTTTAGGCCGTTTGGGGCCGGGCGTGTTCCGCGGCCGTTTTCTATTTGTACCCACAGATGACCCAAAAGCCTTTTTCGGGGGTATACCCCCCTTTGACTATTTCCCAACCAACAACAACCAGTATCAAAATGACAGAATGGTTTCAGTCATATGATAAGTCGACCTTTTTGAAATTTATCGTTTCCCTGTTTAGAATGTCTTTTTCCTCCTTCTTCTTCTTATTTTTCTATTTATTTATTTATTTGTTTGTTTTCCCCCCTTTCCTTTTCCTTTTCCTTTTTATTTTTTCTTTTCTTTTTCTTTTCTTTTTCTTTTCCTTCTTTCTCTTTCTTTCGATGGTTCGATTTTTTTTCGTCTTCTTTTTCTTTTTCTTTTTCTTGTTATTTTCTTGTTTATTTTTCTTCTATCTTTCCTAAATTTTTGTGTTCGTGTTCTCATTATTTTTTTGCTTTTCCCGTTGTTTTTTCTCTTTTTTTAATTTCGTTTTTCGTTTTTTGTCTTTTTTGTGTTGTTTTGTTTGCTTTTTCTTCTTCTCTTCTTTTTCTTTCTTCTGTTCTTTTCTTTTTCTTGTTTATTTTTCTTTGTCTCTTCCTTTGTCTTTTCTTTTTTCCTTACCTTTGCGTTTTTTTTATCTTCCGCAATGTTACAATTCGACGCGAGTCAACGAGGGTAGAAAATGCAAAATCCTTCTCCCGATAAAAATCAAGGCGCGTACCGAAGTGGGGAAGGGGGAGAAGGGCCCGCTATGTGACCCCGGATCTGAGTTACTACTGGGAAGGGGGGCGAGAGTAGTGCGAGAAAAATAAACGGGATTAAAAAAAAAGAAAAAAAAATGTTCGCCAACTGCTAACCTTCAACAACCCCCAGGCTATCATATATACCTCGAGAGAGGTTGGTTGTTCACCAACACAGTTTCCGCACCTCCCGCTTTGTCTACAATACCACTCCCTGGTCAGACTTTCCCTTCAGCATCGTCAGGATCAAGACCAGCATCGGCAGCAGCACCAGGACTACAATCAGCAGCAGCAGCAGTAGAAGTAACATCAGGATCACTGTCTTCGGTTTCAGGGGACGATGCCGGCTCGGCGAGGTGCAGTTGACGAGGTGGCACCCGCTGCCGGGGAGAACGTGGGGGTGGCACCAGGAGGGAGCGGCGGCGGCGTCGGCGGCGGGTTCGGCCGGAGGTTGACCTCTTTCTTCGCCGAGCACTCCCTCCAGGAACGTGCAGGCATCTTCAGATGGCTGGGGGATGGCAAGCGCACGCCCGTCGGGACAGACAGCGACACCGCCAGAGACAACGGAAATGGCAACGGGGGTGATGCAGACGGCGATGAAGTAGGAGGGGGGCGGGTAGAAGACGAAGGAGTAAGAGCAGCACTAGGGGCCGAGCTTGCAGCGGCAGCAGTATCAGAAACAGCAGAAAAAGCAGGAGCGGCAGCAGCAATAACCTTAGTAGCAAATGCAGTAGGGTCAGCCAAAGCAATAGAAGCGACAGGGCCAGCACTAGTAGCAGAAGCAGCGGGATCAACAGAAGCAGCAGCAGCAGTAGCGGCGGCAGCAGCCGCAGCACCAGGACCAGTTCCTTTGGTTTCCGGGAAGACAGTGTCGAGTCGCAGAGTCGCGGGCGATGACGTGGCGCTTGCCCTAGAACAGGCCGTGAGAGTGCCGGCAGAAGGCGGCAGCAGTAATGTTGGTGATAGCGTTGGTGGTGGCATTGGAGTTGGCGGTGGTGGTGGCGGTGGCGGTGGCGGTGGCGGTGGCGGCAGCGGTGGCGGCAGAGGTGGCGGCGGCGGTGGTGGTGATGGTGATGGCGGCGGCAATGACCGTGGCAGTAGCGGTGGTGGTGGTGGAGGCAGCGGGTTGATCCCCTTCATCGCCGGTCACGCCCTCAGGCAAGGTGTGGGCCTGCTTGCCTGGGCAGGTATCTCAATCGGCGCACCCGTGGAGATTGAGGGTGAGATTAACGCCAAGAATGACAACGAGAACGCTGCAGACAGCGCTGTTGCACTGGAAGAGCAAGCAGCAGCAGCAGCCGACGCTGCAGCCGACGCTGCAACAGCAGCAGACGCTGCAGCAGACGCAGCAGCAGACGCAGCAGCAGACGCAGCAGCAGACGCAGCAGCAGACGCAGCAGCGGGTGAAGAACAAGTAGAGCCGCCGGCTACTATTGAGGGAGAGGACGGTACCGGGGGAGTAGCACCCGGAGGAGTAGGAGCTATCCAGGGAAACGAAGAGGAGCTTGGAGAGGCGCCCAATGGGGAGGACGCCAGCCTCCTCGTGAAAGAGGCGTCTACGGTGGGAAGACGAAGAACGAATCCTATGACGATCCTTGGCTCTGTGATGTGCGTGGCTGTTGGCGTTATTGCGGGCTTTGGAATTGCCATTGGCACGGGCGCATCGACGCTCGGCAGCGGTGGGGTGGGTGGGCTCTCGTGGTGTGCAGGAAGGACGACTGAAGAACCCTCGGAGCAATTGAGGTGCGTTTGGTTTGTCCTGTCAATTTTTTCTTGGGTGCTCATTATGATTCGAATGTTGTTTTTTTTAATTGAAACGCGACAACGTGCCGCGTGAGTAATAATCGAAGAAATGCAAGGATGCTACACAAGAAACACTCTCTTCTTCTTCACTACCTCGTACCGTGTGTCGTGCCCGTGTGTGCCGTTTACGCAGAGGATACGACTTGAACTTGTATGAGTGCGGGGATTGTAAAAGGTGGGCGAAAGTTACCTCCGATGGGGACGCAATCGCCACTAAGTTTGCGAAGCGCAGACTCGACTACTTCGCCTCCATCCTTACGCGTGTCGCAAAATTCGCGCGCGTTTATCCTACGCCCGGGGTCAGCTGCCGCAGTGGTGGCAGTGCTCCATGCAACGACAGCAGAAGCACCAGCACCAGCAGCGGCGGTGGTGGCGACAGCGGCAGCGACAACAACGAGGGCCGCGCGCTTAACCCGCTCCGCATTTTCAAAGCCTTCAACTCGTGGACGGTGCGACATCGTGCCGCCGTCGAGGATTTGGTTGACGGCCCCTGGGTGTAATGCCGTCAGTGATTTTTTTTTCGTTTTTCGGCGTTCGGGTGTCGTCCGTCGGGGGTGGGTAACATTATTTCCTTGTGAGGGGTTTGGTAGGGGGGGGGGGGGGGGGGGGGGGGTGTGTGTGGGGGGGGGGTTAGAACACGGGCACGCGCGTGTCGTGTTCGTTTCTGGTTGTGGTGCAGAAGAAGGGTGGGTCGGCCCTTTTTGGGTGCATTTTAGAATGCCGTACAACAGTATAGACCAGGCCGACTTCGATTGTTGGGGGCGGGGAGGGGGGGAAATACTCATTTCATGCATGGTCGTGGTCATATGACTGCAAACCATCTCATCCCTGCAATGGCGGGACGTAGCACGTCGGGCTTCCGCTGACCAGGCAGACACCGCTTGCAGCGACTGGTATACCCGCACGTCGATATGATTGATTGCAAGTCAAGGTTTTTCGAGACGTAGCCTGTCGGGCGCATAAAAGTACACGTTTGTTTGTTGGGGGTCGTAGTATCATAGCTATGCGCGAGCGGGTAGAAATCCGGAGACTGGTTCTAGGGGGTGTTGCTATTTTTGTGCAGCATTTGTTTTGCTTGTCTCGCTCTTACGCTGTTGCTGTAGCAATATTGAGCTTCTGTTTGTTCGCCATTTTTGGGGGGTTGGCACCCACGCTGTACAATGTCGGATGAGAAATTTCACGTTGGTAATATTAACACCAGGAAAAGGGCCTCTTCTTGTCAGGGATGCGTATGCATACGGTTTAGGAAACCCAAACGAAACAAGGTACCTTGCATGGTTCTCGATGATACGACTGGAGGAGGGCGAGGGACTGTCAACCTCTTCCCATTGGGGTCATAGGTATATCCCTGGTATAGATACATTCTAATCTCATGTTTGTTTTCCAGCTTCTGGACAAACCGTGGGCAAAGGTGCTGTCTCCCCTTCCCCCTGGTCCGTGCCCTCATTCTTATCGCGCGGAGAGGGCTCGGCGTTCCCGCAGCTCGTCACATTTCTCCATCGGATGTTGCTAACTCGCGCGCTCGCGCGCTCGCGCTTTCGGCGACGGAAAAAGCCTCAGAACAATATTTAGTACAACAGCATGCACCAGCCAAGACTATAACTCCATCGCAACCGCCAGCAAGGATCGCAATCTGTGGTTCGTGTACCGCTGATCCAAAGTCATACTTTATCAGGGTCACATATGACGTTGTGGCCGGAGGAGCGGGGGAGGGAGGAGGGCAGACCGTCTACTCTTGATAAATAAGTTGTCGGGGCGAAATCAACGGATTGGGGGCGGGGGCGGGGGCGGGGGGAGGAGCGCCAAGCACAAAAATAGTAGTCCTCAGCGTTCAACATCGTCATCAACTTTGACTATCGCGAAGTCCTCGTTACAAACTGTGGCGAACATGGTGGCGTGGAAACGACATCATCGTCACAGTTTTTGCTGCAGGCCTGCTCACCAAAAAGCCGCGAACGTATCGCCCGGTATCTAGATGGCGGTAAGATCCTTTGGGGTGTTGGATAATCGTGCTGCTGCGATATATCGCAAAAAAATAACAATAAGCGGGTTGATAAGACAAGTTTTTTTTTCTTTTTGCCTTTTTTTTGGGGATAGTCGTGCTGCTATTATAACACGCGGTCTGAATAACAAACTATAAGCGGTTGACAGGACAAAAAAAAAAAAAAAAACGTCGGCTTTTTTTGGGATAATCGTGTGCTGCAATAATGCGCGGTCAAAATAACAAAAAATGTGGTTCATACTACAAAATAAAAAAAATAAAACGTTTGCTTTTGTCGTCGTCGCTGGTGGGTAGCAAAAGGGTTACGTCTCCCCCTGGGTACTTCAACCTTGAGAGGGACAAAATGTCGAGAAAAAGGGGACCTAATTAGAGGCAGCACCGACCACACCGACAAGCAGGCCAGACCGCTCGGACAGGGGATGTGGGCATCCGAAAACGCAGCAATGTACGGGGTCGGGCGGCAAGCCTGCAGCATGGTCGCAATCTTTGTGTTGCCGGACGATCTTCTTGCTTTTGCGGGGGAGACCGTACAAAATCAGGAGCTACGGCCAAGTCAACCTGAGAGTCGTCCCTCGTTGCTAGTTGTGCAGCAGAAGGTTCCAAGTTCCTGAGTCTTACTACGGTAGCCCCCCCAACTTTTCTTCAACGGCATCGGCGATTTCAAAACCGGCTACCGGTCGTATCTCCTGAAGTATGGTGTCCCTCGACACCCTCCCCGACGTCGTCGATCGTTAGACCTTTGCACACACTCAAAATATATGTGGATTTATATTTTTTCTCAATAGTATCCTTCCTCGTGTCGAGCAGCCACAAAACGTTCGTTAAACAAAATGTTGCGGCGGATTGATTTTCGTGAGTCTAAAATAGCTCTTTATCCGTTCGTTACACAAAATGGCAGGTTTTTGGGGGAGGTATCGTAAAATCAGTCTCCTCGTGTTGTTCACGAGGAGCCCAATGCCTTCCCCGAAAAACGACTTCCGAAGACGTTCGTTTCGCGCAAACTCGGCGAGACCGAAACTTTTGATGCGATGATATCTTAGTCCTGAAAAAAACGTCCTCGTAAAAGTTTCGTAACTAACCGCGAAAAAGTTCCCCCCGCTTGCGGAGAGCTCAACCAATCAGAAAAAATCCCGGAAACGTTTTGGCACGAAAAGTCTAACCCCTACCACACTGTCGAGGGATGGCTGCTAAACGTATGTCCCCCCTGCAGTAAACAGACGCCTGCTACTGTAGCATCGTTAAACCTTTTTTTTTTTCGGTCGCTTCTACGTAGGTTCCAACAGGGTTGCCGAACAGAACAACACGCGAAGCAAGATAGCACACCCTCTCGGACGGACGAATTTCACAGCTGAGATTTTCCTCCACAACGGGGAGGGGGTGGTGCAAAGGCCGAGCGACGTGTCCTTTTGAAAATATGATGTCGACATCAAGCCTCCCCCGGTTATTATATTTTGCGTTTCGATTGTGGACGCTGCCCCCGGGTTTCGGAGAAAGATAGCTTCTGAAATTTATCCCATCAGGGGGTATGTTGTCTTGCGTATTGTGCCGTATTAGGCTAAGCTTAGCGAGAGCTAGTTGTTGGGCGATCTTTCACTGTGCTCCCCCCCCTACACTACACCTAGGGTAAATGCTGCCCGTTTTGGTGCGATGAGTGTCAGCGTGTTGGGCGATCTTTCACTGTGTTCCCCCCCCTACACTACACCTAGGGTAAATGCTGCCCGTTTTGGTGCGATGAGTGTCAGCGTGTTGGGCGATCTTACACTGTGCTTCCACCCCTACACTACACCTAGGTTAAATGCTGCCCGTTTTGGTGCGATGAGTGTCAGCGTGTTGGGCGATCTTACACTGTGCTTCCACCCCTACACTACACCTAGGGTAAATGCTGCCTGTTTTGGTGCGACGAGTGTCAGCGTGTTGGGCGATCTTTCACTGTGCTCCCCCCCCTACACTACACCTAGGGTAAATGCTGCCCGTTTTGGTGCGATGAGTGTCAGCGTGTTGGGCGATCTTTCACTGTGCTTCCACCCCTACACTACACCTAGGTTAAATGCTGCCCGTTTTGGTGCGATGAGTGTCAGCGTGTTGGGCGATCTTACACTGTGCTTCCACCCCTACACTACACCTAGGGTAAATGCTGCCCGTTTTGGTGCGATGAGTGTCAGCGTGTTGGGCGATCTTTCACTGTGCCTCCACCCCTACACTACACCTAGGGTAAATGCTGCCTGTTTTGGTGCGACGAGTGTCAGCGTGTTGGGTGACCTTTCACTGTGCTCCCCCCCCTACACTACACCTAGGGTAAATGCTGCCCGTTTTGGTGCGATGAGTGTCAGCGTGTTGGGCGATCTTTCACTGTGCCTCCACCCCTACACTACACCTAGGGTAAATGCTGCCTGTTTTGGTGCGATGAGCGTCGGCGTGTTGGGCGAACCCTTTTTATGATAACCCCTACACTACACCTAGGGTAAATGCTGCCTGTTTTGGTCCGATGAGCGTGGGCGTTTTGGGCGACGCTCTCCTGAGCTACCTCCCCCAGCCTAGGTCGAATGATGCCTGTTTAAGTGCGATGGCTGCAGACGTACCCTTACTGTGTTGCACCCCCTGCACTGCGGTTGGGGTCAGTGCTGCCCAGTTTTGGCTCCTTGTGCTGCGGTTCGAGCGGGCGTTACCCATATACCCTACGGTCAGACTGGGCGCTGCTCTTATGTTGAGGTTATGATGATTGGTACCTTGTTACTGCTGTACTCCTCTTATACGGCTAGTTGACGTGGCTGCTACCATCACTAAGGCTGGACGGCTTTAAGGCCCATATTGTTGCTGTTTGCTGAAACACAGATATACCGCCCCTTGGAGCAGGAACACCACAACAATTTATCTGTCTCCATAGCTTCTTCACGCGTCGTTCGTATCCCCCCCCCCTTCACTGCTCCTAGGCACCATGTCCACCAGCGACGATGGGGGCTACTCGGGCAGGCTGCGGTCCTCCGCGCGCCCCATCCAGGAGGCCCAGGGAGAAGGACGGGAACGCTCGAGGTCCCGCGAATCGAGACGAGGTGGACGCGCCGAAAACCTGGACGACGATAGTGACTCCAACACCAGTCAACAACACGGCACACGGTCCGACCACCCCGACTCGCCGGTCGACGAGGCGGAAAAACTCCTACCGGGTGCGGAGACATCACGACGACAAATATCCCCAGCCTCGAGGGAGCATCTCCAGCTGTCCTCAGAGCACCACCGTCGACATCAGACCTCTCCGCGCTCGACAGAGCGCCTTCCCCAGAGCTACGGAGACCAGCGCTCCCATGCTGGCCCCTCAGACTCAGAGTCTGAAATTTCTCGGGCCCAAAGAGTTCTCGACGAAGCCAACGCGACCCTGCTTCGACGAGAGGAACGCAAACGGTTAGACGACGAACGTCGACGCCGTGAGGATCACGCCATCGACCAGGCGAGAGCCGCTGCTCGTGAGGCATCCCGTGCGGTCGAGAGGGCACGCCAAGCCGTTGCCCTCTCAGCTACATCGACTCCGGCGAGAGCTGCTCCTTCCTCGGCGCGCCCGCTGAGTGTTGCCTCCCAAGATACACGACCCGGGGACGACGTTTTCATGTCTGGCAGCGTCCAATACATGGCTACCACGCCGAGGGTCGAGTTCTCGGCGCATCTGGCGGAGGCGGTGATAGCAGCGGCCAAGGCCCTTCTAACTTCAGAGCGACGGTCGTCGTTCAAGGCGGAAGACCTTTCGGTCGGAGCAGTCTGGGCTCGCCGGGACAACTCGTCCGCCTTCGGGCAGATGAGGCGAGCAACTACCCTCGCTTTGGTCAAAGCCTTAAGATTGGCCCACGACGACGCCCCTGACCCAGTCCTGTGGCCGACTCCAAAGGAAGCGCTGGAAGGAAGGCGCTCCACCAAACAGCGGCGCGGTCGCAGCCGTGATCGGGGGGACCGCAACCGTGGAGGTGGCAACTCCGGGGGTGGTGGCGGCCAGAGTGGGGGAAACGGGGAAAACGGTGGGAGTGGTGGCCACCACAACCGTCGCGGTGGTGGCAACGGTGGTGGAAGCGCGGGAGGAGCGTCGGGTACTGGTGGTGGCCCACAGCGCCGCCAAGGAAGCAACCAGGCCCGAACCAACCGGGGCGGCGGTCGCAGCTCGGGAGGAGGCACCGGAGGACGGCGAAACAGCACACGAGGGCCCTCAGCGTGGGACGGGTCGTCAACGTCCTCCCGCTCGTCTTCGAGCTCCAACACGGACCACGGCGAGGTGACCGTGGTAGCTGGCAGGAGGCAAGTAACTCCTTCTCTGGTGGATATTGCCTCGTCCGCCGACCGGCTGAGCAAACTTACTGTGTCGGGTGACCACACCAAGCCTGTTTCTTCGGATTTGGCTCGCGAGCGTACCGCCGAACTTGCTACCGCCGCGGCTCTAGCTAAATCCACGCTCGATGACTCGGTTAGGCGCGCCTATGTTAAGCTCTCCCACAAGGACGTATCACGCATTTCTGTGCTACCGTTCCCCGCCTCTTTGAACAAGTCTGACGGCACCCAGCAACTCACACGTTCGGTTCGGTCTGCCATGACTGGCATACTCATGCGCTGTGACGACCGTTGCCAAGAGGGTGTACGTGCCCCCACGTGGGTTCCCGGTTGGATCCACCCCCTCCGCCTGGCATTCAACCGTGCCATAACACCTGACAGGCCCACGACCGCTCGCATGACCACCTTGATCGACGATTTTTTTGGACAGGTGTCAACAGCGTTGGACGGAGGAGCATCTGGGCCCGAGGCTCTCACCCTCCTGCTACGCCTGCTCGTGACACACTTTGACCGGGTCGACACGGGCGAAGGCTACACTAAGTTGCATACTTTTGGAGTGTGTAACGGCACGCCTTTTTCTGATTTCAGTCGGGAGTTCCGTGTGCTAGTATCGGCAGTCACGGGGAGTGAGCGTGTTTTGTCCCCGGGGACGGATGTCGTGCTGGAGGTGGTTAGGATGGCGGTCAACGAGCAGTTTCCGACGCTCATGCCTACGTTATACCCTGGCTCGAAGGCTACGGACCCACGGCCATACGCCTCGTTAGATGCCATGTGGAAAGCGTTCAGTGACTTGGCGCATAATAAGACACCTGCCGTCAACGGCGAAAAACATTTTTCTCTACCTGTTTCTTCGACGGGATCGCGGTCATCCGCCCCGTCGGGGCCCCGGCCCGCCGTTCATGGGCGCGGCCAGGGCCGAGTGCTGTCCCAGTCGCCTTCTTGGCAGACGGGTTCGAGCCATCTTCCGATTGTCATGCCGATTGTTGCTTCCACCGACCCCTGGCTCGACAAAACGTCCAACTGCTGGCCCCTAGAAGAACAACACTATGCAGAAGTTTTCGCTGTTAGTGCCTCGTTTAAGACCGACGACCCTCCCCTCTGGAGCGG
Source organism: Undaria pinnatifida (assembly GCA_012845835.1). Lineage (NCBI taxonomy): Eukaryota > Phaeophyceae > Laminariales > Alariaceae > Undaria > Undaria pinnatifida. The sequence goes on from JABAKD010000027.1 coordinate 9,034,435, forward strand.
CCTCCTCACGCCCTCTGCCCGCGCCGCGGCTCTCCGAGAAAACAGGGGTCATTGCCTCAACTGTCACGAAGACACTCATTCCTTACGCAACTGTAGGCATCCCTTTATCAACGCCAGCGGCTGTCTAAACCCTGAACTTGGTCAACTTAGCGATGATGACGTTTTCCGACGGTGGCAAGCACGTATGGTTAGCTACCGCCGCGACGGACGCTCTTCTCGCTCGCAAACGTACAACAAAAATCGCCGAAATCGTTCAAACCAATCACGAGGGTACCCACGGGACCAGGGACAGACAAACAGCCACAGCGGTAACAACAACAGCACATACACGCCTGGCCAACAAGGTGCTGTCCCGCCCTCGTCAGCCTCCTCGGCTTCCGTGTCTGCTCCGGGGAAACGTTTCGGGGCAACCCACAATCCGAGCGGAAACCCCAACGCGCGCCAACCAGGTACCTTTCGCACTGGTAACTGACAGGGCGACGGCGGTACGGCACACCCGACCCGTACGCCGACGGCACTGTCGGGGACACTTCCTTTGATTTCACAAGATGCTCGTGTGCCTGTCGTTCGCCTTACACGTGGCGCGGCACAAATTACTTCTGTCAAGAGCCCAAGGGCTCCTACGTCGCCTGATGACTTTCACGGCGCAGTGCCGGCGGTGGGGACCAGGGCTCCCAGTATGCCCCCCCTCAGCCAGGTTACATTTTCTACGAAGGGGGTGTGCGCCCACAGTGACGCCTCCCTCGATCATGGTCCGAGTTCGGCAATGGGGACCAGTACTTCCAACGCCGTTAACCCCTGCCGGGGCTCAAGCTCGACAACGGAGGCACGCGCCCCTAACGCTGCCCCCCCCAACCATGACTCAGGAGCCTGCACCTTGCACGCTCCCCTCAGGCACGCGTCGCGCAGCAAGAAGACTGCGGCGACGACGCGCCAACCCCATACGCGAACGGGTTCGTCTCCACCTCTTCCTGACCGTCAAGCGGCGGTTGGCTTGAGGTGTGGGAAAGCCAACCCATATGCACCGAGATCTTTTCCAAGATTTGAGTCGGTGTCTCCTCGCGATAGTAGCGGGCGCTCTATCCTTTTTCCCATCAAGGAGGAGCCGACAAGCTTAGCTACCTCGTCTCTCTCCTCCAAGAGGGCTAACGGGAAGGAGCCCTCTCGGGCGAAGAATTTATTTCCACTTGCCCGAGCCCCGCTCTCGAAGACGCCCACAGGGTCTACGGGCCCTGCTCCGTCTTTAAGCACGCTAACCCACGTGCATCAGGCTACGTCTGCCCCAGTGGCACAGGATATAGATCCGACACTGCGCAACGGGCCAGTGGTGACGCCACGGCCTCCAGCCCGATCAGCTGGACGCTATTCCCGTGAAGATACGGAAGAATCGCGCCTCTCGTCAAGCAGTAACAGCTCCGAGCCCCCTGTCCCTTCGGGTGCAGTGAGAGCAGTTCCTTGCGATTTTACGCCAAAAAGCGACAAGGCCACGACGCGACCACCCGTGGGTTCGGGCTCGCGCCGTGCTCCCGAGGCCGGGCGTCCTCAGACGGGGACGCTGCAGGCCCAAAGTGCCAGAGACTGGTGTCCCCAGACGGGGACATTACAAGCTCATATGCCTAACACGGCCTCCGACGGGTTGGCACCGTCGACTTTTGACCCTTCCCTCGAATACTCTACAGACAAAGTAGTGTTGTTCTGGCAACCGCCGTCCTTTTTCTCGCAGTGGTCTCCTTCGTCGTTTGTCGTCGACGACGTCTCATATTCTTGCGCGGAGCAGTTTATGATGGCTGAAAAGGCTCGGCTTTTTAAAGACCATCGCGCAGTGGAGCTCATCATGTCATCGTCTGACCCCAGCACACACAAACGCGTCGGTCGAGGCGTGCGCAATTTTGACGCCGCCGTTTGGGGCAGGGAGAAGCAAAATGCCGTGTTATCTGGCAACTATGCCAAATTTACGCAGAACCCAGCCATGAAAAATCACCTTTTGAGCACTGGCAACAAATTTCTGGCAGAGGCCAGTCCTCTAGACACTGTGTGGGGTATAGGTCTCCGGGCGGACGACCCCCACGCCCAGGATCCACACAAGTGGAGAGGACAAAATTTGCTCGGTGAGGCACTCTCTGCCGTTCGCGAAGCAATTCGCGACTGCGAGGACGGATCGCCACACCCGGCCTCCCCTCGTCGATTCCGCAGGCCCACCGGGAATGCTGGAATCCATGAAATTTCGTCCGCTCAGCAGTCGCGTTTGGGGACCGTGGTCGGCGCTGCCCAAGGCCCTCCTTCGGCCTATTTTTCGGGTACACCCGCCGATCAAAGCCCGGAGGTTTTGGCGGTAGCTTCTCGTGGCGCCTCAGACCGCGCACTGCCAGAACATGGCCCCTGCCTCGTTGGGGGTACCGTGACGCTGGACGACGATTCTTTCACTACCGATATTGCAATACATAGCGGAGGGGACGCTATTGCGCCCTACATATGTACAGCGCTGCTTGACACTGGCTCCCCCCAAACCTTCATCCGTCGTGACGTGTTGGATCGTATGCTATCGGTAGGCGCCGCCTCATCGACGTGCGAGCGGCCTAGCAGCCCTCGCTCCTGGGGTAGCTTTGGCGAATCCGCCCCTTTACGGACCGCGACCCACATCCGTCTGAGCGTTCAATTCTTCCTCGAAAAAGAACCAACATGCTCTCTCGCGGTGTGGGCATGCGTGGTCCCTCCTTCGGTCATGCAGCACGCTGTCTTGCTGGGCCGCGACAGTTGGATGCGCTTCAACACCCGTTCATACCGCGCCCTGCCCCCTCGTCCTCTCGATAATCGGGTTTTGGGCGAGCTGACGTTGTCCCACCACGCCACAGCAGGCGTAGCGGCTTATGCCGTCGACCCCGCAGCATCGAACGGTGCTTTCCACCTTCGCTATGATGGCTCTACAGGCGTCTCTTTGTCGGACGAGCCCCAACTGCTCGAGGTCAACTTGGTGCGCAGTAACGGCTCTCCTGCGCTCACAGGACACTATCTTGTCGACATACTGCCGCAGCCGGATGTTCTTTCGGGACAGAAACACTTTGTTGCTTCAGGACGACAGGTGCTTCCCGTCATAGGTGTCGCGGACCTCGAGCCAGGCGACCTTATCGGGGTCGCCGACGCCCCACTTTTGCGCATCCCGCTGGGTGCCTTACAACACCCTATCAAGGCTGCGGGTCCCCACCCTGGCCAGACTTCGGACAGCCAGGTCTCTGCGGTCGCGAGCCCGACCGGCGCGGAGGAGTTAGTTCCCGCCGTACCGTCGCCCTCGCCGACGCTTATGGAACGTTTGAACCCGGTCCAACGTTCTGCATTTCTACGCGTCTGGGCCCGACTCCCACCGCACCTGCGGGAGATTGCGTTCGACTTACACGACCCTGGTTGGGACCCCCCGACCATTGAGCAACTGGGGGATGTGCTCTGCGACTTTTCTGACGTGTTCTCCACCTCGAAGACGGATTTTGGGTCATGCTCCTTAATGCCCTTTGAAATCTCGGTTCCGGAGGGCAGCGCTCCGGTCACTTCACGGCCCCATCGCATAAACCCTATACTGGCCAGAGAAGTGGACGCGACCCTTAACCAGTACCTCGCGGCTGGGCTGATTCAGCACTCGACCTCACCGTACTCGAGCCCGCTGGTGGTCATCCCGAAGAAATCTGGCGGTGTGAGGATCACGGTGAACTACAAGAAACTCAACCAAATTAGCAAGCTCAGTCAACTGCCGATTCCGCGCGTGGACCAGGTCCTGGACTCCTTGGGCTCAGGTCGGGTGTTTTCCCTGTTCGACTTGGTTTCCTCGTTCCACCAGATAACGGCACACAAGGACACAGTTCCCCTTACAGCGTTCTGCACACCCACGGGCCTTTATGAATGGCTCGTTATGCCCCAGGGCAGCAGCGCCTCGCCTGGGTGGTTCGTCAAGGTTATCAATGAGGTGATCAAGGGTTTGACACAGGTGGCAGCTTACCTCGACGATGTCATCGTGTTCGACTCCGACCCGGTAACGCATGTTCGGACGATTCGCTCTCTCTTCGAACGCCTTCGAAAGCACAATCTCAAGCTTTCCCCTTCGAAGGCGCGTTTGGGCGCTACCGATGCGAACTTTCTAGGCCACTCCATTTCTCCAGCAGGCCTACGCCCAAATTCGGAAAAAGTGTCGGCATTGACCAATATGCCGATGCCCACTGACGTTAAGCAGGTGCGCGCACTCATGGGTGGTATCAACTATTACCGCAAATTTTTGCCCGACTTATCGAAGAGACTTCGTCCTATTAACGCACTCCTTCGGAAGGGGGTAAAGTTTGTCTTCACGCCTGATATGGAGAAGTTGGTGAGAGAAATCTTGGCGGAGCTCACGACCCCGCCGGTCCTCGTTTTCCCTGATTGGGACGCCGTCGCCGACGGCACTCGCCCGTTCCACGTGTACTGCGATGCCTGCATCGACGGGTTCGGAGCCGCTCTCGAACAGGAGCAGACGGACGGCTCCATAAAACCCATCGCATACATCAGTCGAGCTACGCTCGACTCGGAAAGTCATTGGACTCCTCTCGATTTGGAAGCTGGCAGCATCGTCTGGGCTCTCAAGCGCCTCCGCGGCTACCTTTGGGGCACCAAGTTCCGAATATTCTCAGACCACAAGGCTCTGGAAAACATAGGTAAAGTGGGGAATCACAACGGCCGAGTCCAGAGATGGCTCGAGTTCCTCACCGCATTCGATTACACCCTCGAATACCGAAAAGGAAGCGCAAACGGCAACGCTGACTTCCTGTCTCGCTTGCCGGAGCCTGCCACGGAACACGACCGCAATGGTTCGACGAGCCTTACCCCTGTTGAGGATGGTGGTATATACCTCATACGGGCTTGCGGGCTGTACACTCCTTCTTCTCCGATACCGGGTGTCGGCTTGGGTGGGCTAATGCCCCGCACCGAAAGTAATGCCTTGGGTGGGCTTCCTCTCACTCTCGCCGACTTTTGCGATTTTCGCGCACACGGGCCACGTATGAGGCTTGACGACCTTCCTACTCCTTCCAGGAGGTTCGTCGCTCGTGTTTCTGCATCCACCGCCACCGTCGATAGCTCGCCCGGCCGAGGCGGGGGCTCGCGTACAGCCGACTACAATTTCGCTTCGGTTTTTGCTGTACCCATCGTGACCAACGAGGACTCCGCCGAAGCCCCGGCTGTCACGACATCGGTGGCCCAACCGACTCCTTCCCGGAGTTCGGTACAAGGGACAAACCCCGTCGAGCCCATGGGCCCGACCGCGTCGGTCCCAACCTCGCCTGGATCTCCGGCGCCCCAGACGATGACGCCCTTTTCGGACCGCATCTCCACTCGGACGCGCCGGCGTTCAGCAACAGCAGCTGGTAAGGCACCCCCTGCTGTCGACTATGGCTTCGGGCCCGGCGGGGTTCCCCAGTCATCGCCCAGACGAGTTACAACTCCGCCGCGAGCCCGACGGCCGCGGCCGGCTCCGTCAGTCGCCGCGACCCCCACTCTTGCCGACCCGCCGGCCCGCACGGTACCACTTCCGTCCGACCACGACCACGCAGAGCCTATGGGAACTCCGCTCCTACGGCTTACGCCTCCTCCTGGTGAAACGCCGGCTACACTTACAAGGTCGGATGCCCTCGGCGACGCTGCTGAGTTGCGATTCGCGGATTCCGTCGCGCGTTATTCACATGCCGATTGGAAGCGCGAACAACACGCAGAGCCGACGTGCCACGCCACGATACGTTACATCTCTATCGACCCGCCGTCGGCCCTGCCACCGGACTTCTTGGCATGCTACCCCTCGCCCAAGCGTCCCTCTCTCTCAGACATCCAGGAACTGGCGGATAAGGGTCGACTACATACAACCGACGACGACTTTGTCCTACTCGTCCGTAAACCGACACTCCCGCCAACAAGCTCTGACAAACCGAACTCTGTGGGGCGAGCTGCTTGCTTGCTAAACAACGAGCCAGTTCGCATCTACGTTCCCCTGCTCATGCGCCCTTGGATCATGCAAGCTTGCCACTCGACGGCCTCCTGCCACCTTGGCACCACGCGCACGTTGCGCATGCTGGAGCGTTTTTATTGGTGGATTGGCATGAGTGTGTGTACCCGGTGGTGGCTTCGCCACTGCTTGAAGTGCCAAGCGCGAAAAACCCCACGGCTGACTGTCCGCTGGCCCATCATCACAATGCCTCTGCCGGAAGGTCCAGGTATCGCCGTCAGTGTTGACTACTTCGGCCCCCTTCCGGCCACACCGCGAGGCAACACCTACATCCTGCTGTTCACCGATCGCTTCAGTCGTCGGGCCGACATGTTCCCCGTCACTGCCGCTGAGTTCACCGCGGAAGGTACAGCCAATATCCTGGTGAACCAATACATCCCCTTGTGGGGGTGCCCGCGCACCATACTCTCGGACAACGGACTGCAGTTCTGCTCCAAGCTTTCACAAGCTGTATATCAGCTGTTAGGTGTACACAAGCTTGCTACAAGCTCCTACCATCCCAACTGTAACGGGGGCGTTGAGCGGGTAAATCACACTATGGCACAAATGCTGGCTATGGTCGTCAACGAGCGACAAGACGACTGGGACTCGCATCTGCCCCACGTCGAATTCGCTTACAACAACTCTGTCAGCGCGGCGACGGGTTTGGCGCCCAACGAGGTCCACATGGGCAGACTCCCACGGCTCCCCCTGACGATTTTCGACCGCAAAGGTGTCGTGGGACACCAGAGTCTGGCCCGTGACCACCTGGCCTATTGCGATTTGGCCACCGACCGGCAAAAGCGCGCGAACGACATTGTCCGCGCACACCACGCCCTCACCGTTTCCCGTGTTAACCGCAGAAACTCCGCCCTCGCCGACGCGCTGCGTCCAGCACCTAACTTCACTGTGGGTGGTTGGGCATGGGTATACAATTCTGCCTCTACCATCCGCCAGGGTGTGAAAGCGAATACCGACGCCAAGGTACTCAAGGCCAAACTCGCGCTTAACTGGACGGGCCCATACAAGGTCCTGGCCGTCGGTCCCTGCTCCGCCGCCGAGACCCCGGACGGCTCGCCGCTCGGGAGCAACCTCCTTTATTTGGATCTCCCTTCCGACCTGCCTGGTTCGGACGCTCGTCGGCGTGTGGCTATCGAGCGCTGCAAGCCCTGTGCCAACCCCCACGACAGCGGGGACATGCCCAAATACCTACCGGCGGGGCTGACACAGTATGTGCTCAACAAATTTTCCAAGAAGTCCCCGCCGTACCACGTCACTCAAGACGACGTTTCGACTCCCCTCCAACGGCTGGAGGTGGAGCAGATCACTGGTCATCAGTCGGTACGGGGGCGAGGTGGCGTCATCGCGGTGCTATACAAGACGCATTGGGCGGGACTCTCCGAACCGTCCTGGGAGCGGGAAATGGACCTTCACCTCTCCCGCTCCCACATCTTGCGTTATTGGGCCGGAACCCCGGACCAGCACCGCCAAACGCCTTTACCGCCGAATGCGGATCGGGGCGGCACAGCGTGAGCTCTCCCGCAACAACGGGGAACGTTTCCTAGCGCCGGGCTACGCCTGTGTTTCCCGCACCGATTGGCTCCGTCGCTACCACGACACCGTACTTCCTAAGGGAGCCCACTTTTGGTACAAGGGAGACGATGGTTTATGGTGGCTAGGAAAAATCAGCGCGAGCACTACCGAGGACAAGGTATACCTGGTCCGCTTTCTGGACGACCCGGGACCGATTAAACTCCCTCTTCCCCCGGCGCGCTACACGACTTCAACGGGAGCCGTACGAGGCTCTTGGTGCTTGCAAATTCACATCGCTAGTGCGTTTCCTCGGGGAATCCAACGTAACGTAGACGAATCTCGAGGCGCGGCCGTGGCCAGTTGACTTCCAAGCCACCACCGCTTCTCGATAGTTCTTCAATTTTTTGAGGTATGAGTTTTGCGTCTTTGTCTTTGGGTCGTTCGTAGTGTCCTGAGGGTCTTCATCGAGTTTTGGGGCGGTTCTTTCCATTTTTTTTCTCTTTTCTGTCCAGCCGAACCCCCTGTTCAGTGCCGGGTCAGGGTTCGGGTAAAACGCCGCTATCTGAGGCGCAGGGCTGTCGCCTTTTTGTCATTGTTCAAATTCGCCCTGCCGACGCCCTCCTCAGCCCAGAGCCGGGGGGCGACCAGTGTACGGGTCTGTGTGTCATCTTTTATGTTTTGTGTGTTGTATTTGTTCTGATTTTTTTTTGTCTAAACACTTCCTCCCCTAGCGGGGCTGTAGGTGTTGACATCTTCCATCCCGGGTATTCGTCGTTTCCTCGTCTAACCCCCCGCCTTGCCGATGGCCCGCGGGAGGTTTTTCGCATGACTTGTGTGGTTCTACGATAGCCCCCCCAACTTTTCTTTAACGAAATCGCCGGTTTTGAAACCAGCTCCTGGCCGTATCTCCTGAAATACGGTCCCCCTTACCACCCGGACGTCATCGTTCGATAGTCCTCCGCAAACAAAAAAATATATGTAGATACTCTTTTCATAGCATCCTTCCTCGTGTCGAGCAGCCATGAAACGTTCGTTAAAGAAAACCGCTGGTTTCGGGGGGGGCTATCGTAGAATCAGTCACTTCTCCCTTGTGTTAGCGCCTGTGTTCCCCTCCATATCGACGAGGGCTCGCCTCGCCATAGTACTTTTTCTGTGGTTGGTTTACCGCAGAGCCTTTCCTGCCCCCCCCGCCACACCGGCGGCATGCGGCAGGTTCTAGAGCCTTTTCTGCCCCCCCCCCGCCACCCCGGCGGCATACGGCAGGTTTTTGATGGGTGACTGTTGCCTTGCTGTAGGGTCTGCTTTTCTTTCTACTGCTTTTCTTCGCGTGTTCCTGGCTCCATAGCCAGACGGTTAGAGGTGTGGGAGTGGGTTTTGAGGAGCCGCATCTTCGACTCATGGTCTAGTTCGTAGAACCGGAGTTTCCCCGAATCTCCCATATTTCTGCATATGCGACTCATCAGGGTGGGCTAGTGTTAAGATACGGCCTCGAAAGGCCTGTAGGTATCCGAATTTGAGATCATTTGGATGGGTTTCGTATGATAAGGTTGGCGGTTTATATTCGGGGAAGTTAGGAATTAGATCGGAGGCACGCGCCTCCGATCTCAGAAGCTATCCCGGGCTCTGGTGGAAACGAATAAAGCTACATCTCTACGAAGGAACGAAAGTGAGTACTCTCCGAGGACCTACCCAATTGGCAGACCTGCAGGGGGCACTCTGTGTCCCCACCTATTAATTTCACATAGTATAGTTAACTGTAACTCCTCTCCTGGCAGCAATCAATTAAAATCTATTAATGTAACATGACTGTTGTAGGCTGTAATCCGACCCGGGTATCTACCAGTGGATACAGCCGACAGTCGGCAGTGTGGTATTTTCGTTGATGGAGCAAACATCATTACGCATCGTCGTCGTCGTCGTCGTCGTCGTCGTTGTCGTCGTCGTCGTCGTCGTCATCGTCGTCGTCGTCTTCGTCTTCTTCGTCTCTGCATTAGCAGGAGTAGCATTAAGGTCAACAGTAGTTAGTAGTATAGTAGTAGAAGTAATAGTAGTACTGTACCACAAGTAGCAGTTGCATTAGTTGTAATGTAGTAGTATTAATTGTTGGATAATAACAGTTGTAGTAGTTGTAGTAGATAGTTGTATGCTGTAGTTGTGGTAGTACAGTAGTAATTAGTTGTAGTATAGTAGTTGCACCACGTGTAGTAGTAGCAGTAGTAGCAGTAGTAGTAGCAGCAGCAAGTAGTAGTAGTGTTAATAGTAGTATCGCGACGTGCCGACGCTTTGACGGTGCTAACTTAGTGCTCTGTTAATTCATCATGCTGGGTAATCTTTTCTACCATCCTGGTACATACATACATGCAGTTTTTTTGTACCAACCAGGAATTAATATTATACCTGGTATAGTCTATAGTAATAATAATAGCCGACGACGTGTTTCTTTGTTGCAGGTTTGAATTCCTTTTTTTTTTCTTTCATCCTCCGGCGGATGGATGGGGAAACATATGAAATGGTTACCATATTCCCACTGAGTACTTATTTTTATGCTTGCCGTGTCTCAATTGAACTCAATTGTGTTGGCAATCCAGCGCCAGCTGCCGTATCCTTCAGTTAGTTCTCGTGGTAATAACAGCGCGGGCTGTCCCTGGCGGTCGCGCCACCACGACTCTCCAGCAGCGCAAGCTACCGCGGTATTCGGATGCGCGAGGATTTCAACCCGACTTGATCCCTGTGGATTAGGTGCGGTGGAGATAGCCACCCGGAAAGCTATCCCTCCGTGTAGTGTGGGACTTGCGCAAGCTCCCCGACTAACAAACACCCCGGCCATGAGAGAACAACAAACGACCTTCCGCCAGCCTTGTGGTCCAGTTGCAGTCCACCCTAACCAATCGGGCGTTGGTCCTCGGATTTATTTGACGTTTTTAGTTTCCAGCCGCAAGAAGACCGGAAAAAAACGACACGGCTTTGATTCAGGCTGTAACGTTGCAAGAGTTACTTGTCTAGTCTAGTAGTAAAACTTATCTGTTTTTTTCTTTTTTTCTTTTTTTCTTTTTTTTTTCCTTTCTCACACTTTTACTTTCCAGCTTCTGGACAAGCTGTGGTCACAGGTGTCGTCCCTTCTTCCCCCCGGTTCTTGCCTTCAATTTTTATCGCGCATAGGGTTCAGCAATTCCACTGCTCGTCGATTTTTCATCGAATGTTGCTAACTCACGCTCTCGCGCTTTCCGCAAGTCAATTTGTGCACAAGAAAAAGTCCCAACGAATTTATACGTACGAGTATGCACTCGGCGGGGCTCGAACTCACGACACTGACTACGAGTCTATACCAGGCTCGAGGATAACGTGATACGCCGCCGGGGTGAACGGCCTAACGTAGCGTCGCAACACCGTGTAACGTCGTATTATAGCGCCGTAGCTCATCCCATGGCAACTCGTAAAATTAGTTGATGCAGAATACGAGCAATACAACCAAAGACGTCAGAAGACAGCATACTTGGTCGAAATTACTGCCGTAACTGGCGCCAAACAACTAACTGCCGTAGCTTCTAATAGTGTGGAACCCTCGACCCTACATCCTTGAAGCTCTTGTCCGCGCAAGTGTTCCCTTGTTTGGCATGTAATTCATACCTGGTACCTTGAACCATTGCAAGCCATAACGCGAGTCCCGACGTCGTGCCGTTTGGCGTCGAATCGTCTAACCTGTGGTCTGTAGTCGCTAAACACTCGATCATTCTGCATTGCTGAAACTGGAAACCGTCGTGATGATCCCCTCTCCCCGCGCAAAAATTCTTCATGTATCTCTCCACGAACTCTTGACACGTGTTGTTCGTCCATCAACACCTACCCCAACAGAGAATTGTGCCGTTGTCACCGTTCCGCCACCGCCGTATATAGTCATGAAGGTCACCGCTGCTATCACTGCTGCCGCCGCGCTCTGCGCGCCGGCACGGGCGTTCGTCGTCCCCACCTCGAGCTTCATGGGTGCTCAGCAAGCGGTCCGAAACAACGCTGCTTCCACGTCCCGGCCACAGCAGCAGGTATGATGAGATGATGAACATTGAAGAGAGCCCAGATAGACAGACCGGAGAGGCGAGTTGTTAGCACACGGTATATTCCTCCCTGCGTGTGTGTACTGCTGTTGCTGCCTCTGTGTTGCTCGGGCTGATTGCTTGTGGGGCTGGAGCGTCACAGGGAGGTATGGAGAGAAAGAGGCACCAGGAGCGACGCAGACGGGCGGTCGGGAACTGGCGGTTTTCACTGTTTTATGAACATGTGTGGATATGTGAACAACCCATCGTGTTGCAGTCCTGATCTGCAGTATGATACCAGGTACACCGGGAAATTGACAGGCCCGTCAGCGCTCAACGACAATACCGCGCACCGAGCTGTACTTGCACCACTGTACCCATGGTGCACCAGTACTTGCTCGCATTCAACACATGCCCTCGGATTCTCTGGTATGCTAGTACCAGGTAGTGTTTTTGTAGGTATCAGAAGCAGTGCACATGAGTGTTGCTGTGCTCATCTGGTCAAGTGTTCCAGCGCTGCAGTTTGTACACATGATACTAATGGCTGCTCAAAAAGGCCAACTCTTACTGATAAAGCAGTCGGATCCTAGCGTCGAACAGGGCCCGTTCCGGCTGGAGACCATGTCGGGCTTCGTACATACACAGTCGAGAGAGGGCCTTTTCGACTCTACCCGTAACTTTTTCGACGCTATCCGACTGGCACATTCAGATGATAAAAATCGTCGATTCGACTGGAAGGGTTGGTCGAATTTCTCGGTCGAAAACTTATATAAACCCATAGCACCGGTCATCGTATCTTAAAATCACAACGCACGCCCACACACCCATACCAGATACCGCACAGTAGTACCCTACAACGACGCCGACGCTGGCTCGGCTGCTATCACTGCTGCTTCTTCTCGTCGCAAGTCAGCGTGGCAATATCCTAATCCCGTCCCCCAGCAGCGTGTATCTTACCATGGCAGATGACAGCGGCGCGCGGTATCGATGCGTTTTTTCCCAACAGTATCTACGCTTTCTGTACTAGTAGCTTTTCGGCTGAGTGCAACGCCACGAACAACGTAATTTTTGCAGCTTTGGGCCAAGTCCAACGCCACCAACCCGCTTGGACAAGGGCTATAAAATCGAGTCGACTGACGATAAGGAGGCCCAGAAGAATTTAAGCCGAAAAAAGTCCAGTCGGACAAAGTCCTCTTCCGACTCACGGATCCGACTGTATAAGAATAGACTATGATCTTAGGGTTGGTAATGACAAAAAAACGGGCTTGATTCGATTTTGATTTGATTGACCTTTACGCGTGTAGTTTATCTGTATAGCTTTTTAGTGTACGACGCAAAAAAACGGGCTTGATTCGATTTTGATTTGATTGACTTTTACGCGTGTAGTTTATCTGTATAGCTTTTTAGCGTACGGCGCTAAAACCCATACCGCTATTATACATAGCACAATCAAATAATCATGGACGAGTTGATTCGATTATGATCAGGGGAAATAAAGCTCAAGCTCACCACACTTCGACGTATTCCCATACACGTCGTTTGTCGATTTAGCTCCAATGTATTCGCAACCCAGCGCTAGCCGGCGTGTCCTTCAGTCCCCGTGGTAATTTCAGCGCGAGCTGTCCCTACCGGCGGCCACCGTTACTACTCCAGCAGAGCAAGCTGCCGTTGTATACGGATGCGTAAGTGTGTCGGCCCGACTTGATCCCTGGGGATCGGGTGCGGTGGAGATAGCCCGAGATGGGGATTTGGATAAAGCACGCCAAAAACCGATCAAACATACCCACAGCCTTCGTACACACCAGTATTTGCACCTTGCTCCCGCTTGGCACCCTGATTATGAGACCCCACTTGGACCTGAGCTCTCCAAGGCAGGGGGGGGGGGTTAACGCAGATTTGAGTGCGAACCTAGCGGCAATACCGCGTTTGTGAGAAATGATGAAATTTCGAGGGTTAATGCTCAATAACCGCAACCGCGAAGTCTTTCGGTATTATCGGGGATGGCTCGTTATCATTGCCTTGTAAAGAATACGCCGAAACTATGGGTGGAATACAACAGATGAGATGACCACAAAAGCTCTGCCAAACTTATACCGCCGGTAGTCAGTACGTGTGCTCGCCACGTATCGTGGATGTATATCGCATGCAACGCAAGGCAACAAACACGCAGACCACGGGATGGAAACCCCAGGCGTTTTTGTCCAAAACTACTAGTAGGGGGGCATAGACGGCAAAAACGGCGGCTCTGGCAAGGACAGGCGCGGCAGCCAGCTGACGGCATCAGCACTGCGGGACTGTACTGCTGTCTGTATAGGCCATAGAACCTTCGCCCCTACGTCGAAAGATTGGTTGAAATACACGTGACTTTTAAACCTCAACCCTGCCCCTTTTGCCCCCGACCGCCTGAGAAGTTGTTCCAAATGAAGATGCCATGAGGCGTTGGTGTGGAATTTAAATCATTGTGTTGAAGCTACCATAGACTAAGTCGTAAGCGCTGTTGATAACGCAAGCACTACTCGTAGACTCGTCGTTTAATCGTCGTGCTGCGTGCTGTGTGCGAGAAACCGCAAAAACATGTTTTTGTCGTTCACGGTTCGTCTCTCGGCTTCTGTCTTGAGCCCTTTGGTCCCGAGGACACACACCAGACTTGTCGTTTGATTGTGTTGTAGCGCTGTGTGCTGTAGTGCTGTGTGCTAGAAACTGCGAGATGTATTTGTCGTTCGCGCTTTGTCTCACGGCTTCTCTGTCAAGTCCTTTGAAGTTGAGGTACGAACGCCGCGCGTCCAGCAAACTTCTGTAGCTGTAACTCACCGTAACGGTAATCTGTAACTCTTGCGTCTGTAGTTTTAGCTGTATCTGTTTTTGACACTGCAGGGTTTTGCGCACTGCTGTATGCAGTCCTTTGCTTCAACATGCGAAGAAGCGGCTGATTTTTTTAGCAAGATTACAAGTGCACCAGCAGCAGCAGTGCACGTGAATAAACACCTACCTGGTACCAGTTAGGCGATCGTTTGACTTTAGCTTTAGGTGTTGCGCCGATATATGTGCAGCTTCGCCCCGCGGGCGGGGCTCGCGGGGGGGGGGCTCGTTCGCCATCATGGGCTACAGCACGCCAGTATGATGCCTGTGTGAATGCGAAAGGCGCTGCTGCTGTAAGGCGATGCTTTGACCCATTCAGAGGGTATCCAGTGGGGGTGGGGCATGGCAAGGCGTTGCTTCTGTTGCTGCCACTGGTGCTGCTGTATGCTGGTGCTGCTGCCGTAAGCTCATGCTTTGATTCGTTCAGGCGGGGGGGAGGGGGGGTCGCTTCCCCCCCCCCCCCCGGAAAGCCACATACGTATTCCGCCTCTCCTGCTGCTGCTTGTGTAAAGCTGTGCCGGAGTGTCTGCGGCGCGAAGGGAAGCCGCCACCGACCGCAGCTTGACAGCTTGCGCACCACGTGTGCATGCTAACACGATCAGTCACGCATTCCCCCGGTACGCACAGACAACAGCGGAGAAGCCCCCCCCCCCCCCCCCCCCCCTTGCCGTCCCCCCTCCCCCCTCCCCGTTCCTCGCCCCCTCCTTCTCCTTTCCGGCCTGTTCCTCTCCCTCTACCGCCCCGTTCTCGGCCATAAAAAATGTAATGAGCGCCCAAAGTTGGAGGTGACTCTGTAGAAGTAGAAACGGCGTTCCGTCTCGCAGGAGATGCGTGATCCATGGTCAAATTACTCAGGCAAGTGTCAATTGAGTACGCCCCCCCCCCCTCCCATCCCTCCCCTTTCGCTGTCTTCTCACCCCTCCTCTCCCTTTCACGACCCCCTACCGCCCTCCCAATCCCTCCTCTTAATCCGCCTCTTCTAACTACCCCCACCCCCTCTCTTTGACTGCCTTCTCCCTCCCCCCCGCTCGCTTTTACCGCCTTCTCCCCCCGCTCCCTTTCCCCGCCTACTAACCTCCCCCCGCCCCCGCCCCCCACCCTCCGTTTTCCCGCCTCCTTCTACCCCCTCACCCTCTTCCGCTCCCAGCCGGCGATGCTCTTCGGCGGGGGCGGAGCCAAGCCCGCGGAGGGCGCCGGCGGCGGGGACAAAAAGGACGGGGGCTTTAACATGGGGAACATGATGGAGGGGCTCAAGAAGGCCAACGAGATTGGACAGAAGACCAAGGACTTGCAAAAGGTCAGAGCCGCTCCTAACCCCGTTTCAACTGCACCTGCATTTTTCCGGGACAAAATACTACAGCTTTTCACGGGTCATGATCCGACCCGGGGGTACTACATCATGTAGGCCAGACGAAAGCCTCACACGTTGGTTTTACACATGAGTATGTGCGGAGATGGGTCGTACACAATCGTACACGCCATGCAAAACCACACAAATTGTACAAGCCATATATACCAATGGTACAAAATCATAGCCTTGCATATTACGAGCATACCTCGTACGCACAGATTTCACTGCCACCAGGTACATCTTATTTGCCCACAGGCAGTCAGATGTTTCATGCTTGGATTTCGTTCTTGCGCCACTCCCCTAGGCACCTCCCGGAGGGGAACCTTGTAGATCATACACAAGCACACACGTCATGCAAATCATGCACATGATACAATATCTCTAATATTACATCGTTCCTCTTCGGGATGTGTTCGACTTGATATCCCAGAGGCGTTGCAAGTAGAAAAGGGAAACACAGGCGTTCCATATATTTGTGTGGGCTGCTGATTTTTTTGCCGCTGCTGTTGCTGCTGTTGCTGCTGTTGCTGCTGTTGCTGCTGTTGCTGCTGCTGTTGCTGCTGCTGCTGTATGCCTCGTTTACAGGGTATGAGGTCCGTCGATGTTTGTTTGATTCTTGTTGTGTTGGATGTGAAAATGTTGTCGTCGTGGTTCGATCTCCTCCTGCTGCTTTGCGCCAACTACACACGTACACCGTGACTGGCACAAAGACGAGAGCTTGGAGCACGGCTGCCTCTGTGCCGCTGCTGCTGCACGGTTGCTGTACTGTTGCTGTCCTTCTGTGCACACATTTTCTGTTTTACTGATATTGTGCCTGCGAGGCTCAGTGGCTGCTATTGAAAAAAAAACACCTCTCTTCTTGGTCGTTTTGTGTGCCTATGACCTATTGCAGCGCACATTCCGTTGATACATCATACAGAAGCGAACGCACATACACACACAGAAACAACGTCCGTGGCTGTCACAAAGGCTGCTAGGGAGGGTGATAAAACTGGACTGTCGATGTTATATATCGGGCGGGCAAGCCGAGCGGGTTGAAACAAATTGACAACGGAGCGGGCTATTTTTGTCAGCAATACAAAAATGTAGGGTTTTCCATGCACCTGCTCCTCGTCTCGGCGAGGCGGAACACAACCCGTTGAAAAGTAGAGCCAGCTCAAGGACGCTGGATGCTCAAATAATTGCCACTGAGCTCGGCTGAGATCTAGACATGCGTTGTAATTCACCGACAGCCTCCTTGCTTGCCCCGCAGCAGAAAGTGCAAGAAAAAACCTCGGCCGCCCGAGCACAGCATGCCAAAAATAACACGTGCGTATTTTAGACATACAAAAATCGTACCGGACAAACGCCTGCACATTGCGAGTATGTGTATGGGTCGCACACAATCATACACGCCGTGCATATTATTCGAATAATGCAACCATGCCGGACAAACGCCGTACACGTTATGAATATGTGTTTACGTCGTACACAATCATACACGTCATGCAAATCATACACATCGTGTACACCATACAAGCTGCGCGTCAAAAGTCCTAATAATGCAACAACGGCCAGGTCGGGTTGTTGTTGTCGTCGTTGTCGTCGTTGTCGTCGTTGTCGTTTTATTTGTATTTGTGGTTGATGTTATCGTTTTGTTGTCTGTTGATGTTTTTACTCCTGCTGCTGTTGGTGCTGTGCTTATGTGTTGTTACTGCTGCTCGTCCTGAATGGCTGGCGTCTTGAGGCCGCGTTTTTTTAACGTAGTACAGACATGTCAGTTACAATGGCTTTGAGTTTGCAGGAAGCGTTTCTGCGTTGGCTTATTTTTGTAGCCCCGAGCACCGAGCGCAACCCAACCCAACCCAACCCAACCCAAGAAAGCAAAGTGTTTCTCGCGTCTCTTGTAGGTCCAACTCACCCACCCACCCACCCACCCATCCACCTATCTACCATCCAGCCACCCACCCAGCCACCGTTGTGCTTCGCGCTCTAAGCCAACCCTTCCCAACTCAACTCAACCCAACCCAACCCAACCCAACCCAACCCAACCCAACCCAACCCAACCCAACAGGACCTCGAGGGCCTCCGCGTGGAGGGGTCTTCCCCTTGCGGGATGGTGAAGGTTACCCTTACCGGGCAGCAGATGCCGGTGTCCTGCGACATCAGCGAGGAGGCTATGGCTGAGGGGGCCAAGGTTGTGGGCGAGAAGGTAAGACCAGGCGGCTTTTCAACTTATGGGGGTGGAGGGAGGGGAGAGGGTCGGGGGGGGAGGGTTGGGGGGGGGGGGGGGGGGGGGGGCAGGGGGGCCGGCGGGGGGGGGGAATCGGGGGGGGGCTGTGGCTGAGGAGGCCAAGGTCGTGGGGGAGAAGGTAGCACCAGGCGTAATGTTGTCACCACTGTAGAAATAATTCAACTCAAAATCCCGAAGGTATGTCCCGTAAAACTAGGGAGGAGTTATTTAGACTTTAAGCGGTGGCGGTGGCAGCAGTGGGGGGGTGATCGGCGGGCGGAGATATGCGGGGGGGGTTGGGGGTGAGGGAACCAAGGTCGTGGTCGAGAAGGTACGACCAGACGACTTTAGCGCTGGCGGCGGGAGGGAGGAGGGGGGTAGGCGGGGTAAGGAGTAGAGTGGGAGGAGGGGGGGGGGGAGGCAAGGCCGGGCGAGAAAGTATGACCAGTTTGTTTTTGCGCTGGCGGTGACAAGCGTGTGGGGGGAGGGGCGGAGGGAGGGTTTGAGGAGGGGAGTGGTCGTGGGAGGTGAGGAGGGAGGGAGGGGTGGAGTGGAAGGGATGGAGGGCGGGTTGGGTCGAGAGGGGGGTGGGGGTGGGAGGAGGGGTATGGGGCGATGGTCTGCAGAATGTTTCGGTTGAGGGAGGGGAATAGCATTGTCTCCGTTTGGCTCACTCCGCGCCCCTTGGTGTCGACGATGTTAATATTGTAGAGTAAACACGTGTGGCGCAATGTTTTGCGGGCGGTGCTGTCGGTTCGAATGGTCCGGGCACCGGGAGGAGGTCTTCCCCCCCCCCCCCCCACCCCTCCTGCTTAGCGTCCACAGAAGTCACGAACCATACCAAAACAGATTTCTAGTAACAAGAGACCATCCGGTATTCCTTCTCTGCTAGAAAGATGTCAGAACATGCCGTGGAATACAACATTTTTGACGAGCGCGCGCTTCTGGCTTATGTTGATATTTATGACCTTGATCGTTTTACTGTACTTTATTTACAAGTGCGCCCACGTTTCGGCAACAAGTATAATTAGGAGTTAAGAGTTGGGATCAGATGGGGATCGTTGTTGTTGTCTTTTTGCGGGAGGGATGTGGGCTAATCCGTTCGCGAATCCGTTCGTCGTTGTTTTTCAGCACACAAAAGAAAGCGGTTTCATTTTAACATGTTCCGTTAAGTTAGCCCTCTCCCTCCCCCCTTCTCTCCTTCTCTGTGCTCTTAGTTCGTATTAGTCAGCACACAATGCAGTACTTTCTAAACAGGGAAATGGGAAAATTGTCAAGGGGGGGGTATACCCCAGGGTTTTCCGGCCATTTGGAGGTATAGAGAAAACCCGCCCGCGGACTTGCCAGTGATCGCCCACAACTACAAAAATTCAGTTCTGACGCGCTGGCAAGACACCCGCAGCCCATGCCGAGCACGCGCACAAAGCACACCTTTTTTTTTTTTTAGCACCGTAGTGGGGCTAGCGGACCCGCGACGCAGGAGAGGGCAAAAGGATCCCCCCTGCGGACGACAACTTGGGGGGTATGCCCCCGCAAATCTTGAAAGTTAACGTACTACCCCCTCGTGACCACAATTGCCCCGCCCTTGACCTTAAACCTGTGCCCCTTTTTGGCGAATTCTGACACCGTCAAAGGCGAGGATAACATGGACGGCTACACGTCACCGCCAAACACCCCCCCCCGAATGGACCGCGAGCGGAGCATCCAGTAGTTTCGAGTAGTTTGGATCTTTCGTCACCGAGAAATGACGGCACAGGAAACGTTCATCACCAAAAAAAATAGTTTCGACGGAAAAAAAAATCGTTTCTCAGACCGATGACAAGGGAAAGCCGATAGTTCGGCCGAAACGTTTGCAAACTTTTTTTGTTTTTTTTTTTGCTGGAAGATTCCGGGTAACGTCGCTATGGGGAAAAAATGACTAGATTTTTTCTCCTTGCTTTCTTCTGGGTCATGTGGTCCAACAGGTCAATTTGTCTATTTTGCATCAACCCTTGAACAACACTGCCCACCAAACACGATTGACCTTCGATCTCGAGTTAGGGACAACCCATGGTCACTCCTCTTCGTTCCGGACAAGACCACATGAGTGTAGGTGACAGCGCTGAAGAGTTCATCTCGATCCATGCCCTAGGGCGTGGGAGGTTGCTTGTGTTGTCCTGTTGGTCTTCCGTTACATCCTCTCAAAATTCTGTTTTTCGCCCGTTGGGAAACGATAGAGAGTTTTTGTCTCAGTTTTCTACACACCAGCCGCCAAAGCTTTTAACAAAAGCTTGATCGGCGCCCGCCACAACTCACCGGCCGTAGAGTGAGCGCTGTACACCGAGGGGGGGTCGAAGCCCTTAACGAGCTCGTCACGTTCAGATTCCACGACGCTGTCGTTGATTTCGTCGAACGAGCTGTGTGGAGAACGCGCAAATGCGCAGCGTAGAATCCAAGATCTGCTCGAAAATTTTTCAGGTCGATGTTGGGCAAGATCGTCGCGAAAAATCGTTTTCTCCCGGACTCCTGACAAGTTTCAAAAAATAATTCCACCAAATTGGGTCCATAGGCAACCGTCCAGGGAAAGTTTGGCTGGGATCTTCGGGAATTTCATACTTTTGACCTTCCATTGTCACCGGTCTCACGCAATGGTGAGATGACCAGCAGACATCATCGTCGGTTGTGAGTGCGTGCTGCTCAGTGTTCGGTGCTGTGCTCGGTCATGGATAAGAGCATACAATACCTGCTTCGATCTTGGACAACCATGGCCACTGTAAACCATGGACACGCCCGCTGTACCGTTGGTTAATGCCCCCGTTGTTCATGCTCCGATATGTGTGTGTGTTCTCTCCGGCCCGACAACGAAGCATCGAGCACAGCACCGAGCAGCGCGCACCCGCCAGTCTGCGATATGTCTTGTGGTTGTCCTATTAATGTGTGATAAGCAAACCGTTTTTTGCTTTTCGTATATGAATATTTTGTTCCGCTTTGTTTTTTTCCTGTGCCGTCATTTTAGCGGAGACAAACGATAGCAACAGCAACTACTCGCGACTACTGGATGGTCCGCTCGTGGTCCATTCGAGGGGTGCTGGGCGGTGACTTGTAGCCCTCCATGTTGTACTCGCCTTTTGAGGGTGTCAGGATTCGCCAAAAAGGGATGTAGGTTACGGTCAAGTGGGGGGAAACTGTGGTCACGAGGGGGTAGTACATACATACATTTAGTAGATTTGCGGGGGCATACTCCTTAAGTTGTGGTCAAATGGGGAGACCCCTTTCCCCCCCTCCTGCGTCGCCGCCCCGTCAGCCCCAACACGGTGCGCGAAAACCAAATGGTGTGCGTGCTCGGCATGGGCTGCAGGTGTCTAGCCAGCGCGTCAGAATTTGAATTGAGGCAGTTTGAGGCAAGCGCGGGCACGTTCCTCGGGCGTATTTTCTTTCAATACCCCGAAATGGCCGTACAACCCGTAAATACTTCCCCCCCCCCGCGCTTAAGATAATCCCCGCCCCCCCTGTCCCTCCCCACGCCCCCCCCTTCCACCTTTTCTCTTCCCCCCCTCCCCCCCCCCCTCCCTCCCCCTGAATGTTAACCCCTACTTATTTAAGGTGGCGGCGGCTATGACCACGGCGCACCAGGAGTCTCTCTCGGTCATGTCCAAGAGGCTGGCCGAGCTTTACTCCGAGATGGGTCTGCCGGTAGGGGCGGGGGGTGGCATGCCCGGACAAAAGTAAAGCTTGTCACACAGATACACCACACAACAAATTGCCTGCCGTCGTTCATAGCAAAGCCTCGTTATGGTGACCCTCGTGGGCTGGAGCAGGAGCAGGTTTTGCTGCTGTCGCGGTAGTGGAAGAGGAGGGGGTGGAGGAAGAGGTGGCGTGTCTGAGGGCGGTTGTGATTTACCTTGCCTTGCCTTGGCTTGCCTTGGCTTGGCTTGCCTTGGCTTGGCTTGCCTTGCCTTGCCTTGCCTTGTCTTGCCTTGCCTTGGCTTGCCTTGCCTCGTCTTGCGGGTACACACATCCGCCCTCGTGCTCTCGCTTGCTTGTTGCGTGTGTAGTTTTTTAACTTGTTTCCTTTCTATGCTGCGCTTTTTCGGGCGAGGGTGAATTTAGAACGATTCGGTTGACGTCGGACGGAGCTTTTCATCGCCGTCGTGGCTGCTGTCGTGCTGCACCCCCCTTCCCCCTGGCCTCCTCCTCTAGTCTGATTGCGGTCTTTGGTTGGTCTGTGGTCTAGAGGGCGGCAGAGTTTGAGTCTGGATATTGGGGCTTGGAGAAGGGGTGTCTGAGGGCTTTGTTTTGGGAATAGCCCAGGCACTCTTCTCGTTGTTCGTCTTGCGTTGCCGTTTCGAGCAGGCGGGCGGGGGGGGGGGGGGGGGGGGGGGGGAGCATCGTTAGCTGCCGAAAAATGGTTTAACCCACCCTACTACTCCGAACTTAGAGTACTTTATTTATACTACTAACCATTTTGGCGACCACAAACGCCCATATTTTGGGTACAATGGGGTACCCAAGAGCGTCCTTTATAACAGAGAACGGCTTTAAGAGCGGTCAAATGGGCTTGTCACGCCGTGTGATGCTCGTGCTAAAAACTGTGTGATGCCCACTCTGCGATAAGAGCGGCTCGTAGATAAGAGCTTTCGCAGACACATGCTACTAATATTAATAGCACTCTACTAATAGTGCTAGCACTATCAAATAGTAGTACTAATGTACGGTAGAGCAGCACCTTTTTTTTTTCTGGGGCTCCCGTGAGCTCCGTACTCCACCCGAAAACCGATTTTGTGCACAATCTGAAAGTAAGCGCAATCTGATAAACAAGCCCCGTGGCCCAGGTATACAAACCATGTTTTTTTTTGTGCAAAACAATAATGGAATGGCATGGCACGGCACTTCAATCATTTGGGGTTAACCCCTTGAGAGCTCCCGAACCCCTCCCTATACTAAATCCAAGTAATTTTGTTCCCAAAGACGGGTTTCCAGTTGTCAAGGGGTTAGGGAGAATCCTGTCAGAAACTTTTTTCGCCAAAAAGTGCTACCTCTGTCGTAGAACGCCTCCACACAATATTGAGGGGCGAGGTTGACACAAAGTCTGCGTTCTGCAGATGGACGAAAACTGGTACACAAACGAAAGTGTATGGAGCTTAAGCTTTTTTTACCCGGATCCCCAGGAGGATCCAAAAAAATAAATAAATAAATAACAGCAAGTCCCGAGGGGCTCTTAAACCGAGTACCTCGCTGTTTTGTCAACCGCGTGTTGATACTGTAGTGTGAGCGCGCAGAAGTACCAACAGTATGTGTCAGGCTGCACCCTCGTGTCGTACAGCTTCCTGCATTGTTGCTCGCGAGCAAGGCTGCGGTATTGTACCACTAGACTATATTGTTATTAGTACCATATCCCGTCATTCGAAAAGAAACAAAAAAACGCCAAAAAAAGTGCAACCACCTCTATACTATAGTATTGATAGTAGCATGCGTCAAATGTAAATGCACATACTACATGCTACCTCTATACTATAGTATTGATAGTAGCATGCGTCAAATGTAAATGCACATACCAGGTACATGCTAATAGTACTACATACAGTAGCTACATGTATGCGTTCGAGTGGCTCTTGAGTTGCCGAAAAAAGAACCCCCCCAGAGCAGTGACCCGTGTAGTAAGAAACCCTTCATCTGCCTCGGTTTTTGCTAAACTTTTCATGTACCGCCCCCCAACCCCGAAGTGTTTTGATCGATGCTGTCATCGGTTTTTTTTCGGGCCGTCACACTTTGTTATCAGAAGAGCCTCAAATAAAGGGATGGAGGAAGTCGATGCGTTGTACGATACCATACGAAGAAAAGGTATATATATTCTATTGAACTTTCTGTTAAAATTCGCTTTCTGGATGATGACACGGGGGGGCTCCCTTAACCCAAGAAATCGTCGAAATGAATGTCCCATGATTCCTGTTTCTTTGCAAGATAATATAAGATGATTTTTTTCGTGCTTTGTTTTTTTTCGACACCGAGGCCACGGGGGGTGTGGTTTGTCCCAATTTCTTTTGGGGGGGGCGTAGAGGTCATCAGGCGTTACAGTGAGGGAGAGCCTCACGAAAAAAATGGTTAGCAGCTCTACCATAATATAGCGTGCGTTCAGTCCGACCCTGTACAGCAAAACACCAACGAATTCTTGTGCGAAAAGGAGATACGTGTCGTCATCGTAGCGCGAGTGACCCCGAGCCACCGCCAAAAAAAGTCCCTTAAAAAGGGACCCACCCCCAACCGCGGGATTGGTCAGCGTGGATATCTTAGTCGTCAGATTTCTGAGGTTCTCCGGACGCGAGCTGAACCTCCAAGCTGTCTGAAGGAGAAACAAAAACTGGATTGATGGCTGTCAGGAGTGCCTCGGAATGGTAGGCAATGCTCAGCGCGTAACGACCACGTCTCGGCGCGACGACGTGAGACAGACCTGCAGCAGTAGTGGTGTTCTGCTGGTTGTGTCCCCAACCCGCTCTACCCATGCCGCGGGGGGGGGGCTGACACGCTCTGGATCGCGAGACCATGATGACAGGCAGACGGAACAGCAGCGTTTTATTATATAGATGGCTATTAATAAAATTAACCTTGAATTTCCCATCCAAAAAATGACGGAGAAACTAGAACTTAAGGCTGCTAGGATAAAAATATAAGTATATGACGACCAAAACGTTTTTATGCACGACTAGCAAGCGCTCTAAAACTATTCTCCGGATTTCAACCCCTTCTTCTTGCGTATTTATGAAAACTGCGACCAATAAAAAGAAAAAACAATTTTATAACTAATTTTCAAGGACGTTAGCCGTGAGTTTGACGAATTCAGGTCAATACTCACCTTTGCAAGCTGCGTTGTTGAGTTTGACGAATTCAGGTCAATACTCACCTTTGCAAGCTGCGTTGTTGGTACTCGCAATTTGACCACGGCAGGATAACGCTCGAAAGGCTTGATGACATGCAATTCATCCCATCGACGCGTGGACGTTGCAGTCACCTCAAGCGATGCCTGCCCGATCAGTGAAGACCCGACGTGCTCCTTCCCGTCGTTGTAGGGATGCGAGGGTCTATGGCCTTACGACTACGGCCATGCATGAAATGAGTACACCCCCCCTTTTCCTCGCCCCGACAATTTAAGTCGGCCTGTTCTATACTGCTGTACAGCATTCTAATGCACCCAAACATTGTCGACTCAGCCTTCGCCTATTATAATATTGCCCACGACAAAACAGACACGCGCATGCCCATGCGCTAAACTCTCTCCTCCCCTCTCCCTTCCCCCCCACTAACCCCCCGCAAGGAAATATCACCGACCCCCGACGGACGACAACCGATCGCCGAAACCAGAAACAAAATGCTGGAGGCATTATACCCAGGGACCGTCAACCAAGTCCTCCACGGCAGCACGATGTCGCACTGTCCACGAGTTGAAGGCTTTGAACAGGCGGAGGGGTGTGGCCACGCGGACCTCGTTGCTGTCGCTGCTGCTGCCGCCGCCGCCGCCACTGCTGCTGACATCGCAGGGAGCGCTTCCGCCGCCGCGGCAGCTGACGCCTGGCGTAGGATACAGGCGTGTGAGTTTTGCGACACGCGTAACGATGGAGCCGAAAAGTTCGAGTCTGTGCTCCGCAAACTTAGTGGCGACCGTGTCCTCGCCGGGCGTAACCTTCACCCATGGTTTGCCGTCCCCGCACTCATACGTTTCCAAGTCCAAGCCTCTGCACAGCGGTACACACGGCACGGCACGCGGCACGAGATAGCGGAAGAAGAGGGAAAAGGGTTATTGCTTGCTTCTATTCGTCGTTTTCGTTTCTGACACTCGCACTGCACGTTGTCGGGCGGCCAGCAACAATAGTAATTTTAATCAGAAAAATAACACAAAAACAAATGTAGGACAAAACCAAAACTCACCTCAATTGCTGCGGGAGTTCCGCGATCGTCGTTCCCGTCCTTCCCCCAAACCACGATAGCCCGCCCACCCCACCGTTGTCGAGCGTCGATGCACCTGTGCCGATGGCAATTGCAAAGCCCGCCATCAAACCGAACGTCGCGCACATCACAAAGCCGAGGATTGTCATAGGATTCGCTCTCCACCTCCCCACTGCCGAGGCCTGTTCCACGACGAAGCCGACGTCCTCCCCATTGAGCGCCTCTCCACGCTCCTCGCCGTTACCCTGAATATCTCCTACTCCTCCGGGTGCCACCGCCCCGACACCGTCCTCCCCCTCAATAGCAGCCGGCGGCTCTGCCTGTTCCTCAGCTGCTGCCGCGTCTGCTGCTGCGTCTGCTGCTGCGTCTGCTGCGGCTGCTGATCGCTCTTCCACCACAGCAGCGCTGTCTGCAGCATCCCCGTTATCGCCCATCTCCATGGGTGCTCCGATTGAGGTGCCCACCCACGTGAGCAGCCCTACACCCTGCCTGAGGGCGTGACCGGCGATAAAGGGGATCAACCCGACATTGTCGCCGCCAGCACCACCACCATTACCGCCACCGCCACCGCCACCATCACCACCACCGTCACCGCCACCGCCAATGCTGACGCCATCACCAGCATCGCCTTTGCCGCTCTCTGCTGGCACTCCCACAGCCTGTTCTGCGGCAGGCGCAACATCACCGCCCGCAACTCGGCGATCCGATATTGGCTTCCCTGAGACCGAAGGACCTGGTCCTGATGCTGCTGCCGCCGCCGCTACTGTTGCTGCTACTTCTTCTGATGATCCGCCTGCTTCTACAACTTCTGCTTCTCCTGATTTTCCTGCTCCTGCTGCTGCTGTTGTTGTTGCTTTTGCTGACCCTGCTGCCGCTGCTACCACTGCGTCTTCTGCCGGTGCTGCCTTTGCTGTTTTTGCTGTTTTCGATACGGCTGCTGCTTTTTGTTCATCGTCTACCTTCCGTCCTGGTACCTCACCGTCGTCTGCAGCCTCCCCGTGGACGTTGCCGCTGTCGTCGCCGCTCGTCTCCACGGGCGTGCGCTTGGTGTTCCCCAGCCATCTTAGAAGGCCCGCCCCCTCCTTGAACGCGTGCTCGGTGAAGAAGCATACCAACCTGTGGCCGAGACCGCCGCCGCCACCGCCGCCGCTGCCTTCTGGCGGCACCCCCACGCCCTCCCCGGCAGCCGGGGCCACCACCTCAACCGCAATTTGGCGAGCCGACATCGTCTCCCTCTCCGAGAACGAAGGCAGTGATGTTGCTGCGGATATTGATGATGTTGATTCTGATGACGCTGATGCTGCCGCTTACCTTGATGATAATGTTGTTCCTGATGATGTTAGCGCTGATGGAGCTGATACTGATGCAAAAGTTGATGCTAATGCCGATGCCGATGCTGATGCTGATGATGCTGCTCAGGCGAACTTCTGATCAGGCGGGGGCGTATCACGGACAAGACAGCAAGTAGGTGAACAAATTTTCTCGCTGAGCAACCTGTCGGGGGCACATGATCTACTAATAAGGGGTGTTAACGGTTGGCAGTTGACGGACGGATATATGAGACGTGTACCACAACATCATGGAGCATAAAGACGGTCCTGGCAGAACCTTATTTTATTACGAGCGAAGGGAGTTTTTCATTTACGACGGCGCCAAAATGGTTTTCCTTTCCAGCCCCGCGTACCCGAATCTCCATATAAATCCCGTCCGACGACCGGAATCTCCCAAAAAGAATGATGCATACCATGGCAACCATTTGGAACGCGCACACACCAACGCACAACGACGGCAAAGCAGTTTTAATTGGGTTAGTTGAGTTGGGTTGGAGAAAGAGACAGAAATACAAAGAGAAAACGAAAATGAAAACGAAATTGAAAGTGAAAACAACATGAAGAAATAAAACGAAAATGAAATGAAAATGGAAATGGAAATGAAAATGGAAATGCAAATGAAAACGAAAATGGAAATGAAAACGAAAATGAACGTAAGGATGAAAACGAAAACGAAAACGAAAACGAAAGCGAAAATGAAAATGAAAATGACAATGACAATGAAAATGAAAATGAAATTGAAAATGAAAATGAAGATGAAAATGGAAACAACCATGAAAATGAGAATGAAAATGAATAGAGAGTCAGCGTGAAAACGAAAATGAACATGAAAATGACAACGAAATTGAAAATGAAAATCAACATGAAAGATGAAAATGAAAAAGAAATGAAACAAATTATGAAAAAACAAAGAGGAAAAAAAATAACAGAGAGAAACGGAAAAAGGATGAAGGAGAAAAAAAGGGAGAAGAAGAAAGAATCAAGAAGCGATAAAACAAAAAAGAGAGAAAAAAAAAACAGACGAAATCAGAAGAAAAGAGGAAAGAAGCAATAAAAATAGAAGATAAAAAAGAACAATAAGTAAACAGAAAAATAAAACAGAACATAGAAAGAAAAGGAAAACAATAGGAACGAAATAACCGTATCAGTATAATACTTGTACGTCGTCTCATAATATGGGGGAAATGTCTCGAACAGACAGCAGAGAGGGAGGCTACTGGCTGCTGCTTGCTACGAGTTGTACAGTTGTTGCGTTGAGGCACCATTCATTGCAGTACCTGAGTACCAGGTGACCATAACAACAACATAGCAGCAGTGGTCCCTCTAGTCTATAGCACCAGCATGTATGTGCCAGCCGGAAACACCGGCACTGCCGTAGCGGCAAACGGCGTTACTCCGCATTAGGGGTGACACCCACCGGGTACCCGCCACGGACGGGTATCCGCCAAATTCTGGAGGTCGGACTCGGACTCGCCACCGGGTAACCCGGATTTTCAGGGAACCGGAACCGGGTCCACTGGGTACCCGGGTACCCGGACAACATATGGTCCCGTTTACGGTCAAACGGGCCTGACAACAAGTGGGTGCTAGGGCGTACTTCGATTGCATTTGGTGGAGAGAATTTCAAGCGTCAAACGGCATCATGGTCCAGTGTTTTCATTCTAACGCAGAATCCACCCTCAGTTTAAGATTGAATGAGCATTGCTGTTGAAAGGTCTTCTCCGTCGGGGGGTCAACCCTGAACAAGCTTGGTCACGTTGTAGCCGGCTATTCAGGAAGAAATACCTATCTATTTCTATGGTTCAAGCGTTGTGCTTGTTGGACTGCATCATCATTTATTTCGTGCTAAAAGGTGTCCGGAGGAGGTATTGTCAGGCATATTGATCACGGGGACACGCTGCTAAACAGGTACCCGGGCACCCGGGTACCCGGATCGGGTTACACGAGTACCCGGGTACCCGGGTACCCGGCCCGAGATACTCATGATTGTGGATAACCGTCGTAGCTTCATGCGTAGTAGCTGGTAGGTATTGTGCGAGTATTGCGCTGTATCGTTTGCTGAGTGTTTGAAGGGTTTCCGGAGGTTATTGTCAGGCATGCTGACCACGGGACACGTTGCTAAACGGGTACCCGGGGTACCCGGCCCGAAAAGCCCGGCGGGTTTTGGATCGGACCCGGACCCTGTATCCCTACTCCGTACACTGCCACTCACTGCTGGTTGTTTCCGTCTGTGCTTATGTGAATAAGCGATTTCACAGGCAGCATATAGTGGGCAGCCGGCACTACTACTCAATTGGCGGTTACAGAGGGACCGCTATTCTGCTATTAAACATATACGCCACAGTAAAACGCCAGAATGGGTAGGGTGGACCGTGACTGGATCCAATCCGGCGGAAGGTCGTTTTTTTTTTAGTGGGCGAGCTTGCGCAATGGTCACACTACCCGGGGGAATGACATTCCGGGTGTCTATCTTCACCGCACCTGATCCCCATGGATCAGGTCGGCTCGACATGATACTCCCTCATCCGCATACAGCGAGCGGTAGCTTGCGCTGCTGGAGTAATAACGGTGACCGCCGATAGAGACAGCTTGCGCTGTTATTACTTTATTGTTATTGCCACGGGAACTGCAGGATACGCCAGCCATACCTCGCTGTATTGCACATATAATTGAGTTAAATTGACACTCGACATGATGTATTAACAGTAGTTAGTATGAAAATACGTGGGAGCTTGGTGAGCTTCCTGTTTCCCCATACATGCGCCGGAGGAAAATAAAAAAAAGTATAGTCCAAATAACTTGGATCTTGGATCTTGGATATTGGATATGGAATATCGAACCTATCCGTCTACAGCAGCAGCAGTAGTGGTCCCTCTATAGTGCCGGCTGAGTAGTGCCGGTTGCCGCTGCGATAGCGCGTGCGTATCTATCTATTACTATGAAGAAATCGTTTTTATGAAAAAAATTCAAGGACGTCAGCCGTGAGTTTGACGAATTTCAGGTCAATACTCATCTCTGCAAGCTGCGTTGTTGGTACTTGTAATATACTATATGGGTGAGTTTTTATTGGGAAGCGTCCTATTTTTTGTCCACTATAATGGTAAGTGTAAGTGTTGGTAATTATACTTTAGGTGTTTAGGATAGATCGGATTCCGCAGGGGTGGCAGTATGCGTAGTGCCGGTTGCCGATATAATGGTGCCGGTATTTTCGGTTGGCACAGAGCGACCCTATGGTGGGACCACTATTCGACTTGTATCATGCTACTCGTATCGTACTCAACAAGTGGCGACGGCTTGCATCGCTCTTGGGTGGCTGACTTGGACCCAAAAAAACCAGGAAAAAAAAATGTAACAATGCTGTTCTCTTTTTTTGTACTGCTGCATGCAGTGTATTCCGCTACCATACTATTATTGGAATCACGAGACATCCAACCAACCAAGTGCATGTACGCTGCACCGCCAGACAGAGGGGTCTATAGTAGATGATTCCTTGAATTGTGGAAACACGCCTAGCTGTGAGCAGACTATATACTGGGGGATGCGGCGGGGGGGAAGGCACACTTGTACCTGTCGGGGTAGAGGACACAGCATACACCGCTACGCACGGCGGGCGGTACAACGGTATTTTCAGGTATAGGAATGTACTACATCAACTCGTAATCACGTGTTGATTATGATTAACTTTGATGATTAATTTTAATCACGTGATGTGATTAATTTTTGTTGATTGTTGATTATATATCAACCAATCACGATTACTTAAGTAGTCGATTATGGAACACAATCATGACTAGTTGATTGATTTTGGATGAAAAAGAGGCGTTTTGTGATGCAACCGTAAAAAGAATGTGCCTACGGCACTACCAAAAGGGAACCGTCACGAGCAGCAGCTTCCACACGACGAGACACGAGACTAGGGGATGTACATACATCAAGTAATCACGTGTTGATTATGATTTTGGTGATTAGTGTTAATCACGTGTTAATCACGTGTTGTGATTACTTTTGCTGATTGTTGATTATAAATATACTAAAGGTCTAAGTGCGCATCTGTGAAGTAAACGGTTAAAACTTATCTACATTCAACCTATAATCATGATTATTAATCCCATCATCGTGTAGTGTACCAGGTAGTTGATTGTGTTGATTTTAATCAACTAGTCAAGATTGAATCAACCCGGTTTTGACTAATTAATCAACAATCAAATCAACCCCGATAATCTAATCAACCCCGAAAAAGAGTTGATGTATATCCCTCCTTTCAGGGCAGATAGAGATCCCCGGTCTGTATTATTTGTTGTGCGGTCTGTAAAATCGTGTTGCCGGGTAACAGCCAAATGATCTTCATGATCTATAGCACATATGCCATGTTTCCTGGGTTGGATCTGTACTACGGAGATCCTGCACAAACCTGCATAATAGCGACAGATAGATATAGGATCTTTAGATGCTTGGTAGTAAGTGATTTAGATCGTGATCTGTCCGACGTGAGAAAAATCCAAAAAACGAAAACGAAAAAATTAAAAAAACAACGTCGGCCTGCTACACAAAGCTCGGGCTGGTGGTATTATAATAATAGCTATTAATAGCTGCTGGGGCAGGGTGTGTGTCCCAATCGCCGTGTTGGGACACTTACTACTGGTGAAACTTGCAGGACACACGCGCAGCACGTCGATGCTCGAACTATACTGCTATAGGCTATGCACGCTCGTCCTAGACGCTTGATGAGATCGCACGACTCCTCGTTTCTTTTGTTGCTCGTCGTACTATTTTGTTAAGAACAGACATGGATGGGTCCCGAAAGAGTTGGCGGAGGACACGGCCACTCACCACACAGAAGAGAACGGCTGAAATGTCTGCCTCTGGACGGTAGCCGCTGGGAAAAAGTTGCAAAGCGGGCTTCTTCGCCGCTACTTCTTCGTTCGCTCCTGGTAGGAATCGGAAGAGCATGTCACACAGACAGCAACAACAACAACAGCAAAGCGGCAGAAATGAGCCACGAGCAATGGCCACATTGCATCGCCAGCCTTTTTTGCTCTTTTGCTTGTTTCCAGACGAACCCCCAACAACGGCAGAGGGTACCAAAAACCAAAAAAACACCCCCTCGTCAGCAGCGTATAGCGTCACACACACGAACACACGAAGCCAGCATAACGGAGCATCATGCATGTGTCGGGGGGGGGCACCCCGGCGTCGAGGGCGCGCACCTATGGGTATGGTGTGCTCTTCCGCCCGTGCTTAGGGGTGGACACACGGCCAACTCTTCTTGGTGTCCGCGCAGAGAGAGAGGTAATCGGCTACGATACATCATATGGCAAAGCAAGGGTCTGTAGGTACGGATCGGAGAGGGATGTATGATGCAGCATGTGCGGAGGGCACCGGGTCTGCGAGGATACGCACCTGACTTGTTGTGCCCTGCCGCTCTTCCTCTCTTGCTTCTGGATAGACGCGCAGTTTCTGCTTCGTTCGTGTCAAGACGCAGAGGCTGAGAGAAGAGAACTGATAGAAGAAGCAGGGAGAAGGGGGCAAGGGAAAAAGAGACAAACGGGATAGATATATAGCCGGCCTCGAAAGTTACCGGCAAGCTTTGCCTGGGCGGTTGCGGAGGGTCTTTGTTTTTATTGGTTAATAGTGTGCGTCGTTTTGTTCAGGCTTCACGCACTATTTGTCAATGGGGTTGAATCAATCACTCATCATCAGTTCGATACCTGGTACCTGGTATGTGATACACTATCAACTCGCAACCGACCTGCCTGGTGGGATCGAAGATGTCGCTTGACGGTTTAGTTATGACCCGTCAAGGCGTCTTTGGAGTTTTCATACTGCTTTTAGTGTGTGAAGTTCCTTGACGGCTGTCCGTCAAGCCAGTGAATGGGCAAGAGTGCCGTCAACCAACATCTATCTATGGGTGTGGGACGCGATCACCAGCACAGCAGCAGTAGTAGTAGAGGTCCCTCTATTGTGCCCGTTGAGTAGTGCCGGTTGCCCGCTATAGTGCATACATATGCCATGTGTGATCGCCTGAAACAGATGAGAACAACCGGCAGTAATAGCAGTTTGCGGAGTAGTTACGGTTGTCGCCGCTATAATATATTGATTGTATTTCTAGATGGGAACAACCAGTAGTGGGAGTAGAGTAGTGCTGGTTGCCGCTATATTGCTGGTATTTCAGGCTGTGGCCCATGCGGCCAATGTACGGGAACCACTATTTACCAATCGCGCCAGTATGTATGTGCCAGCTGGAAACAGCGGCACTATAGCGGCGACCGGCACTACTCCGCATACTGCCACTCTTACTGGTTGTTCCCATCGTCTGTGCCAAAAACAAGTAGAGGTCCCTTCTCTGTAGCGTCGGTATGTGCCAGCTGGAAACATCGCCGGCACTACGGCGGCAACCGGCACCACAGCAGTGCTCCGTATACTGCCGCTACTGGCTGTCCCCGTCTGTGCCAAGCGATTTCACTGCCACACATGGTTATTGCGGGCAGCCGGCCCTACTAAACCACTGGGGGTATAGTGGTCCACTTCAATACTGCTGTACACAGCTGCAGTTTGCGATTCTGTAAAAATGTCCCGCACCACCATTATTGTTGATGGTAGTTGCACGTACGGTAGAATATCCCCGAACGATGGGTGCATTTTGTGCTACAGCAAAGGGGGTACGAAAGAAATTCATGTTTGGGACCAGGCTCACGTTCTTGTAAAATGCAACAGTGCAGGACACCTACTAAGAAACAGAAAAAGAAGTGACTCCCAGCCTGGGTTTTTTCTTTGGGAGAGGGTGCGTTCTACACTAACTTCATTACAATAAGGGCTCCCGGATTTCTTATATTCTTGCAAGTGTGAGTCTGTCTTTTCTTATGGCCCTGTTTCTTGGATATCCTGTTCAGTATGTGAGGCAGGGTACCGTATGTATCATACGCCAGTCTTACAGTGGTAGAGTAAAACGAAATGATTGAATCTGTTTCGCGCGAAAGGAGGACCGAATTTATTTGTGTTTTCCCTCTCCCATTGTCTTAAGTTTTATGTTCTTACGACATGCCAGCAGTAGTACTAGTACGTGACAGCACATACAAAAATGAGATGAGAATGACGAAAAGTTGGCCCGACGTTTAAACGAAATACAGGACACGCATGCTTTTTTTAGTGATGACACTAGTGCAGGGCACACACCGTCTAACGAAACAAATACCTGGTAACAGATTCCTACTGTACGTACTTATTTCGTGTCCTGTGTCGCTGTAAGAGAGCTCTTCAACTTAGGAACTCGAGAAACAAACGGTACCCTCTCTATTGCAGCACGATCTTGCCCATGCTCCACCCAAGTGTTTTATGGTATCACCTCTCCCACGTTGAGGCGATATGACTGATGGCAAGTGTCTAATTTCCTGGTAGGCGTTATCACCTACTTGAATGAGAACCCCACCCCTTCTTGTGAGAAAGCAACAGGCGGGCACAGCAAGAAACTAATACAAGAGATATCACATCCAAAGCAACCCTCGTGTGAGTGACCGACGCAGAGCCAAATGACACCCCTGCATAGCAGTAGTTGGTCCTGAGGACCACACTGCCTTATACCTTCATCACCCTTAGGTTGCCCATGGGTTGCTAATGGGTTGCCCATATGGGTTGCCTATGGGCTGCCCATGGGTTGCTCATGGATTGCCCATGGGTCGCTCATGGGCCACCCATGGGTATTCCGCGGGACGCTCCATCGACCACCCATGAAACAAGCATGGGAAGTCCATGGGTGGCTCATGGGTCGGTTATAGGTGACCCATGTGTTGGTGCGTGCGTTGGTGGTGATACCGTATGGGTTGCCCATGGGTTGCCCATGGGTTTCCCATGGGTTGCCAGTGTGTTGCAGATGGGTCGCCCGCAGGTTGCCAATGGGTCGCCCATGGGCTGTCCATGTGAGACATTCCATCGGCAGCCCATGAAACAAGCATCGGGGGTCCGTGGGTGACTCATGGGTCGCCCGTAGGTGATCCAGGGGTAGGCGGTTATTTCCTATGGGCTGCCCATGGGTTGCCAATAGGTTTCCCACGGGTTGCCCATGGGTGCCCATGGATTAGACATAGATCGCCCATTATAGGTTGCCCATAAATCGCCCATGGGCTGCTCATGGGTATCCCGTGAGACTTACCATGGGCGACCCATGAAACTAGCATGGGTGTCCATGGGTGGCTCATGGGTCACCCATGGGTTGCCCATGCGTTGCCCGTGTATAGTTCGTGCATGGGTTGCCCATGGATCGCGCATGGGTTGCCCATGGGTATCCCGCGGGACATCGACATCCCATAGGCCACCCATGAAACAAGCATGGGATGTCTATGGGTGGGTCATGTGTCGCCCATGGATGGCCCTTGGGTTGGTTTTGATACCCAACCCAACTGCCCATAGACTGCTCATGGGTTGCCCATGGGTTACCCACGGGTTGCCCATGGGTGCCCATGCGTTGCCCATGGGGTTCGTATGGGTTGCCCATGAGTTGCCCGTGGGTCGCCCATAGGTTGCCCATGAGTCGCCCATGGGTTGCACATTGGCCTCCCGTGAGAAATTCCATCCGCCATCTATGAAACAAGCAAGAAGTATCGTGCCTCAAGAAAGCTGGACAAATCAAAGCGTAACGATGTATGTTAGTTTCTTCTATTCGCTGCTTTCGTGGGAAAGGGCGAGCAGGGCAATGGGAGTGCCATATTTTGGTTTTCAATTTCATATGCTACTGAGCACTGCTCTGTCGTCAGCACATACACAATGCGACGTTGCACAATGGCATTTGAAATATTTCGTTTTGGTTGGTACCGTTGAATGTAGCTGAAAGTATTGACATTGAAAGAGGATACACTTGAGGAACGAATTTTCACTGCACAGGCATTACGTTCATAGGATGGATGAAGATTTGCGTTTGGAATGGAAATCCAAAAGATATCTTACTGCGTGAAACACTTGACACTTTTCCATGGCGACTTGCATTGAGGGGGGGTGTTAATCATTAGGCAGTACATAGCCTATTGAGTAAACGCTTCTTACAAGTTAGCATAGATTCTTCGAGGGGTCTATTCGGTTGATGTTCACTACAAGCTAAGAAGAGTTTAATTATATTATGGGTCTAATGGTTTCTTGCATCTCAAGTTTGACTAGATCTAGCCGCATATCACCTACGGAGATGGTAGGTGGTTCATGATGTTTTTCTGTGCTCGGGGAGTTCATTATATACTTGGGATACTTATTTTCCGAGCCAAGGGTGGTGGATTAATTCGCTCTTTGCCATTTACTTGTTTTCTACTTGGTTAGATAATAGGAAACTCTACGTTTGGTCTACTGCTTTTTTCCTGCCTCGATAGCGACTTACGGCGCCACCCGCCCATCCTCTTGAGCAAGGCACACGCCGTGCGTGAGCTATTCCATCAAGAAGTGTATCCAGAGCGACTGTCGTTGCGGCTAATGTAATCACAACGACTACCAGGTACAGAGTAACGTGATAATTTAATAAACTGGTTACCTGGTAGTCAGAACAGGAGCCTTCACTAGCTTATTTATAGAGTAAGATATGCAGTAATAATAGGTCGTGCAAGACGTCATGCTGTACGAGATCATCAACATGGGAGGAGCTGGAGTGTTTTTACATCTCCACGTTCACTCTTTTAAATCCCCTTATGATCCAATCACAAGTTCGTCGTCCGAAATTGTTATTGTCCTCAATGAACACCTTTTCAAGCGTCACCACCTCGTCGAACCAGCCTCACACATCTTGTTTGCTTGGTCAGATTAACAACTGCCAGCACCAGTCTTTACAGCCTGATGCGGGGCTATCGTCGATGATTCTCGACATCACGGAGAAAACGCACGGCCTTCTTCGCGATGTTGGAGAGCACATTTTCTCTGACGGATATTGCGCTGTTTGGACAGACCTCGTCGACTGAAAAGCCGTGCGGATTACTAATTCTTAACACCTTCCACATACCATGGGATTGGCTCGTTGGTGGGAAGCGTAGGCAAAAAGATGGAGGCCGGCAGCAGCACTCCATACGGCTACAGCCCAGCTATAAGTTCTCTAAAGGAATCTGCTACTTCTGCCACTTCTGCGACTACTACAGCTACTGCGCGTTCTGCGTGTATTACGATTGCTTCATAATCCCATCGGCTACTCATCAATCACAGCGCCGTCATCACCTAACCCATAAACTTCTCAACGACTGCCGAAAATAACACCTTCAACAGATGAAGATGCGCAGCAAGCACGTCCGAAATCAACACCATCATCTTCATACTCAACATCGACGTCAATGCCACCATCATCGTCATCACAATCAACATCGATTTTACCGTCACCATCATAATCACCATCATCATGGTAATCGTCGTCTTCATCTTCCTCATCGTCATTGTCGCCGTCATCGCCAATATCATCATCACCGTCATGACCATTTTCATTGTCCCATCCTCCTGGTGGTTCACCCGCGCCGCCGTCCTTCCCCGTGGCAGCTTTCAGTACCTCTATGTTCCCGTGCTGCTGCTACTGCCGCCGCTGCCGACGATGCTTCTTCTTTTGCTGCTACTATTGTTGTTTCTGCCTCTGCTTCTGCTTCTGCTGCTGCCATTGCCGCCGCTGTTGCCTCTGCCTCTGCTTCTGCTGCACGGCTCCTTATACTACTGCTCTGGTTGCTGCTTCTTTCGTCCGCATAACACCGCCATCTTCAAATTTGTCATTGTCGTTATCAATGTTCTTGCTAGTGCTCCCCGTCTCTGTCGGCGCTCCGATGGTACCTCCTGCCGCATGGTCCGCGATGAAAAGGGCACACCCACCGCCACCGCCGCCACTGCCGCTACTGTCTTATGTCGGCACCCCCCACGCCTGCTCTGCGGCCGGAGCCACCTCATCACCCTCACCTCGGTGAACCGACATCGTCTCCTCCTCCTCGAGACCAAAGAGCTTGCTGTTGTTGATGTTGCTGACGTCGTTGCTGGTGTTGCTGCTGATGCTAAGCTGTTGCTGGCCTGATGCTGATGCCGATGCGGTTGCAGTTGCTGATGTTGGTGCTGATGCTGATGCTGATGCTGGTGCTGATGCTAGTGCTGATGCTGATCCTGATCCTGATCCTCAAGCTCCTGCAGGTACTGAAGCTAACGAGGCCGAGCGAAAGTCTGGTCAGGCAGAGCGGTCTTATAGACAATGCAGCAGGTGAGCAGTCTCTCTCGGGGTATATAGCCCGTGGGTTGTTGGCAGTTGGTGGCAGGTGGGTACGGGATGCGTATGGAAACATCATGGACCCATATAGAACATCCCAACGTACGTCTAAGTTTATGGACTAAACATATTGCTCTTCAAATCTTCCTGACTAATTTATGAGAGTTAGACAAAAAGTTGTGTACCTCCACAATTTACTGACAAGAAAGGGGGACACTGCTTTTCTGCATACTATACGGCCCTTTAGGGTAGGCTAGTGTGGTGGGATCCCATCTCCCCATTGCGGCGTTATGTTTAACATAAGCTGTCTCTGTTTTACCTGGCAGGCGTTATCGCCTGCCTGAAGGAACGGCTCCGCCACTCTTTCTGTCACAAGGCATCCGGCGGACATCAAGCAACAAATACGAGGGATGTAACATCCAAGCAGTCCTCGTGCGAGTGACCAGGACAGAGCCAGAGGCACCCCTGCGTAGCAGTAATCGGTCCCTGGGTCCATACTACCCTGTCGTACTTCATATCTGCGTACCGACAATGCTATATTACTCCATTCATGCTACCGCTGGGCATTGACTACATACGCCGTGTAGTGCGCCTACCTGCTACAACATACGAGTTTGTTACCTGCCAGTTACTCGTTGTTGTTGTCTCACATTAAGTCTTGTCAAAACATCTAGAGTCCGTGGTCACACAAAGGTGCTGGGGCCCTCTAGGAAAATCCGAAAAACCGAATGAAATAAAAATTCGTCCGGAAAAATACTACGCTTTCCCGCCTCAAAACGCACGATACGAAGAAGGCGCACAAGTGAAATGATCCAATGTGCAAACTGAACTCACATGGCCGCGGGTATCCACTCAACTACGGCATAGAGTTCCCCCGTTCCCACAACTTACCAACTCGCGGCTACAAACTACAGCGGTTGGGCTGCCTGAATCGTACGAACTGCACGGTAATCGTGAACACAGACGAACGCGCCTGCTGTCTGGAGTGCTGTCAGAGTGACGACCCGCGGGCATGTAGCGAAAAAAGAGCAATCGAACCAAAAAACACTATACAAATATCAATGATCGCCCCGTCTTCCCGGGTTATCTGACAGGTTGCAGCGCAGCTACTACGCCCGTGCCTGAAAATTGAAAATTGCGGAGGGTCGTTCCCAATGAAGGTATACAACTCTACCAACTCTACAAAAATCAGTGACGTAAGTAACATATTGTACTACTGCCTCGTGAAAAAATCCTGAAAAAAGACGATCGCTGCTCTCGTGATGATGGTGTGCGTGCGGGTCGTGGGTCTCCGTGTGCCATCCTCCTGCTGTGGTTCTCGATAGACTGCTGGCTTCTACTGCTGTAGCAAGTACCTACAACACTGAGATGAACTTTAGAAGGCACCTGCTTCGTGCTTCAAATCAGTTATAAACTTGGCTATTGTACTATATTTTTGACGCCGAATATGAGCGTCTTTTTTCGCCTCCGGCGGGCCCTCCGGCGCGCCTCAGGCGGGGGACCCTCGGCCGGGGGGGCGTTCTTGACTAGCATCTCTCGCCTGGTTTTTCTAGCACCAACTGACTGGTCAATTAGGTGGTTACTAATAACTACGCGTACAGTAGAGGTCCCCCGGTAAGGCGGTGGTGTGCCAAAGCAATATGACCGCGTTATTGGGGGAAGTCGCCTTACTTGTTGCAGGTTGTGAGTGCAATCCCCCAGTAGCGCCAAGCGATTTCGACCGCCTTGTATTGGGATACCGCCTTACTAAGACTCCCTTATTGGAGGACTCCTACTGCCGAGAACTCCAACTAACCCGCCGCCCGCCCTCTTTATTATTGTAGTAGTTTTCGACATTCTTTCGCCCTGAAATGCAACAAACACTATTGACGTTGGTGTATACGTACGTGGCCTCTCACGGAAAAGAGGCTGTGGATTTGGGCGTCTTCCTGTCTATCTATCTTTCTGTGGACAATTTATTAGCCGCCAGTCAAAGTCTGTAGGCGGTAATCGCCGCTACTACTTTGTTCGACCCTGCGACATCAGCGAGGAGGCTATGGCTGAGGTGGCCAAGGTTGTGGGCGAGAAGGTAAGACCAGACGGGTTTTTGGGATTGGGGGGGAAGGGGGAGGGGACGGGGGGCGGGGGGGGCGGTCGGGGGGTCGGGGGGTCGGAGGTCGGGGGTCGGGGGGGGGAGGGGGATCGCAGGGGGGCTATAGCTGAGGAGGCCAAGGTCGTGGGAGAGAAGGTAACACCAGGCGGCGTAATATTGTCACCACTGTAGAAACAATTCAACTCTAATCCAGAAGGTATGCCCCGAAAAAATAGGGAGGAGTTCTTTAGGCGTTAAGCGGTGGCAGTGGCAGCAGCGGGAGGTTGATCAGCGGCCGGCGGTATGAGGGGGGGTTGGGGGGGAGGGAACCAAGGTCGTGGTAGAGAAGGTACCACAAGACGGCTTTAGCGCAGGCCAAGGGAGGGAGGAGGGGGGTGGGCGGGGTAGGGGAGTAGATTGGGAGGGGGGCGGGGGGGGAGGGGCAAGGCCGGGCGAGAAAGTACGACCTGATGGCTTTTGCGCTGGCGGCGACAAGCTTGTGGGGGTGGGCGGGGGATATGAGGGTATGAGGGCCGAGGGTTGGGGGGTGGTCGGGGGAGGTGGAGGGGAAGGGGAGAGTGGAGCGGAAGGGATGGAGTGGAAGGGATGGAGGGGTGGGGGGGCGGGAAGAGAGGGGCGGGGCGGTGGTGTGCATAATATTTTTGTTGATAGGACGGAGTAGCGTTTTCCCAGTTTGGCTCACTCTGCGCCCCTTGGTGTCGACGATGTTAGTATTGCTAAGTAAAAACATGTGGTGCGTTGTTTTGCGGGCGGTGCTGTCGGTGCGAATCGTCCGGGAACCGGGGGGAGATCTCCCCCCCCACCACCACCCCTCCTGCTTAGTTTGCTACCCCATACGGACTACTAGCAAAAGATACCATCCGGTACTCCTTCGCTACTAGAAAGATGTCAGGGCATGTCGCGGAATACAACATTTGACGAGCACACGCTTCCGGCTTGTCTTGAGATTTATAAAAATAATAGTTTCAATGTACTTTATTTTCAACTGCGCCTGCGTTTCGGCAACAGTTTTAATTGATAGTTAAGATTTGAGATCAGATGGGGATCGTTGTTGCTGTTTTTTGCTGTAGAGATGTGGGCTAATCCGTTTGTCGTTGCATTCAGCACACACAAGAAGGCGGCTTCATCTGTATATGTTCCGTTCAATAAGCCCCTTCACTCTCCCCCCTTCGCTCCTTCCCTGTGCTCTTAATTAATTTACGTAGTCAGCACACAATTCAGTACCAGGTATTATCTAAACAGGGAAATGGCCAAAGGGGGATATATCCCCGGGTTTTCCGGAAATTTGGGGGTATAGCGAACACAGCCCGCCGAACTTGCCCGTGCTTGCCTCAAACTTTTTCAAATTCAAATCTGACGCGCTGGCAAGACACCCGCAGCCCATGCCGAGCACGCACACCGTTCTTTGTTTTCGGGCGCGTATTGGGGATAAGGGAGCCGCGACGCAGGATGGCGTAAAAAGATCCCTATAATTTGGGCGAGTATGCCGCCGCAAATCTACTAAGTTAACGTACTACCCCCTCGTGACCACAATTTTCCCCCACTTTACCTTAATCCTACCTCTTTCTGACGAATCTACGCCCTCAAAAGCGAGTGTGCCATGGACGGCCACACGTCACCGCCCAACAACATCCCAATATACCACGAGCTGAACATTCGGTAGTTGCGAGTAGTTGCGATCGTTTGTCTCCGAAAAACGACGGTAAAGGAAACAAGCAACGACATGGCTAATCCAATACAAATATTGACGAAAGCTAAAAAAGTTGCTTTTTACACAATGGTGAGATAACCAGAAGACATATCGCAGGTTGTGGGTGCGTGCTGCTCAGTGTTCGGTGCTGTGCTCGGTCATGGATACGAGCATGCGATCTCTGTTTGATCTTCGACAAGCATGGACGGGGTTGCCGTACCGTTGGCTGTTGTTCTCGTTGTTTATGCTTCGATATGTGTGTGTGTTTCCGACGGCTCGACTACGAAGCACCGAGCACAGCACCAAACCTCGAGCAGCACGTACCCGCAATCTACGATACGTCTTCCGGTTATCCCATTGTTGTGTAAGAACTTAATTGCTTTGCTTTCGTCTGTGAACATATCTTTCGTTTTGTTTGTGTCCTGTGTCGTCATGTCTCGGAGACAAACGATCACAACTTCTCGCAGCTACTGGGTGTTCTGCTCGTGGTACATTCGGGGGGTGTTGGGCGGTGACTTGTAGCCCTAAATGTTAATAGTCGCCTTTGAGGGTGTCAGAATTCGCCAAAAAGGGATATACGTTACGGTCAAGTGGGGGGAATTGTGGTCACGAGGGAATAGTACATAAATTCAGTAGACTTTCGGGGGCATACTCCCCAAGTAGTAGTCAAACGGGGAGACCCCTTTTCCCCCCGCCTGCGTCGTGGCCCCGTTAGCCCAATACGGTGCGCGAAAACTAAACGGTGTGCGTGCTCGGCATGGACTGCAGGTGCCTAGACAGCGCGCCAAGATCTGAATTGAGGCAGTTTGAGGCAAGCGCGGGCACGTTCCTCGGGCGTATTTCCCTATATCCCGAGATGATCGTCAGACCCCCCTTTGACCATTTCCCTTGTAAATACCCCCCCCCGCTTAAGAAATCCCCGCCCCTCCTGTCCCTACCCAACCCCCCCCACATCTTCTCACTCCCCCTCCCCCCCCCGCCCTCTCAAATGTTAACGCCTACTTTTTCAAATTTGCGGCGGCCATGACCACGGCGCACCAGGAGTCTCTCTCGGTCATGTCCAAGAGGCTGGCCGAGCTGTACTCCGAGATGGGTCTGCCGCTAGGAGTGGGGGGTGGGTTGTCCGGACAGCAGTAAAACCTTGCACACCTTAGACAGATAGATCCTTGATCTGTATGATCTGCGGGATCTAGATCATATTTTTCTGATGGGATCTGTACGATCTAGCTCTTACACGCATGATTGCCTGGGTGGGATATGTATGATCTAGACCCTTCGCACATGTTTGCGTGGGTGGGATCTGTGGGGTCTGTGGGATCTGCACATGTTTGCCGAATGTGATCTGTAGGATCTGTGGTATCTAGATCATGTTTCACTGATGGGATCTGTATGATCCATTTCTTCTACACGTGTTTGCCTGGATGGGATATGTGTGATCTAGATTCTTCACATATGTTTGCCAGGGTGGGATCTGTATGATCTAGATCCTTCACACTTGTTTACCTGGGTGGGATCTATACGACCTGAAGGATCTCCAATTTCTCCGCGGGTGATGGCCATGTACCAATACCTGCTATATCATACTGGACTGGCGCCAGTATCAAGCTGAACGGTTCGTGCTCTATACGAGATCGGAGCTACATACGACGTAACAGCTCTTGGTGGTTGCCGATCATGGGGCCTTGGTGGCTGCCGATCAAGCTCCCACGCACACACTGCCCAACCCCACAAGCACACAATCATGTGGAGCTGAAGCAGAGCACAAGCATAAGCATGCACATGTCGGGGGAAGCAACTCTAGTGGCTCTGCACCCGCAGATGATACCGCCAGCGGGCAGGAAGGAGGCCGATCCGGGGGCATTTTTGCGTCGCGAGTGGCGCGAAAGGGGATTACCCTTAACTGTCTAGTGGCATGTGTGGCATGGATGGCTGCGGTACCTTCGCTTTCAAAATGGAAAAGCAGAAGCGCGAGGTAGCTATAGTATTTGATAGTGGCACCACCGTCCATAGGGGGAAGTTGTAGCTGTGCAATTGAAATGGCAAAATGACCTGCGCGGGATGCTGACTTTTCTGTTTTGTGCCGCATATTATCGTTCATCGAGTTTGCAAGATGCATGTTACCTTCGCCGCTTTCCATTTATGACAGCACTTACTTCACCCCCATCCATCGTATTACGACCTACCGGTACGAGGTAAGATCAACCTCACCTTTTGGACATTTTTACAGACGGGGTGAGCTGCATCACGGAGAGCGGCCGCACATACATGTGTTGCCTTGTGTAAGCTGTATTTAACTCGCTCTTGCACACAAGTTTACGTTTGCCCAGGTGCATCTTGGATGATCTAGCTCTTGTTTCACACACGTTTCCCAAGGTGGGATGTTCGTCACCTATCTTCTCAACACACATTTATATTTTTCCGGGGTGGGATCTGTGTGATCTGTGAGATCTAGATTATTCTATGTTCTCCTGTGGAATCTGTATGATCTGCGGGATCTAGATAATGTTTTCTGGGTGGGATCTGTACGATCTAGCTCTTACACACATGTTTTCCTTGGTGGGACCTGTATTATCTACATCCTTCGCACATGGTTGCCTGGGTGGGATCTGTATGATCTGCATTATCTGCACATGTTTGCTGATTGTG
Organism: Undaria pinnatifida; assembly: GCA_012845835.1. Classification (NCBI taxonomy): domain Eukaryota; class Phaeophyceae; order Laminariales; family Alariaceae; genus Undaria; species Undaria pinnatifida. The sequence continues at coordinate 9,079,277 of JABAKD010000027.1, forward strand.
ACCTGTGGGATCTGTATGATCTAGATCATATTTCACTCATGGTATCTGTATGACCTAGATCCTACACACACGTTTGGCTGGATGGGATCTGCATGATCTAGATCATTCACACATGTTTGCCTCGGTGGGATCTGTATGATCTAGATCCTTCACAGATGTTTGCGTGGGTGGGATCTGTGGGATCTGTGGGATCTGTGGGATCTACACATGTTCATCTGGGTGGGATCTGTTTGATCTGCATGATCTGCACATGTTTCGCCGGGTGGGACCTGAATGATCTAGATCTTAGGCTCAACTTTTCCGTATAGGCCAAAAAGCATCTAGATGATCTAGATCATGATCTGTCCGAGGTTTGAAACCTTGCCAAACACATACTCTACGCGTCAAACTGCCTGCCATCGTTTATAGCAGAACATCGTTATGGTAACCTTCGTGGGCTAAATCAGGAGCATATTTTGCTGCTTTCGCGGTAGTGGAAGAGGAGAGGATGGAGGAAGAAGTGGCGTGTCTGAGGGGGGGTGTAATTTGCCTTGCCTTGCCTTGTCTTGCGGGGTACACACATCCGCTCTCGTGCTCGCGCTTGCTTGTTGCGTGTGCATTTTTTTATTTAGTTTCCTTTCTTTGTTTAGTTTTTTACAATGCCCATGTTACGGGCAGATGTACTCTACAGGTAGTTGTACTTACCGATACACTATATGAAACAATCCAAAATTCCTCCGCACTTGATGAAATGCAGATCCTTCCTTGAACTTCTCGGAAACGCTTGGCGGACTCAGCGGACGCCGTTGCGTGGTGCCAGTAGCTACATAGATCAATGCGCGAGACTCATAACCTGAAACGCTGACACGTTTTGAGGCTTTGTCTCGGTGCTTAGAGTTGCATAGGTGGCACCAAAGTGTCTGTTAGGATCACTTGTGAAGAAGAAGAAAGAAGATAGTTTGAAAGTGGCGCTCATGTGGCAAAAACATGGAACCGAATGAGAGAAGGAGAAAATTAGAAGAGGAGAAGAAGGTGTAGAGAGTGATCAAGGTGGGACTGACCGTCACCTGATCAATACGGCACAACACCCATGTTACGGGCAGGTGTACTCTACTACACGGGTAGTTGTACTTGCCGAGAAACCGTCCTATAGTAACGTTCCTTGCAACATCCCCTGCAACGTTCCCCGGTACTTATGGTGGGAGGTTAGCTACAACTTGAATTACAGCATACCGACTGGAAGTAACAAACCGAGATTCCGCATATATATTGTATTTCTCTGCATCTAGATTAAGTTACTTAGCACCTGGTATATTCAAGATAGTGACTATTATATGAATCAAACAAGTACTACTGGACTGCAGAGTCCATATTACAATACGGCGAGGGTGATTTTTGAACGATTCGGCTAACATCGAACGGAGGTTGTTATCGCTGTCGTGGCTGCTGTCGTGCTGCACCCCCCTCCCCCGTGGCCTCCTACTCTAGTCTGATTGCGGTTGTTGACTGGTCTGCTACTGTGGTCTAGAAGTCGGCAGAGTCTGAGTATGAATGTCTGGGCTTGGGGAGGGGGTGCCTGAGGGCGTGGCTTTGGGAATAGCCCTGGAACCCTTCTCGCTGTTCATCTTGCGCTGCCGTTTCGAGCGGGCGGCGGGGGGGGGGGGGGCATCGTTGGCTGTCAAAAACTGGTTTAACCCATCTTACTGCTTTGAGCTTCGAGTACTTTATTTATAGTACTAACGCCATATTTCGGGTACAACGGGGTGCCCGGTTTAAGAGCTTCCTTTGAACAGAGAACAGCTTTAAGAGCGGTCAAATGGGCTTGTCACGCCGTGTGACGCTCATGAAAGAAACCATGTGATGCCCACTCTGAGATAAGAGTGGCACGGAGATAAAAGCTTTCACAGATAATAGTAGGGTGGAAATACACTTTTGTTTCTGAAACTCCTCCCTTGAGCTCTGTACTCCACCTGAAAACCGATTGTGTGAAAAATCTGAAAGTAAGCTCAATCCGATAAACAGGCCCCGTGGCCCAAGTGTACAAACCAATTGCTGTTGTTGTGCAAAACAAGAATGGCATGGCACTCCAATGATTTGGGGTTACTGATGTACTCTTCCGTCAGAAACTATTTTCGCCAAAAAGTGCTACCTCTATCGTAGAACGCCTCCACACTATTAATGGTATGCTCCGAGGGGCTCTTAAAACGAGTACCCCGCTGTTTTGTCCAGCGTGTTGATATCGTAGTAGTTGTGAGCGCGCAGACGTACCAACAGTATGTGCCAGGCTACGCCCCCGTGTCGTACAGCTTCCTGCGTTCATTGTTGCTCCCGAACAAGGCTGCGGTATTACTATTATCATACTGTTAATAGTACTATAGCCTCATTTTCGATATACAGTAGCGGCTACGGTTTAAGAGAGGGTTATGCGAGCCTGATATTTCTCTCTTAAATCGGGACTTCTCTTATACCGTATTGGCTACGATATAAAAGAGTATTCTCTTAAACCGCTTGCGATTGGCTGCACCGCCGGGTTTTTTCGCGACACCCTGGCCAAGTCTCAAGCCACTACTTGCACCCGCGGGGCTCTTGCCTTTGCCCCCCGAGGAGTCGCGCTTCTCTGGCTGCGCCCCAGCACTCCCCGCTCCTCGAGTCTCGCTCTCCCGGGAGGTCGCAAAGGTGTGGCAGATGCGGTGCATCTCGCTGGTGCCACGCGGGTCCACCACACCACAGTTGCCATGGAGGTACTGGCCGCAGACTCCTCGGCATTTGTGATTTGTGAAATGAGGCGGGCCTGGTGTGTTATCGGGGGCCGCTGTGCAGCGACTGCCCGCTGCACAGGGCATGGTGTCGGCAGCTGTGTGGGTGTGTGTTCGTCTGTTGATGTGTGTGACGGCTGCGCGACTCTACCAGAAAAAGTCCGATTTAAGAGAAAATCTCCGAAAAAAGACCAATTCTCTCTTAAATCAATTTTGGTCGTGTCACGCCAGTTTGACTCTCTTAAATCGGTACTTTCTCTTAAACATTTTCTCTTAAACCGTAGCCGCTACTGTATACCGATGTTAGGTCAATCACGCGCGTGGCTTAGTACCCAGCTCGAAACCCGGTGTCAAAAAGGTTGGTTGGCGCAGCTAATGGATCACGTCCCTTAAAATCGGTGGATACCGTGAAATGACACTTACTTGTGCTACGAGGCAGAGGTGCACCGTTGTTTTTTTCTGAGGCCCCTCCCCTGAGCTCTGTGCCTCGCCTAAAAACTGTATTTTTAGTAAACTGAAAGTGCAATCCGATGTTCAAACCCATGCCTTCGGGGTGAAAAAATAGTCATGCTGCAAAAAAAAAAATGTTGAATTTCCGACGGTTTTGGGTTAAGGAGCCCGTCATTCAGAAAATAAAAAATAACGCCAAAAAAGTGCAACCACCTCTATAGACTACAGTAGCATGCGTCAAATGGAAAATCACATGCTAGTATTTGTAGTACATACAGTAGCTACATGTAGGCGCTTTACTAATGGCTCTTGGGTCGCGGAAAAAAGAGCCCGCCAGAGCAGTGACCCGTGTACCGTACAATAAGAAACCCTTCATTATCTGCTTCGGTTTTTGTCGAACTTTCCATGTACCGCCTCACAATCCCGCAGTGTTTTGATCTATGCCGTCATCGGATTGGTTTTGCCGTCACTTTTTTTCTCAGAAGATCCCCAAAGGGAAGAAGGAAGCCGATGCGTGGTACCATAGAGGTATCGCTTTTTCGCAAAGAAAGCTGCTTTCTCGATGACGGGGCTCCATAATAACGGTGTTTAAATAGTACAATCGTCGGAATGTCATTTATTTCATGTTTTGAAATGTGATGTGTTTTTTTAAGGGGTACTTTACCACATATTCGAGAAAATGGTTGACATACTCTTTGAATTATATATACCCTATCCCAATGAAAGGCAACCAACCAATGTAGTGCGAAACTCCCCCTTCGTCTCGTAGGCAGCGTGCGTCAACCATTGTCTCGAAACAAGTGGTAAGCTCTACTGTTTTTTTTTTCAACGAGGCCATGGGTTTGGTCACCGAGTTGAGTTTTCACTTTGCCCAAACAAAGCTAAATTCTGGAGCGAGGAATAGAGGTCCTCAACAGGCTAGGAGCACCAGGAAAAAAATGAAGCTTCTTGACTGTAGCATGTGTCCCGTCTATACTGCAAGCGCCATCCACCTCTTGTTGTAAAAGGAACCACGTATCGGATCTAGGCTACCCACGGCAGGGGAGGTGCCCCCAATTAACTTTCTCTACCGAGTCTGAGCCGCTCGCACGACTGGCTCTGTACCTCGCTCACAAAAACACCTTTTTTTAGGCGATTTGCTTGGCGCACCGTAGCTTACCATCCCAACGGGGATTCATTTCGGAAAAATCAAACGAGCACGGACGCCTATGGCCGCATGGAACAGGGGGGTCACTCGCCCCAACCCGCTCTTCATGCCGCGGGGCGGGGCTGAAACGCTCTGGATCGTGAGACCATGATGATGACAGACAGACGGAATAGCAGAATTTAGTTATGTAGACTAGGTGGATAATTGTAATTTCGTTAACAATACATTTGCATTTGTCATCCATCACTGTGCACCATGAGTGCGCATCCCAAAACATGACGGAGAAACCAGAAATTAAGGCTGCTAGGATAAAAAATATAAATATATAACGACCAACAAAACGTTGATATGCAAAACTAGCAAGCGCCCCAAACCTAATCTACGGATTTCTACCCCTTCTTGCGTTTTTATGAAAACTGCGACCGATAAAAAGAAAAAACCAGTTTGACCACGGCAGTTTAACGCTCGAAAGGCTTGATGTCATGCAATTCATTCCATCGACGCGTGGACGTTGCAGTCACATCAAGCGATGCCTGCGCGATCAGTGAAGACCCGACGTGCTCCTTCCAGTCGTTGTAGGGATGCGAGGGTCTATGGCCTTACGACTACAGCCATGCATGAAATGAGTGCAGCCCCCCTTTTCCCCGCCCCGACAATTTAAGTCGGCCTACTGCTGTACAGCATTCTAATGCACCCATAAATTGTCGACTCAGCCTTCGCCTATTGCCAACAACAAAACAGACACGCGCGTGCCCATGCGCTAAACTCTCTCCTCCCCTCTCCCTTCCCCCCCACCAACCCCCCGCAAGGAAATGTCACCCACCCCCGACGGATCGCCGAAACCAGAAACAAAATGCTGCAGGCATTATATCCAGGGACCGTCAACCAAGTCCTCCACAGCAGCACGATGTCGCACTGTCCACGAGTTGAAGGCTTTGAACAGGCGGAGGGGGATGGCCACGCGGACCTCGTTGCTGTCGCTGCTGCTGCCGCCGCCGCCACTGCTGCTGCTGACATCGCAGGGAGCGCTTCCGCCGCCGCGGCAGCTGACCCCTGGCGTAGGATACAGGCGTGTGAATTTTGCGAAACGTGAAACGATGGAGCCGAAGAGTTCGAGTCTGTGCTCCGCAAACTTAATGGCGACCGTGTCCTCGCCGGGCGTAACCTTCACCCATGGTTTGCCGTCCCCGCACTCATACGTTTCCAAGTCAAAGCCCCTGCACAGCGGTATACACGGCACGCCACGCGGCACGAGATGGGGGAAGAAGAGGGAAAAGGTCATTGCGTGCTTCTACTTGTCGTTTTCATTTCTGACAATCGCACTGCACGTTGTCGGGCGGCCAGCAACAAAAGTAATTTAAACCAGAAAAATAACACAAAAAAAAAATGTAGGACAAAACCAAAACTCACCTCAATTGCTGCGGGAGTTCCGCGATCGTCTTTCCCGTCCTTCCCCCAAACCACGAGTGCCCACCCACCCCACCGTTGCCGTGCGTCGATGCACCCGTGCCGATGGCAATTGCAAAGCCCGCCATCAAGCCGAAAGTCGCGCACATCACAAAGCCGAGGATTGTCATAGGATTCGCTCTCCACCTCCCCACAGCCGAGGCCTGTTCCACGACGAAGCCGACGTCCTCTCCATTGAGCGCCTCTCCACGCTCCTCGCCGTTACCCTGAATATCTCCTACTCCTCCGGGTTCCATCCCCCCGACACCGTCCTCCCCCTCAATAGCAGCCGGCGGCTTTACCTGTCCTTCAGCTGCTGCTGCTGCGTCTGCTGCTGCGCCTGCTGCTGCTGCTTCTCTCTCTTCCAGTACAGCAGCGCTGTCTGCAGCGTCCCCGTTAGCTTCCATCTCCATGGGTGCTCCGATTGAGGTGCCCACCCACGTGAGCAGCCCTACACCCTGCCTGAGGGCGTGACCGGCGACAAAGGGGATCAACCCGACATTGTCGCCGCCAGCACCACCACCATCACCTCCACCGCCACCGCCGTCGTCACCATCACCGCCACTGTCACCGCCACCGACGCCGACACCGCCACCGCCACTGCCAAGGTCACTGCCACTGCCAACGCCATCACCAGCATTGCTTTTGCCGCTAGCTGCCGGCACTCCCACGCCCTGTTCTGCAGCAGGCGCAACGTCATCGCCCGCGACTCGGCGATCCGATATTGGCTTCCTCGAGACCGAAGGACTTGGTCCTGATGCTGCTGCCGCCGCCGCTACTGTTGCTGCCACTTCTTTTGCTGATCCGGCTGCTTCTACTACCTTTGCTTCTCCTGCTTTTCCTGCTCCTGCTCCTGCTGCTGCTGTTGCTGTTGCTGTTGATTTTGCTGACCCTGCTGCCGCTGCTATTACTGCTTTCTCTACCGGTGCTGCCTCTGCTGCTTCTGCTGATTCCGATACGGTTGCCGCTTCTTCTTCATCGTCTACCTTCCCTCCTGGTACCTCACCGTCGTCTGCAGCATCCCCGTGGACGTTGCCGCTGTCGTTGCCGCTTCTCGTTTCCACGGGGGCGTGCTTGCTGTTCCCCAGCCATCTTAGAAGGCCCGCCCCCTCCCTGAGGGCGTGCTCGGTGAGGAAGCACACCAACCTGTGGCCGAGACCGCCACTGCCACCGCCGCCGCTGCCTTCTTGCGGCACCCCCACGCCGTCCCCGGCAGCCGGGGCCACCCCCTCAGCCGCAACTTGGCGAGCCGACATCGTCTTCCTCTCCGAGACCGATGACAGTAGTAGTATTGGCCCTGCTGCGGATACTGGTGATGCTGCCGCTTACCCTGATGATGCTGTTGCTGGTGATATTGATGTTGATGCTGATGATGTTGATGCTGATGCAAAGTATATGCTGATGCCGATGCTGATGCGGAGCCGCTCAGTCAGGCGAAACTCTGATCAGGCAGGGAGGTATCACGGACAAGGCAGCACGTAGGTGAACAAGTGATCTTGGTGAGCCAAATCTCACGGGGTACATAGCCTACTATTTATAAGTAAGGGTTGCTAATGGTTGGTAGTTGGCGGATGGATATGAGACGAGTACGAAAACATCATGGACGCACGAAGACGATCCTGGCAGAACATTACTTTATTACGAGCCAATCGAGTTTCTAATTTACGGCGGCACATAAAAATGTGTTCCTTTCCAGCCCCGCGTGCCCGAATCTCCATGTCCCGTCCGACGACTGGAGTCTCTAAAAAAGAACGATGATTAGCACGACAACTATTAAGGCACGCGCGCTAACCAACGCACAACGACGCATCAAAGCAATATAGTTGGGTTAGGTTGGATTGGATTGGAAAAGCACACAGAAAAAAACGAGAAACGAAAGCGAAAACGAAAACAAAAATAAAATTGAAATATAAATATAACACGAAAACGATAATGAAAAAGAAAATGAAAAGGAAAATTAAAGTGAAAGTGAAAGTGAAAATGAAAATGAAAGTGAGGATGAAGATGAAAATGAAAATGAAAAGGTGAAATAATTAGAATGCATATGAAAATGAGAACGAAAATAAATGCGGATAGAAAAGAACATGAACATGAACATGAACATAAACATGAAAATATCATATACCAGGTATACGGTAACCTGAGAATGAAACCGAAAGCGAGAAGGAGAACAAAGACGAAAATGAAAAAAAAATAAAAGCGAAGATGAGGATGAAAATGAGACTGAAAACGAAAATGAAAATGAAAATTGAATGACACTGAAAACGAAAATAAAGATGAAAATGAAAATGAAAACGAAAATGAAAAATGAACACGAAAATTATAATGAAAATTAACAATGAACCATGAAAATGAAAATGAACCATGAAAATGGAAATAAACCATGAAAATGACCATGATAATGAACCATGAAAATGACAATAAAAATGAACCATGAAAACGCGAGTGAAAATGAAAATGATAATTTAAAGAAAATGAAAATGCAATCACAATGAAAATGAAAATGAAAATGAACATGAGCTCGGAAATGAAAATGATTGTGAAAGTTGAAACTGAAATTATAATTAAATGAGCACGGAAATGACAAAGAACATGGAAGACAAAAATACGCAGAGGATATAATTAATAATAAGAAGATAAAAGAAATTGAAAAAGAGAAAAAAGAAAAAAGAGAAAAGGAAACGAAAGAAAAAGGACGAAAGAAAAAGGACGAACGAAAAAGAACGACAGAAAAAGAACGAAAGAAAAAGAACGAAAGAAAAAGAACGAAAGAAAAAGAACGAAAGAAAAAGAACGAAAGAAAAAGAACGAAAAAAAAGAACGAAAAAAAAGAACCAAAGAAAGAGAAAGGAAGAAATAGAAAGAAAGAAAGAGAAATAAAAAAGAAACAAGCCAGAAACAAGAAGAAGAATGAACAAACGAGAAAAAAAGAAAAAAGAGAAGAAAAAAAAGACAAGTGAAGAATAAATATGACGTAACAAAAGTAGAAGAAAAGAATAAACAAGGAAATTAAACACAAAATTAAACACAAAATAATAATAAAGCAGCAGACAAGGAAAAAGAAGGAAAACGAAAAACGAAACCCGACACAGGCTGGTTCAAGTAAAAAAGCGCAAATTTCCCCCCCCGACGAATACCGCCTGCAATAATAATATTTAGTTAAATATTGGATATATATATTTGGTATCATATAGTGACCCCCATGATGACCAGTTGAAAAGGATGACACGGCGAAACAAAAATTACCGGCCTCGAGCTGTCTTTAGGAGCGAAACTCGTATCGATCAATGACAGGCCTTCAAGTTTTTCAATAAAATATTCAGACATTTTCCCAGCGGGGGCGAATGAAAAAATTGCGCCGTATTTTTCACGATCCGGTTGGACGTACTCGAAGGCATGTATGTATGTCTGTATAATTTTTCGCGCAAAACACGAATAATACCTGACCTGCCTGTGATCGATATCAAGCATAGAATCTGGCGAAAAAACTGGATCCTAGACCAAAACCAAGTCATTTGAAGGAAATAACGTATGATATCTTATTCATTTATACGCTGCATATACGCGCAAAAGTTCAAATTTCCACGCCGTTTTTTAGAGATAGACGCTGAAATTTTGCACAGGTGTTCTACATACATGCCCATCCCGAGCTCTAACCCGCGGGCCTTTTTTTGTTTTTGTTTTTTTTTCACGAAAACAATTGGGCTAAGGTGGTCCACATTAAATTTTCCGAAAAATCTTGACTGACAAAAAATCAGGCCAAAAAAAAAAAAAAACTTCAGGTGAGGTCTTCGCAAAGGCACCTAGAAGACGTGTCCCCACATATCACGGTGTTGATCTAAAAAACGGCATATTATACATTCGCCGGGGAATAATTTTGGAGTTTTTAGCGTGAACCAGCCTGTGTACCTGATGGAAAATAAACGAAAGAACGTACCGTATCAGTGCAATGCGGCGTATCATATGGGTGAAATGTCTCGAACAGGCAGCAGAGAGAGGGAGGCTACTGGCTGTTGCTTGCTACGAGCTGTACACTTGTTGCGTTGCGGCACCATTCATTACAGTACGACTACCTGGTGACACATCGGTCCCATCATCATATATTATAAAAATTAAAATACAGTCCAGCTGTGAGATCGAATATTTTGTCGAAACTCATCTTTGCAAGCTGTGTGTGATACTCCGATCGCGCGTATTACGGGTTGTGTGTCCTCATTAAGGATATAGGTCGGCGACTCCCCTTGCAACTACAGTGTAGCTATCAGGGTCAACATGGTGATGTTAGGCAGTCTGTGCGCGGAAACTATAAAACCCGTTTCTGAGGGGGACAAAATCTGACAGCTGTGGAAAGAAATGCATCAGTTTATCAAGTGAATCCTGTAAGTCGAATATCCGGTGAGGGGAGGGCGGAGTTTTTAAGAACGTGGGGGCCTGATTTTGATCAAAAGGGGAGCGGGGGGGGGGGGAGGGGGGGGAGGGGACGGGTGGGGCAGGTCAATCTGTGCGTGTAAACTATAAATATTTTTTGTGAGGGAGGGGACGAATGTGGCGGGGGGGGCCGGGGGCGGGGGGGGAGGGCTTTAGGTCGCATAGATGTAGGGGTTGGCTGTACGCGTGGTGCTAGGTCTAGGCGATGGTGCGGGTGGTGGGTGAAGGAAGGGGCGTTGGGGACGGGGGTGGGTGGGAATTGCAGCAGCGGCATGGACGCCTCTGAAACGATAACGAGGCGATATCCAGGGCGTGGAAGTGTTTATTACTCTGGCGGATTTCGATAGTAGGTGGGGCGTTTAAGCAAGGGGAAGCGAGGGAAAAAGAAGAAAAAAAAAAAAGCGGGGAGGGGGGGGGGGGGGGAGGGTTTTCAAGAGGTTTAGGTCATATAAATTATTAAAATCAAGGATTTGGTCGACACTGATGTTCGCAACATTCATTGTGTGTGATCCTCCGATCGCGCGTATTAATCATATATGTAGGGGCCTACTATACGCGCGGTGCTGGGTCTAGGCGATCGTGCGGGGTGTGGGGAAGGAGGGGGCGTTGGAGGGGGGGAGGGGGGATGAATGAAAGCTACGTCATGGATGGCTAGAAAGTTAATGACGTGATATCAATGGCTTATTAGTGTTTATTACTCTGGCCGATTTCGATTGTAAGTGGGGCGTTTGAACGAACTGGGCGGGGAACAAAGGGGGGGGGGGGGAGATGAGTTGGAGCTACGGCATGGATGGCTAGATGGATAATGAGATGATATCAGCTGGCTGGTAGTGTTTTCTACTCTGGCAAATTTTGATTTTATATGAAATCCCTTTTTGCATAGAACGGATTCCGCAGGCGAGGGGTGGAAGTATGCGTAGTGCCGGTTACCGATATAATGGTGCCGGTATTTCCGGCTGGCACAGAGCGGCCCTATGGAGGGACCCCTGCTCGATTCATGTCATACAATCTTACACAGCACGTGGCGAGGACTTGCATCGCTCTTGGCTGGCTGACGTGGACCCAAGAAAACCCAAGAAAAAAAAACATACGTGATAATGCTGTCCTGTTTGGTTGTACTGCTGCAGTGCATTCCGCTTCGTACCATAACTATTGTTGAAATCGCACGAGACCTCCAAGTCCATGCGCCACGCTGTACCACCGGGCAGAGTAAGTGGTCTGTGGACGCTTCCTTGAAATAATCGTGGAAACGCGCCTGGTTGTGAGTAGACTGTATACTGGGGGATGCGGCGGGGGGGGGGGGGCACGCTTGTACCCGTCCGGGTAGAGGGCAACGCATACACCGCTACGTACGGCGGGCGGTACAATGGCATCTTCATAGGTCGGAAATATACCCGAGCCAACTTCCAATTTCAGTATCCAGAAAACAGAAGTGAGTGGCAGAAACACGAGGTCGCTGAAGCACAAAACACTTCGGGGTTCAGATTGGACGAAAATTCCACAGTTACACGTCGGACAGATCCGCCAGATAGATTCCACATTCAATTTCATATTATTATACGTCTTTCGGGAGGGATGTACTACAACATCAACTCATAGTCACGTGTTGATTATGATTAACTTTCTTTGGTGATTGTTTTTAATCACGTGATGTGATTGAATTTTTGCTGATTGTTGATTATATATCAACTAATCACGATTATTTTAATACCACGTAGTTGATTATGGAACATAATCATGACTAGTTGACTACTTTTGGATACCAAAGCGGCGTTTTGTTATGCAACCGTAAAAAAATGCGCCTGCGGCGCAATCAAAAGGGATCCATCACGAGCAGCAGCTTTCACACGACAAGACACGAGACTATTATAGGCATGCACATCAACTCGCGATCACGTGTTGATTATGATTAATTTTGGTGACTAATTTAATCACGTGTTGCGATTATTTTTTGTTGATTGTTGATTATAAATATACCAAAAGTCTAGTCTAAGTGCGTATCTGTGAAATAAATGCGAAATAAGCAGTTGAAAACCATCAACAATCAACCTATAATCATGATTATTAATCCCATATCATCGTGTAGCTACGAAGTACCAGGTAGTTGATTGTGTTGATTTTAATCAACTAGTCATGATTAAGTCAATCAACCCGATTTGGACAAGTTAGTCAACAATCAAATCAACCCCGAAAAAGAGTTGATGTATCATACATCCCTACTTACTTTCAGGGCAGATAGAGATCCCCGGTCTGTATTATTTGTTGTGCGGTCTGTAAAATCGTGTTGCCGGGTAAGAGCCAAATGATCTTTATGATCTATAGCACATATATATGCCATGTTTCCAGGGTTGGATCTGTACTACGCAGATCCTGCACAAACCTGCATAATAGCGACAGATAGATATAGGATCTTTAGATACCTGGTAAGTGATTTAGATCGTGATCTGTTCGATGTGAGAAAAATCCTAAAAACAAAAATCAAAAATTTTAAAAACATCATCGCTGCCTGCCACACGAAGCTCGGGCTGGTGGTATTATAATAGCTGCTGGGGCAGGGTGTGTGTCCCAATCGCCGTGTTGGGATACTTACTACTGGTGAAACTTGCAGGACACGCGCGCAGCACGTCGATGCTGGAACTATACTGCTATATATAGGCTATGCACGCCCGTCCTAGACGCTTGATGAGACAACACTACCCCTCGTTTCTTTTGTTGCTCGTCGTACTATTTTGTTAAGAACAGACATGGATGGGTCCCGAAAGAGTTGGCGGAGGACACGGCCACTCACCACACAGAAGAGAACAGCTGAAATGTCTGCCTCTGGACGATAGCCGCTGGGAAAAAGTTGCAAAGCGGGCTTCTTCGCCGCTACTTCTTCGTTCGCTCCTGGTAGAAATCGGCAGAGCATGTCACACAGACAGCAACAACAACAACAGCAAAGCGGCAGAAATGAGCCACGAGCAATGAATGGCCACATTGCATCGCCAGCCTTTTTTGCTGTTTTGCTTGTTCCCAGACGAACCCCCAACAACGGCAGAGGGTACCAAAAACAAGAAAAACACCCCCTCGTCAGCAGCATATATATAGCGTCACACACACGAACACGCGAAGCCAACATAACGGATCATCATGCTTGTGCCGGGGGGGGGCACACCGGCTTCGAGGGCTCGCACCTATGGGTATGGTGTGCTCTTCCGCCCGTGCTTAGGGGTGGACACACGGCCAACTCTTGTTGGTGTCCGCGCAAAGAGAGAGGTCATGGGCTACGATACATCATATGGCAAAGGAATGGTCTGGAGCTACGGATCGGAGAGGGATGCATGATGCAGCATGTGCGAAGGGCACCGGGTCTGCGAGGATACGCACCTGACTTGTTGTGCCCTGCCACTCTTCCTCTCTTGCTTCTGGATCGACGCACAGCTTCTGCTGCTTCGTTCGTGTCAAGACGCAGAGGCTGAGAGAAGAGAACTGATAGAAGAAGCAGGGAGAAGGGGGCAAGGGAAAAAGAGACAAACGGGATAGATATATAGCCGGCCTCGAAAGTTACCGGCAAGCTTTGCCTGGGCGGCTGCGGAGGGTCTTTGTTTCTATTGGTTAATAGTGTACGTCGTTTTGTTCAGGCTTCACGCACTAATTGTCAATAGGGTTGAATCAATCAATCATCATCAATTCGATACCTGGTATGTGATACAATATCAACTCGCAACCGACCTGCCCGGTGGGATCGAAGATGTCGGTTGACGGTTTAGTTATGACCGGTCAAGGCGTCTTTGGAGTTTGCACACTGCTTTCAGTGTGTGGAGTTCCTTGACGGCTGTCCGTCAAGCCAGTGAACGGGCAAGAGTGCCGTCAGCCAACATCTATCTTTGGGTGCGGGATGCGATCACCAGCACAGCAACAGTAGTAGTAGTAGTCCCTCTATTAGGTTAGTTGAGTAGTGCCGGCTACCCGCTATAGTGCATACATAGGCCATGTATGTGTGATCGCTTGAAACAGATGAGAGCAACCGGCAGTAATAATAGCAGTATGCGGAGTAGTAACGGTTGGTTGTCGCCGCTTTGATATACTTGTAGTAGTGGTTGTATTTCTAGATGGGAACAACCGGTAGTGGCAGTAGAGTAGTGCTGGTTGCCGCTATTTTGCCGGTATTTCAGGCTGTGGCACATACCGGCAATGTACAGGAACCACTATTTACCAGTCGCGCCAGTATGTGCCAGCCGGAAATAGCGGCACTATAGCGGCGACCGGCACTACTCCGCATATGGCCACTCTTACTGGTTGTTCCCATAGTCTGTGCCAAAAACAAATAAATAGAGGTCCCTCCTCTGTAGCGTCGGTAGGTGCCAGCTGGAAACACCGCCGGCACTATGGCGGCAACCGGCACTACAGCGGTCCGTATACTGCCGCTACTGGCTGTCCCCGTCTGTGCCAAGCGATTTCACTGCCACACATGGTTATTGCGGGCAGCCGGCCCTACTAAACCACTGGGGGTATAGTGGTCCACTTCAATACTGCTGTACACAGCTGCTGCAGTTTGCGATTCTGTAAAAATGTCCCGCACCACCATTATTGTTGATGGTAGTTGCACGTACGGTAGAATATCCCCGAGCGATGGGTGCATTTTGTGCTACAGCAAAGGGGGTACGAAAGAAATTCATGTTTGGGACCAGGCTCACGTTCTTGTAAAATGCAACAGTGCAGGACACCTACTAAGAAACAGAAAAAAAAGTGACTCCCAGCCTGGGTTTCTTCTTTGGGAGAGGGTGCGTTCTACACTAACTTCATTACAATAAGGGCTCCCGGATTTCTTATATTCCTGCAAATGTGAGTCTGTCTTTTCTTATGGCCCTGTTTCCTGGATATCCTGTTCAGTATGTGAGGCAGGGTACCGTATGTATTATACGCCAGTCTTACAGTGGTAGAGTAAAACGAAATGATTGAATCTGTTTCGCGCGAAAGGAGGACCGAATTTATTTGTGTTTTCCCTCTCCCATTGTCTTAAGTTTTATGTTCTTACGACATGCCAGCAGTAGTACTAGTACGTGACAGCACATACAAAAATGAGATGAGAATGACGAAAAGTTGGCCCGACGTTTAAACGAAATACAGGACACGCATGTTTTTTTTAGTAATGACACTAGTGCAGGGCACACACCGTCTAACGAAACAAATACCTGGTAACAGATTCCTACTGTACGTACTTATTTCGTGTCGTGTGTCGCTGTAAGAGAGCTCTTCAACTTAGGAACTCGAGAAACAAACGGTACCCTCTCTATTGCAGCACGATCTTGCCCATGCTCCACCCAAGTGTTTTATGGTATCACCTCTCCCACGTTGAGGCGATATGACTGATGGCAAGTGTCTAATTTCCTGGTAGGCGTTATCACCTACTTGAATGAGAACCCCACCCCTTCTTGTGAGAAAGCAACAGGCGGGCACAGCAAGAAACTAATACAAGAGATATCACATCCAAAGCAACCCTCGTGTGAGTGACCGGCGCAGAGCCAAATGACACCCCTGCATAGCAGTAGTTGGTCCTGAGGACCACACTGCCTTATACCTTCATCACCCTTAGGTTGCCCATGGGTTGCTAATGGGTTGCCCATATGGGTTGCCTATGGGCTGCCCATGGGTTGCTCATGGATTGCCCATGGGTCGCTCATGGGCCACCCATGGGTATTCCGCGGGACGCTCCATCGACCACCCATGAAACAAGCATGGGAAGTCCATGGGTGGCTCATGGGTCGGTTATAGGTGACCCATGTGTTGGTGTGTGCGTTGGTGGTGATACCGTATGGGTTGCCCATGGGTTGCCCATGGGTTTCCCATGGGTTGCCAGTGTGTTGCAGATGGATCGCCCGCAGGTTGCCAATGGGTCGCCCATGGGCTGTCCATGTGAGACATTCCATCGGCAGCCCATGAAACAAGCATCGGGGGTCCGTGGGTGACTCATGGGTCGCCCGTAGGTGATCCAGGGGTAGGCGGTTATTTCCTATGGGCTGCCCATGGGTTGCCAATAGGTTTCCCACGGGTTGCCCATGGGTGCCCATGGATTAGACATAGATCGCCCATTATAGGTTGCCCATAGGTCGCCCATGGGCTGCTCATGGGTATCCCGTGAGACTTACCATGGGCGACCCATGAAACTAGCATGGGTGTCCATGGGTGGCTTATGGGTCACCCATGGGTTGCCCATGCAATGCCCGTGTGTAGTTCATGCATGGGTTGCCCATGGATCGCGCATGGGTTGCCCATGGGTATCCCGCGGGACATCGACATCCCATAGGCCACCCATGAAACAAGCATGGGATGTCTATGGGTGGGTCATGTGTCGCCCATGGATGGCCCTTGGGTTGGTTTTGATACCCAACCCAACTGCCCATAGACTGCTCATGGGTTGCCCATGGGTTACCCACGGGTTGCCCATGGGTGCCCATGCGTTGCCCATGGGGTTCGTATGGGTTGCCCATGAGTTGCCCGTGGGTCGCCCATAGGTTGCCCATGAGTCGCCCATGGGTTGCACATTGGCCTCCCGTGAGAAATTCCACCCGCCATCTATGAAACAAGCAAGAAGTATCGTGCCTCAAGAAAGCTGGACAAATCAAAGCGCAACGATGTATGCTAGTTTCTTCTAGTCGCTGCTTTCGTGGGAAAGGGCGAGCAGGGCAATGGGAGTGCCATATTTTGGTTTTCAATTTCATATGCTACTGAGCACTGCTCTGTCGTCAGCACATACACAATGCGACGTTGCACAATGGCATTTGAAATAGTTCGTTTTGGTTGGTACCGTTGAATGTAGCTGAAAGTATTGACATTGAAAGAGGATACACTTGAGGAACGAATTTTCACTGCACAGGCATTACGTTCATAGGATGGATGAAGATTTGCGTTTGGAATGGAAATCCAAAAGATATCTTACTGCGTGAAACACTTGACACTTTTCCATGGCGACTTGCATTGAGGGGGGGTGTTAATCATTAGGCAGTACATAGCCTATTGAGTAAACGTTTCTTACAAGTTAGCATAGATTCTTTGAGGGGTCTATTCGGTTGATGCTCACTACAAGCTAAGAAGAGTTTAATTATACTATGGGTCTAATGGTTTCTTGCATCTCAAGTTTGACTAGATCTAGCCGCATATCACCTACGGAGATGGTAGGTGGTTCATGATGTTTTTCTGTGTTCGGGGAGTTCATTATATACTTGGGATACTTATTTTCCGAGCCAAGGGTGGTGGATTAATTCGCTCTTTCCCACTTACTTGTTTTCTACTTGGTTAGATAATAGGAAACTCTACGTTTGGTCTACTGCTTTTTTCCTGCCTCGATAGCGACTTACGGCGCCACCCGCCCATCCTCTTGAGCAAGGCACACGCCGTGCGTGAGCTATTCCATCAAGAAGTGTATCCAGAGCGACTGTCGTTGCGGGTAATGTAATCACAACGACTACCAGGTACTGAGTAACGTGATAATTTAATAAACTGGTTACCTGGTAGTCAGAACAGGAGCCTTCACTAGCTTATTTATAGAGTAAGATATACTGTAATAATAGGTCGTGCAAGACGTCATGCTGTACGAGATCATCAATATGGGAGGAGCTGGAGTGTTTGTACAACTCCACGTTTACTCTTGTAAATCTCCATATGATCCAATCACAAGTTCGTCGTCCGAACTTGTTATTGTCCTCAATGAACACCTTTTCAAGCGTCACCAACTCGTCGAACCAGCCTCACACATCTTGTTTGCTTGGTCAGATTAACAACTGCCAGCACCAGTCTTTACAGCCTGATGCGGGGCTATCGTCGATGATTCTCGACATCACGGAGACAACACACGGCGGTCTTCGCGATGTTGGAGAGCACATTTTCTCTGACGGATATTGCGCTGTTTGGACAGACCTCGTCGACTGAAAAGCCGTACGGATTACTAATTCTTAACACCTTCCACATACCATGGGATTGGCTCTTTGGTGGGAAGCGTAGGCAAAAAGATGGAGGCCGGCAGCAGCACTCCATACGGCTACAGCCCAGCTATAAGTTCTCTAAAGGAATCTGCTACTTCTGCCACTTCTGCGACTACTACAGCTACTGCGCGTTCTGCGTGTATTACGATTGCTTCATAATCCCATCGGCTACTCATCAATCACAGCGCCGTCATCACCTAACCCATAAACTTCTCAACGACTGCCGAAAGTAACACCTTCAACAGATGAAGATGCGCAGCAAGCACGTCCGAAATCAACACCATCATCTTCATACTCAACATCGACGTCAATGCCACCATCATCGTCATCACAATCAACATCGATTTTACCGTCACCACCATAATCACCATCATTATGGTAATCGTCGTCTTCATCTTCCTCATCGTCATTGTCGCCGTCATCGCCAATATCATCATCACCGTCATGACCATTTTCATTGTCCCATCCTCCTGGTGGTTCACCCGCGCCGCCGTCCTTCCCCGTGGCAGCTTTCAGTACCTCTATGTGCCCGTGCTGCTGCTACTGCCGCCGCTGCCGACGACGCTTCTTCTTTTGCTGCTACTATTGCTGTTTCTGCCTCTGCTTCTGCTTCTGCTGCTGCCATTGCCGCCGCTGTTGCCTCTGCCTCTGCTTCTGCTGCACGGCTGCTTATACTACTGCTCTGGTTGCTGCTTCTTTCGTTCGCATAACACCGCCATCTTCAAATTTGTCATTGTCGTTATCAATGTTCTTGCCAGTGCTCCCCGTCTCTGTCGGCGCTCCGATGGTACCTCCTGCCGCATGGTCCGCGATGAAAAGGGCACACCCACCGCCACCGCCGCCACTGCCGCTACTGCCTTATGTCGGCACCCCCCACGCCTGCTCTGCGGCCGGAGCCACCTCATCACCCTCACCTCGGTGAACCGACAACGTCTCCTCCTCCTCGAGACCAAAGAGCTTGCTGTTGTTGATGTTGCTGACGTCGTTGCTGGTGTTGCTGCTGATGCTAAGCTGTTGCTGGCCTGATGCTGATGCCGATGCGGTTGCAGTTGCTGATGTTGGTGCTGATGCTGATGCTGATGCTGGTGCTGATGCTAGTGCTGATGCTGATCCTGATCCTGATCCTCAAGCTCCTGCAGGTACTGAAGCTGACGAGGCCGAGCGAAAGTCTGGTCAGGCAGAGCGGTCTTATAGACAATGCAGCAGGTGAGCAGTCTCTCTCGGGGTATATAGCCCGTGGGTTGTTGGCAGTTGGTGGCAGGTGGGTACGGGATGCGTATGGAAACATCATGGACCCATAGAGAACATCCCAACGTACGTCTAAGTTTATGGACTAAACATATTGCTCTTCAAATCTTCCTGACTAATTTATGAGAGTTAGACAAAAAATTGTGTACCTCCACAATTTACTGACAAGAAAGGGGGACACTGCTTTTCTGCATACTATACGGCCCTTTAGGGTAGGCTAGTGTGGTGGGATCCCATCTCCCCATTGCGGCGTTATGTTTAACATAAGCTGTCTCTGTTTTACCTGGCAGGCGTTATCGCCTGCCTGAAGGAACGACTCCGCCACTCTTTCTGTCACAAGGCATCCGGCGGACATCAAGCAACAAATACGAGGGATGTAACATCCAAGCAGTCCTCGTGCGAGTGACCAGGACAGAGCCAGAGGCACCCCTGCGTAGCAGTAATCGGTCCCTGGGTCCATACTACCCTGTCGTACTTCATATGTGCGTACCGACAATGCTATATTACTCCATTCATGCTACCGCTGGGCATTGACTACATACGCCGTGTAGTGCGCCTACCTGCTACAACATACGAGTTTGTTACCTGCCAGTTACTCGTTGTTGTTGTCTCACATTAAGTCTTGTCAAACATCTAGAGTCCGTGGTCACACAAAGGTGCTGGGGCCCTCTAGGAAACTCCGAAAAACCGAATGAAATAAAAATTCGTCCGGAAAAATACTACGCTTTCCCGCCTCAAAACGCACGATACGAAGAAGGCGCACAAGTGAAATGATCCAATGTGCAAACTGAACTCACATGGCCGCGGGTATCCACTCAACTACGGCATAGAGTTCCCCCGTTCCCACAACTTACCAACTCGCGGCTGACCCAGGCTACGGTAGGGGGGTCCCCTTTTGGGCCTTTTATTTCAGTGGCTAGGGGCCACTCGTGCGAGTAACCCCTTTGTTCCTTTGCGATCTTAGGTTTTCTTCATGTTTTATATCGACGAAGTCAATCCGCAATGCAATGGTCATCTAAGCTGCGCCAAAACAACTCCAAAACAACTGTCTAAACCATTTTCATCCGTGAGGTACAGAGCTACTCGTGCGACTGGCTCAAACCAACCAGTGAAAATGGGGGTACCCCCCCTACCGTAGCCTTGGTCGGCTACAAACTACAGCGGTTGGGCTGCCTGAATCGTACGAACTGCACGGTAATCGTGAACACAGACGAACGCGCCTGCTGTCTGGAGTGCTGTCAGAGTGACGACCCGCGGGCATGTAGTGAGAAAAGAGCAATCGAACCAAAAAACACTATACAAATATCAATGATCGCCCCGTCTTCCCGGGTTATCTGACAGGTTGCAGCGCAGCTACTACGCCCGTGCCTGAAAATTGAAAATTGCGGAGGGTCGTTCCCCATGAAGGTATACAACTCTACCAACTCTACAAAAATCAGTGACGTAAGTAACATATTGTACTACTGCCTCGTGAAAAAATCCTGAAAAAAGACGATCGCTGCTCTCGTGATGATGGTGTGCGTGCGGGTCGTGGGTCTCCGTGTGCCATCATCCTGCTGTGGTTCTCGATAGACTGCTGGCTGCTACTGCTGTAGCAAGTACCTACAACACTGAGATGAACTTTAGAAGGCACCTGCTTCGTGCTTCAAATCAGTTATAAACTTGGCTATTGTACTATATTTTTGACGCCGAATATGAGCGTCTTTTTTCGCCTCCGGCGGGCCCTCCGGCGCGCCTCAGGCGGGGGACCCTCGGCCGGGGGGGCGTTCTTGACTAGCATCTCTCGCCTGGTTTTTCTAGCACCAACTAACTAGTCAATTAGGTGGTTACTAATAACTACGCGTACAGTAGAGGTCCCCCGGTAAGGCGGTGGTGTGCCAAAGCAATATGACCGCGTTATTGGGGGAAGTCGCCTTACTTGTTGCAGGTTGTGAGTGCAATCCCCCAGTAGCGCCAAGCGATTTCGACCGCCTTGTATTGGGATACCGCCTTACTCAGACTCCCTTATTGGAGGACTCCTACTGCCGAGAACTCCAACTAACCCGCCGCCCGCCCTCTTTATTATTGTAGTAGTTTTCGACATTCTTTCCCCCTGAAATGCAACAAACACTATTGACGTTGTTGTATACGTACGTGGCCTCTCACCGAAAAGAGGCTGTGGATTTGGGCGTCTTCCTGTCTATCTATCTTTCTGTGGACAATTTATTAGCCGCCAGTCAAAGTCTGTAGGCGGTAATCGCCGCTACTACTTTGTTCGACCCTGCGACATCAGCGAGGAGGCTATGGCTGAGGTGGCCAAGGTTGTGGGCGAGAAGGTAAGACCAGACGGGTTTTTGGGATTGGGGGGGAAGGGGGGGGGGACGGGGGGCGGGGGGGGCGGTCGGGGGGTCGGGGGGTCGGAGGTCGGGGGTCGGGGGGGGAGGGGGATCGCAGGGGGGCTATAGCTGAGGAGGCCAAGGTCGTGGGAGAGAAGGTAACACCAGGCGGCGTAATATTGTCACCACTGTAGAAACAATTCAACTCTAATCCAGAAGGTATGTCCCGAAAAAATAGGGAGGAGTTCTTTAGGCGTTAAGCGGTGGCAGTGGCAGCAGCGGGAGGTTGATCAGCGGCCGGCGGTGTGAGGGGGGGTTGGGGGGGAGGGAACCAAGGTCGTGGTAGACAAGGTACCACAAGACGGCTTTAGCGCAGGCCAAGGGAGGGAGGAGGGGGGTGGGCGGGGTAGGGGAGTAGATTGGGAGGGGGGGGGGGGGGGGGGGGGGCAAGGCCGGGCGAGAAAGTACGACCTGATGGCTTTTGCGCTGGCGGCGACAAGCTTGTGGGGGTGGGCGGGGGAGATGAGGGTATGAGGGCCGGGGGTTGGGGGGTGGTCGGGGGAGGTGGAGGGGAAGGGGAGAGTGGAGCGGAAGGGATGGAGTGGAAGGGATGGAGGGGTGGGGGGGCGGGAAGAGAGGGGCGGGGCGGTGGTGTGCATAATATTTTTGTTGATAGGACGGAGTAGCGTTTTCCCAGTTTGGCTCACTCTGCGCCCCTTGGTGTCGACGATGTTAGTATTGCTAAATAAAAACATGTGGTGCGTTGTTTTGCGGGCGGTGCTGTCGGTGCGAATCGTCCGGGAACCGGGGGGAGATCTCCCCCCCCACCACCACCCCTCCTGCTTAGTTTGCTACCCCATACGGACTACTAGCAAAAGATACCATCGGGTACTCCTTCGCTACTAGAAAGATGTCAGGGCATGTCGCGGAATACAACATTTGACGAGCACACGCTTCCGGCTTGTCTTGAGATTTATGAAAATAATAGTGTCAATGTACTTTATTTTCAACTGCGCCTGCGTTTCGGCAACAGTTTTAATTGATAGTTAAGAGTTGAGATCAGATGGGGATCGTTGTTGCTGTTTTTTGCTGTAGAGATGTGGGCTAATCCGTTTGTCGTTGCATTCAGCACACACAAGAAGGCGGCTTCATCTGTATATGTTCCGTTCAATAAGCCCCTTCACTCTCCCCCCTTCGCTCCTTCCCTGTGCTCTTAATTAAGTTACGTAGTCAGCACACAATTCAGTACCAGGTATTATCTAAACAGGGAAATGGCCAAAGGGGGATATACCCCCGGGTTTTCCGGAAATTTGGGGGTGTAGCGAATACAGCCCGCCGAACGTGCCCGTGCTTGCCTCAAACTTTTTCAAATTCAAATCTGACGCGCTGGCAAGACACCCGCATCCCATGCCGAGCACGCACACCGTTCTTTGTTTTCGGGCGCGTATTGGGGATAACGGAGCCGCGACGCAGGATGGCGTAAAACGATCCCTATAATTTGGGCGAGTATGCCGCCGCAAATCTACTAAATTAACGTTCTACCCCCTCGTGACCACAATTTTCCCCCACTTTACCTTAATCCTACCTCTTTCGGACGAATCTACGCCCTCAAAAGCGAGTGTGCCATGGACGGCCACACGTCACCGCCCAACAACACCCCAATATACCACGAGCTGAACATTCGGTAGTTGCGAGTAGTTGCGATCGTTTGTCTCCGAAAAACGACGGTAAAGGAAACAAGCAACGACATGGCTAATCCAATACATATATTGACGAAAGCTAAAAAAGTTGCTTTTTACACAATGGTGAGATAACCAGAAGACATATCGCAGGTTGTGGGTGCGTGCTGCTCAGTGTTCGTTGCTGTGCTCGGTCATGGATACGAGCATGCGATCTCTGTTTGATCTTCGACAAGCATGGACGGGGTTGCCGTACCGTTGGCTGTTGTTCTCGTTGTTTATGCTTCGATATATGTGTGTGTGTTTCCGACGGCTCGACTACGAAGCACCGAGCACAGCACCAAACCTCGAGCAGCACGTACCCGCAATCTACGATACGTCTTCTGGTTATCCCATTGTTGTGTAAGAACTTAATTGCTTTGCTTTCGTTTGTAAACATATCTTTCGTTTTGTTTGTTTCCTGTGTCGTCATGTCTCGGAGACAAACGATCACAACTTCTCGCAGCTACTGGGTGTTCTGCTCGTGGTACATTCGGGGGGTGTTGGGCGGTGACTTGTAGCCCTAAATGTTAATACTCGCCTTTGAGGGTGTCAGAATTCGCCAAAAAAGGATATACGTTACGGTCAAGTGGGGGGAATTGTGGTCACGAGGGAATAGTACATAAATTCAGTAGACTTTCGGGGGCATACTCCCCAAGTAATAGTCAAACGGGGAGACCCCTTTTCCCCCCGCCTGCGTCGTGGCCCCGTTAGCCCAACACGGTGCGCGAAAACTAAACGGTGTGCGTGCTCGGCATGGACTGCAGGTGCCTAGACAGCGCGCCAAGATCTGAATTGAGGCAGTTTGAGGCAAGCGCGGGCACGTTCCTCGGGCGTATTTCCCTATATCCCGAGATGATCGTCAGACCCCCCTTTGACCATTTCCCTTGTAAATACCCCCCCCCGCTTAAGAAATCCCCACCCCTCCTGTCCCTACCCAACCCCCCCCACACCTTCTCACTCCCCCTCCCCCCCCCGCCCTCTCAAATGTTAACGCCTACTTTTTCAAATTTGCGGCGGCCATGACCACGGCGCACCAGGAGTCTCTCTCGGTCATGTCCAAGAGGCTGGCCGAGCTGTACTCCGAGATGGGTCTGCCGCTAGGAGTGGGGGGTGGGTTGTCCGGACAGCAGTAAAATCTTGCACACCTTAGACAGATAGATCCTTGATCTGTATGATCTGCGGGATCTAGATCATATTTTTCTGATGGGATCTGTACGATCTAGCTCTTACACGCATGATTGCCTGGGTGGGATATGTATGATCTAGACCCTTCGCACATGTTTGCGTGGGTGGGATCTGTGGGGTCTGTGGGATCTGCACATGTTTGCCGAATGTGATCTGTAGGATCTGTGGTATCTAGATCATGTTTCACTGATGGGATCTGTATGATCCATTTCTTCTACACATGTTTGCCTGGATGGGATATGTGTGATCTAGATTCTTCACATATGTTTGCCAGGGTAGGATCTGTATGATCTAGATCCTTCACACTTGTTTACCTGGGTGGGATCTATACGACCTGAAGGATCTCCAATTTCCCCGCGGGTGATGGCCATGTACCAATACCTGCTATATCATACTGGACTGGCGCCAGTATCAAGCTGAACGGTTCGTGCTCTATACGAGATCGGAGCTACATACGACGTAACAGCTCTTGGTGGTTGCCGATCATGGGGTCTTGGTGGCTGCCGATCAAGCTCCCACGCACACACTGCCCAACCCCACAAGCACACAATCACGTGGAGCTGAAGCAGAGCACAAGCATAAGCATGCACATGTCGGGGGAAGCAACTCTAGTGGCTCTGCACCCGCAGATGATACCGCCAGCGGGCAGGAAGGAGGCCGATCCGGGGGCATTTTTGCGTCGCGAGTGGCGCGAAAGGGGATTACCCTTAACTGTCTAGTGGCATGTGTGGCATGGATGGCTGCGGTACCTTCGCTTTCAAAATGGAAAAGCAGAAGCGCGA
Organism: Undaria pinnatifida; assembly: GCA_012845835.1. Lineage (NCBI taxonomy): Eukaryota > Phaeophyceae > Laminariales > Alariaceae > Undaria > Undaria pinnatifida. The sequence goes on from JABAKD010000027.1 coordinate 9,104,695, forward strand.
GGTAGCTATAGTATTTGATAGTGGCACCACCGTCCATAGGGGGAAGTTGTAGCTGTGCAATTGAAATGGCAAAATGACCTGCGCGGGATGCTGACTTTTCTGTTTTGTGCCGCATATTCTCGTTCATCGAGTTTGCAAGATGCATGTTACCTTCGCCGCTTTCCATTTATGACAGCACTTACTTCACCCCCATCCATCGTATTACGACCTACCGGTACGAGGTAAGATCAACCTCACCTTTTGGACATTTTTACAGACGGGGTGAGCTGCATCACGGAGAGCGGCCGCATATACATGTGTTGCCTTGTGTAAGCTGTATTTAACTCGCTCTTGCACACAAGTTTACGTTTGCCCAGGTGCATCTTGGATGATCTAGCTCTTGTTTCACACACGTTTCCCAAGGTGGGATGTTCGTCACCTATCTTCTCAACACACATTTATATTTTTCCGGGGTGGGATCTGTGTGATCTGTGAGATCTAGATTATTTTTTGTTCTCCGGTGGAATCTGTATGATCTGCGGGATCTAGATCATGTTTTCTGGGTGGGATCTGTACGATCTAGCTCTTACACACATGTTTTCCTTGGTGGGACCTGTATTATCTACATCCTTCGCACATGTTTGCCTGGGTGGGATCTGTATGATCTGCATTATCTGCACATGTTTGCTGATTGTGACCTGTGGGATCTGTATGATCTAGATCATATTTCACTCATGGTATCTGTATGATCTAGATCCTATACACACGTTTGGCTGGATGGGATCTGCATGATCTAGATCATTCACACATGTTTGCCTCGGTGGGATCTGTATGATCTAGATCCTTCACAGATGTTTGCGTGGGTGGGATCTGTGGGATCTGTGGGATCTACACATGTTCATCTGGGTGGGATCTGTTTGATCTGCATGATCTGCACATGTTTCGCCGGGTGGGACCTGAATGATCTAGATCTTAGGCTCAACTTTTCCATATAGGCCAAAAAGCATCTAGATGATCTAGATCATGATCTGTCCGAGGTTTGAAACCTTGCCAAACACATACTCTACGCATCAAACTGCCTGCCGTCGTCTATAGCAGAACATCGTTATGGTAACCCTCGTGGGCTAAATCAGGAGCAGATTTTGCTGCTTTCGCGGTAGTGGAAGAGGAGGGGATGGAGGAAGAAGTGGCGTGCCTGAGGGGGGGTGTAATTTGCCTTGCCTTGCCTTGTCTTGCGGGGTACACACATCCGCTCTCGTGCTCGCGCTTGCTTGTTGCGTGTGCATTTTTTTATTTAGTTTCCTTTCTTTGTTTAGTTTTTTACAATGCCCATGTTACGGGCAGATGTACTCTACAGGTAGTTGTACTTACCGATACACTACATATGAAAAAATCCAAAATTCCTCCGCACTTGATGAAATGCAGATCCTTCCTTGAACTTCTCGGAAACGCTTGGCGGACTCAGCGGACGCCGTTGCGTGGTGCCAGTAGCTACATAGATCAATGCGCGAGACTCATAACCTGAAACGCTGACACGTTTTGAGGCTTTGTCTCGGTGCTTAGAGTTGCATAGGTGGCACCAAAGTGTCTGTTAGGATCACTTGTGAAGAAGAAAGAAGATAGTTTGAAAGTGGCGCTCATGTGGCAAAAACATGGAACCGAATGAGAGAAGGAGAAAATTAGAAGAGGAGAAGAAGGTGTAGAGAGTGATCAAGGTGGGACTGACCGTCACCTGATCAATACGGCACAACACCCATGTTACGGGCAGGTGTACTCTACTACGGGTAGTTGTACTTGCCGACAAACCGTCCTATAGTAACGTTCCTTTCAACATCCCCTGCAACGTTCCCCGGTACTTATGGTGGGAGGTTAGCTACAACTTGAATTACAGCATACATACCGACTGGAAGTAACAAACCGAGATTCCCCGCATATATATTGTATTTCTCTGCATCTAGATTAAGTTACTTAGCACCTGGTATATTTAAGATAGTGACTACGAATCAAACAAGTACTACTGGACTGCAGAGTCCATATTACAATACGGCGAGGGTGATTTTTGAACGATTCGGCTAACATCGAACGGAGGTTGTTATCGCTGTCGTGGCTGCTGTCGTGCTGCACCCCCCTCCCCCGTGGCCTCCTACTCTAGTCTGATTGCGGTTGTTGACTGGTCTGCTGCTGTGGTCTAGAAGTCGGCAGAGTCTGAGTATGGATGTCTGGGCTTGGGGAGGGGGTGCCTGAGGGCGTTGCTTTGGGAATAGCCCTGGAACCCTTCTCGCTGTTCATCTTGCGCTGCCGTTTCGAGCGGGCGGCGGGGGGGGGGGGGCATCGTTGGCTGTCAAAAACTGGTTTAACCCATCTTACTGCTTTGAGCTTCGAGTACTTTATTTATAATGCTAACGCCATATTTCGGGTACAACGGGGTGCCCGGTTTAAGAGCTTCCTTTGAACAGAGAACAGCTTTAAGAGCGGTCAAATGGGCTTGTCACGCCGTGTGACGCTCATGAAAGAAACCATGTGATGCCCACTCTGAGATAAGAGTGGCACGGAGATAAAAGCTTTCACAGATAATAGTAGGGTGGAAATACACTTTTGTTTCTGAGACTCCTCCCTTGAGCTCTGTACTCCACCTGAAAACCGATTGTGTGAAAAATCTGAAAGTAAGCTCAATCCGATAAACAGGCCCCGTGGCCCAAGTGTACAAACCAATTGCTGTTGTTGTGCAAAACAAGAATGGCATGGCACTCCAGTGATTTGGGGTTACTGATGTACTCTTCCGTCAGAAACTATTTTCGCCAAAAAGTGCTACCTCTATCGTAGAACGCCTCCACACTATTAATGGTATGCTCCGAGGGGCTCTTAAACCGAGTACCCCGCTGTTTTGTCCCGCGTGTTGATATCGTAGTAGTTGTGAGCGCGCATACGTACCAACAGTATGTGCCAGGCTACGCCCCCGTGTCGTACAGCTTCCTGCGTTCATTGTTGCTCCCGAACAAGGCTGCGGTATTACTATTATCATACTGTTAATAGTACTATAGCCTCATTTTCGATATACAGTAGCGGCTACGGTTTAAGAGAGGGTCATGCGAGCCTGATATTTCTCTCTTAAATCGGGACTTCTCTTATACCGTATTGGCTACGATATAAAAGAGTATTCTCTTAAACCGCTTGCGATTGGCTGCACCGCCGGGTTTTTTCGCGACACCCTGGCCAAGTCTCAAGCCACTACTTGCACCCGCGGGGCTCTTGCCTTTGCCCCCCGAGGAGTCGCGCTTCTCTGGCTGCGCCCCAGCACTCCCCGCTCCTCGAGTCTCGCTCTCCCGGGAGGTCGCAAAGGTGTGGCAGATGCGGTGCATCTCGCTGGTGCCACGCGGGTCCACCACACCACAGTTGCCATGGAGGTACTGGCCGCAGACTCCTCGGCATTTGTGATTTGTGAAATGAGGCGGGCCTGGTGTGTTATCGGGGGCCGCTGTGCAGCGACTGCCCGCTGCACAGGGCATGGTGTCGGCAGCTGTGTGGGTGTGTGTTCGTCTGTTGATGTGTGTGACGGCTGCGCGACTCTACCAGAAAAAGTCCGATTTAAGAGAAAATCTCCGAAAAAAGACCAATTCTCTCTTAAATCAATTTTGGTCGTGTCACGCCAGTTTGACTCTCTTAAATCGGTACTTTCTCTTAAACATTTTCTCTTAAACCGTAGCCGCTACTGTATACCGATGTTAGGTCAATCACGCGCGTGGCTTAGTACCCAGCTCGAAACCCGGTGTCAAAAAGGTTGGTTGGCGCAGCTAATGGATCACGTCCCTTAAAATCGGTGGATACCGTGAAATGACACTTACTTGTGCTACGAGGCAGAGGTGCACCGTTGTTTTTTTCTGAGGCCCCTCCCCTGAGCTCTGTGCCTCGCCTAAAAACTGTATTTTTAGTAAACTGAAAGTGCAATCCGATGTTCAAACCCATGCCTTCGGGGTGAAAAAATAGTCATGCTGCAAAAAAAAAAATGTTGAATTTCCGACGGTTTTGGGTTAAGGAGCCCGTCATTCAGAAAATAAAAAATAACGCCAAAAAAGTGCAACCACCTCTATAGACTACAGTAGCATGCGTCAAATGGAAAAGCACATGCTAGTATTTGTAGTACATACAGTAGCTATATGTAGGCGCTCTACTAGTGGCTCTTGGGTCGCGGAAAAAAGAGCCCGCCAGAGCAGTGACCCGTGTACCGTACAATAAGAAACCCTTCATTATCTGCTTCGGTTTTTGTCGAACTTTCCATGTACCGCCTCACAATCCCGCAGTGCTTTGATCTATGCCGTCATCGGATTGGTTTTGCCGTCACTTTTTTTCTCAGAAGAGCCCCAAAGGGAAGAAGGAAGCCGATGCGTGGTACCATAGAGGTATCACTTTTTCGCAAAGCTGCTTTCTCGATGACGGGGCTCCATAATAACGGTGTTTAAATAGTACAATCGTCGGAATGTCATTTATTTCATGTTTTGAAATGTGATGTGTTTTTTTAAGGGGTACTTTATCACATATTCGAGAAAATGGTTGACATACTCTTTGAATTATATGTAATGAAAGGCAACCAACCAATGTAGTGCGAAACTCCCCCTTCGTCTCGTAGGCAGCGTGCGTCAACCATTGTCTCGAACAAGTGGTAAGCTCTACTGTTTTTTTTTTCAACGAGGCCATGGGTTTGGTCATCGAGTTGAGTTTTCACTTTGCCCAAACAAAGCTACATTCTGGAGCGAGGAATAGAGGTCCTCAACAGGCTAGGAGCACCAGGAAAAAAATGAAGCTCCTTGACTGTAGCATGTGTCCCGTCTATACTGCAAGCGCCATCCACCTCTTGTTGTAAAAGGAACCACGTATCGGATCTAGGCTACCCACGGCAGGGGAGGTGCCCCCAATTAACTTTCTCTACCGAGTCTGAGCCGCTCGCACGACTGGCTCTGTACCTCGCTCACAAAAACACCTTTTTTTAGGCGATTTGCTTGGCGCACCGTAGCTTACCATCCCAACGGGGATTCATTTCGGAAAAATCAAACGAGCACGGACGCCTATGGCCGCATGGAACAGGGGGGTCACTCGCCCCAACCCGCTCTTCATGCCGCGGGGCGGGGCTGAAACGCTCTGGATCGTGAGACCATGATGATGACAGACAGACGGAATAGCAGAATTTAGTTATTATGTAGACTAGGTGGATAATTGTAATTTCGTTAACAATACATTTGCATTTGTCATCCATCACTGTGCACCGTGAGTGCGCATCCCAAAACATGACGGAGAAACCAGAACTTAAGGCTGCTAGGATAAAAAATATCAATATATAACGACCAACAAAACGTTGATGTGCAAAACTAGCAAGCGCCCCAAACTTAATCTACGGATTTCTACCCCTTCTTGCATATTTATGAAAACTGCGACCAATAAAAAGAAAAAATCAGTTTGACCACGGCAGTTTAACGCTCGAAAGGCTTGATGACATGCAATTCATCCCATCGACGCGTGGACGTTGCAGTCACCTCGCGATGCCTGCCCGATCAGTGAAAACCCGACGTGCTCCATCCCGTCGTTGTAGGGATGCGAGGGTCTATGGCCTTACGACTACAGCCATGCATGAAATAAATGAGTACACCCCCCCTTTTCCCCACCCCGACAATTTAAGTCGGCCTGTTCTATACTGCTGTACAGCATTCTTATGCACCCAAAAAGTGTCGACTCAGCCTTCGCCTATTGCCAACAACAAAACAGACACGCGCGTGCCCATGCGCTAAACTCTCTCCTCCCCTCTCCCTTCCCCCCCACCAACCCCCCGCAAGGAAATATCACCGACCCCCGACGGACGACAACCGATCGCCGAAACCAGAAACAAAATGCTGGAGGCATTATACCCAGGGGCCATCAACCAAGTCCTCGACGGCAGCACGATGTCGCACTGTCCACGAGTTGAAGGCTTTGAACAGGCGGAGGGGTGTGGCCACGCGGACCTCGTTGCTGTCGCTGCTGCTGCCGCCGCCGCCGCCACTGCTGCTGACATCGCAGGGAGCGCTTCCGCCGCCGCGGCAGCTGACGCCTGGCGTAGGATACAGGCGTGTGAATTTTGCGACACGTGAAACGATGGAGCCGAAGAGTTCGAGTCTGTGCTCCGCAAACTTAGTGGCGACCGTGTCCTCGCCGGGCATAACCTTCACCCATGGTTTGCCGTCCACGCACTCATACATTTCCAAGTCAAAGCCCCTGCACAGCGGTACACACGGCACGCCACGCGGCACGAGATAGGGGAAGAAGAGGGAAAAGGTCATTGCGTGCTTCTACTTGTCGTTTTCATTTCTGACACTCGCACTGCACGTTGTCGGGCGGCCAGCAACAAAAGTAATTTAAATCAGAAAAATAACACAAAAAAAAATGTAGGACAAAACCAAAACTCACCTCAATTGCTGCGGGAGTTCCGCGATCGTCTTTCCCGTCCTTCCCCCAAACCACGAGTGCCCACCCACCCCACCGTTGCCGTGCGTCGATGCACCCGTGCCGATGGCAATTGCAAAGCCCGCCATCAAGCCGAAAGTCGCGCACATCACAAAGCCGAGGATTGTCATAGGATTCGCTCTCCACCTCCCCACTGCCGTGGCCTGTTCCACGACGAAGTCGACGTCCTCCCCATTGGGCGCCTCTCCACGCTCTTCGCCGTTACCCCGAATATCTCCTACTCCTCCGGGTGCCACCCCCCCGACACCGTCCTCCCCCTCAATAGCAGCCGGCGGCTCTACCTGTCCTTCAGCTGCTGCTGCTGCTGCGTCTGCTGCTGCGTCTGCTGCTGCTGCTTCTCTGTCTTCCAGTACAGCAGCGCTGTCTGCAGCGTCACCGTTAGCTTCCATCTCCATGGGTGCTCCGATTGATGTGCCCACCCACGTGAGCAGCCCTACACCCTGTCTGAGGGCGTGACCGGCGATAAAGGGGATCAACCCGACATTGTCGCCGCCAGCACCACCACCATCACCTCCACCGCCACCGCCGTCGTCACCATCACCGCCACCGTCACCGCCACCGACGCCGACACCGCCACCGCCACTGCCAAGGTCACTGCCACTGCCAACGCCATCACCAGCATTGCCTTTGCCGCTAGCTGCCGGCACTACCACGCCCTGTTCTGCAGCAGGCGCAACGTCATCGCCCGCGACTCGGCGATCCGATATTGGCTTCCTCGAGACCGAAGGACATGGTCCTGATGCTGCTGCCGCCGCCGCTACTGTTGCTGCCACTTCTTTTGCTGATCCGGCTGCTTCTACTACCTTTGCTTCTCCTGCTTTTCCTGCTCCTGCTCCTGCTGCTGCTGTTGCTGTTGCTGTTGATTTTGCTGACCCTGCTGCCGCTGCTATTACTGCTTTCTCTGCCGGTGCTGCCTCTGCTGCTTCTGCTGATGATTCCGATACGGTTGCCGCTTCTTTTTCATCGTCTACCTTTCCTCCTGGTACCTCACCGTCGTCTGCAGCATCCCCGTGGACGTTGCCGCTGTCGTTGCCGCTGTTCGTTTCCACGGGGGCGTGCTTGCTGTTCCCCAGCCATCTTAGAAGGCCCGCCCCCTCCCTGAGGGCGTGCTCGGTGAGGAAGCACACCAAACTGTGGCCGAGACCGCCGCCGCCACCGCCGCCGCTGCCTTCTTGCGGCACCCGCACGCCATCCCCGGCAGCCGGGGCCACCCCCTCAGCCGCAACTTGGCGAGCCGACATCGTCTTCCTCTTCGAGACCGATGACAGTAGTAGTATTGGTCCTGCTGCGGATACTGGTGATGCTGCCGCTTACCCTGATGATGCTGTTGCTGGTGATATTGATGTTGATGCTGATGATGTTGATGCTGATGCAAAGTTTATGCTGATCAGCCGATGCTGATGCGGAGCCGCTCAGCCAGGCGAAACTCTGATCAGGCAGGGAGGTATCACGGACAAGGCAGCACGTAGGTGAACAAGTGATCTTGGTGAGCCAAATCTCACGGGGTACATAGCCTACTATTTATAAGTAAGGGTTGCTAACGGTTGGTAGTTGGCGGATGGATATGAGACGTGTACGAAAACATCATGGACGCACAAAGACGATCCTGGCAGAACATTACTTTATTACGAGCCAATTGAGTTTCTAATTTACGCCGGGACATAAAAATGTGTTCCTTTCCAGCCCCGCGTGCCCGAATCTCCATGTCCCGTCCGACGACTGGAGTCTCTAAAAAAGAACGATGATTAGCACGACAACTATTTAGGCACGCGCGCTAACCAACGCACAACGACACATCAAAGCAATACAGCTGGGTTAGGTTGGATCGGGTTGGAAAAGCACACAGAAAAAAACGAGAAACGAAAGCGAAAACGAAAACAAAAATAAAATTGAAATATAAATATAACACGAAAACGAAAATGAAAAAGAAAATGAAAAGGAAAATGAAAGTGAAAGCGAAAGTGAAAATGAAAATGAAAATGAAGATGAAGATGAAAATGAAAATGAAAATGAAAAGGTGAAATAATTAGAATGCACTTGAAAATGAAAACGAAAATGCGGATAGGAAAGAACATGAAGATGAACATGAACATGAACATGAAAATATCATATATACGGCAACCTGAGAATGAAACCGAAAGCGAGAAGGAGAACGAAGACGAAAATGAAAAAAATATATAAGCGAGGATGAGGATGAAAATGAGACTGAAAACGAAAATGAAAATGAAAATTAAATGACACTGAAAACGAAAATAAAGATGAAAATGAAACTGGAAACGAAAATGAAAAATGAACATGAAAATGATAATGAAAATGAAAAACGAACATGAAAATGAAAATGAACCATGAAAATGAAAGTAAACCATGAAAATGACTATGATAATGAACCCTGAAAATGACAATGAAAATGAACCTGAACTTGAAAACGCGAGTGAAAATGAAAATGATAATAAAAATGAAAAAGCAATGACAATGAAAATGAGAATGAAAATGAACATGAGCTCGGAAATGAAAATGATTATGAAAGTTAAAACTAAAATTATAATTGAATGAGCACGGAAATGACAAAGAACATGGAAAACAAAAACAAGCAGAGGATAAAATTAACAAGAAGATAAAGAAATTGAAAAAAAAGAAAAAAGAAAAAGAGAAAAGGAAACGAAAGAAAAAGGACGAAAGAAAATGACCGAAAGAAAAAGAACGAAAGAAAAAGGACAAAAAAAGAAAAAGAACAAAAGAAAAAAACGAAAGAAAAAGAACGAAAGAAAAAGAACGAAAGAAAAAGAAAGAAAGAAAAAAACGAAAGAAAAAAAACGAAAGAAAAGAACGAAAGAAGAAGAACAAAAGAAAAAGAAACGAAAGAAAAAGAAGAAAGAACGAACGAAAAAGAAAAGACGAAAGAAAAAGAACGAAAGAAAAGAACGAACGAAAAAGAACGAAAGAAAAAGAACGAAAGAAAAGAACGGAAAAAAGAAGAAAAAGAACGAAAGAAAAATAATAACGAAAGAAAAATAACGAAAAAAAAGAACGAAAGAAAGAGAAAGGAAGAAAGAGAAAGAACGAAAGAACGAGCCAGAAACAAGAAGAAGAATGAACAAACGAGAAAGAAAGAAAAAGAAAGAAAAAAGAACAAGCCAGAAACAAGAAGAAGAATGAACAAACGAGAAAAAAGGAAAAAAGAGAAAAAAAAAAAGACAAGTGAAGAATAAATATGACGCAACAAAAGTAGAGGAAAAGAATAAACAAGGAAGTTAAACCAAAATTAAACACAAAATAATAATAAAGCAGCAGACAGAGAGGGAAAAAGAAGGAAAACGAAAACGAAAAACGAAGCCCGATACAGGCTGGTTCAAGTAAAAAAGCGCAAATTTCCCCCCCCCACGAATACCGCCTGCAATATTTAGTTAAATATTGGATATATATTTGGTATCATATAGTGACCCCCATGACCAGTTGAAAAGGATGACACGGTCAAACAAACATTACCGGCCTCGAGCTGTCTCTAGGAGCGAAACTCGTATCGATCAATGACAGGCCTTCCTTCAAGTTTTTCAGTAAAATATTCAGGCATTTTCCCAGCGGGGGCGAATGAAAAAATGCGCCGTATTTTTCACGATCCGGTTGGACGTACTCGAAGGCATGTATATCTGTATAATTTTTCGCGCAAAACACGAATAATACCTGGCCTGCCTGTGATCGATATCAAGCATAGAATCTAGCGAAAAAACTGGATCCTAGACCAAAACCAAGTCATTTGAAGAAAATGACGCGTCTTATTCATTTATACGCGCAAAAGTTCAAATTTCCACGCCGTTTTTTAGAGATAGACCCTGAAATTTTGCACAGGTGTTCTACATGCCCATCCCGAGGTCTGACCCGCGGGCGTTTTTTTGTTTTGTTTTTTTTCGCCGAAAACAATTGGGCTAAGGTGGTCCACATTAAATTTTCCGAAAAAGCTTGACTGACAAAAAATCAGACCAAAAAAAAAAACTTCAGGTGAGGTCTTCGCAAAGGCACATAGAAGACGTGTCCCCAAAATTCACGGTGTGAATCTAAAAAACGGCATATACATTCGCCGGGGAATAAATTTGGAGTTTTTAACGTGAACCAGCCTGTGTACCTGATGGAAAATAAACGAAAGAACGGACCGTATCAGTGCAATGCGGCGTATCATATGGGTGAAATGTCTCGAACAGGCAGCAGAGAGAGGGAGGCTACTGGCTGTTGCTTGCTACGAGCTGTACACTTGTTGCGTTGCGGCACCATTCATTACAGTATGACTACCTGGTGACACATCGGTCCCATCACCATATATATATTATAAAAATTAAAATACACTCCAGCTGTGAGATCGAATATTTTATCGGAACTTATTTTTTGCAAGCTGTGTGATACTCCGATCGCGCGTATTACGGGTTGTGTGTCCTCATTAAGGATATAGGTCGGCGACTCCCCTTGCAACTACAGTGTAGCTATCAGGGTCAACAGGGCGATGTTAGCCGGTCTGTGCGCGGAAACTACAAAACCCGTTTCTGAGGGGGACAAAATCTGACAGCTGTGGGAAGAAATGCATCAGTTTATCAAGTGAATCCTGTAAGTCGAATATCCGGTGAGGGGAGGGCGGAGTTTTTAAGGACGTGGGGGCCTGATTTTGATCAAAAGGGGGGCGGGGGGGGGGGGCGGGGGGGGAGGGGACGGTTGGGGCAGGTCAATCTGTGCGTTTAAACTATAGATATTTTTTGTGGGGGAGGAGAGGAATGTGGCGGGGGTGGCCGGGGGCGGGGGGGGAGGGCTTTAGGTCGCATAGATGTAGGGGTTGGCTGTACGCGTGGTGCTAGGTCTAGGCGATGGTGCGGGTGGTGGGTGAAGGAAGGGGCGTTGGGGACGGGGGTGGGTGGGAATTGCAGCAGCGGCATGGACGCCTCTGAAACGATAACGAGGCGATATCCAGGGCGTGGAAGTGTTTATTACTCTGGCGGATTTCGATAGTAGGTGGGGCGTTTAAGCAAGAGGAAGCGAGGGGAAAAAAAAAAAAAGCGGGGAGGGGGGGGGGGGGGGGGGGTGGAAGGGTTTTCAAGAGGTTTAGGTCACATAAACTATTAAAATCAAGGACTTGGTCGACACTGATGTTTGCAACATTGTGTGTGATCCTCCGATCGCGCGTATTAATCATATATGTAGGGGCCTACTATACGCGCGGTGCTGGGTCTAGACGATCGTGCGGGGTGTGGGGAAGGAGGGGGCGTTGGAGGGGGGGAAGGGGGGGATGAATGAAAGCTACGTCATGGATGGCTAGAAAGATAATGGGGTGATATCAATGGCTTATTAGTGTTTATTACTGGCCGATTTCGATTGTAAGTGGGGCGTTTGAACGAACTGGGCGGGGAACAAAAGGGGGGGGGGAGATGAGTTGGAGCTACGGCATGGATGGCTAGATGGATAATGAGATGATATCAGCTGGCTGGTAGTGTTTACTACTCTGGCAAATTTTGATTTTATATGAAATCGCTTTTTGCATAGATCGGATTCCGCAGGCGAGGGGTGGAAGTATGCGTAGTGCCGGTTACCGATATAATGGTGCCGGTATTTCCGGCTGGCACAGAGCAGCCCTATGGAGGGACCCCTGCTCGATTCATGTCATACAATCTTACACAGCACGTGGCGAGGACTTGCATCGCTCTTGGCTGGCTGACGTGGACCCAAGAAAACCCAAGAAGAAAAAAAAAACATACGTAATGCTGTCCTGTTTGGTTGTACTGCTGCAGTGCATTCCGCTTCGTACCATAACTATTGTTGAAATCGCACGAGACCTCCAAGTCCATGCGCCACGCTGTACCACCGGGCAGAGTAAGTGCTCTGTGGACGCTTCCTTGAAATAATTGTGGAAACGCGCCTGGTTGTGAGTAGACTGTATACTGGGGGATGCGGCGGGGGGGGTGGCACGCTTGTACCCGTCCGGGTAGAGGACAACGCATACACCGCTACGTACGGCGGGCGGTACAATGGCATCTTCATAGGTCGGAAATATACTCGAGCCAACTTCCAATTTCAGTATCCAGAAAACAGTAGTGAGTGGCAGAAACACGAGGTCGCTGAAGCACAAAACACTTCGGGGGTTCAGATTGGACGAAAATTCCACACGTCGGACAGATCCGCCAGATAGATTCCACATTCAATTTCATATTATTACACGTCTTTCGGGTAGGGATGTACTACAACATCAGCTAACTCATAGTCACGTGTTGATTATGATTAACTTTCTTTGGTGATTGTTTTTATTCACGTGATGTGATTAAATTTTTGCTGATTGTTGATTATATATCAACTAATCACGATTATTTTAATACCACGTAGTTGATTATGGAACATAATCATGACTAGTTGACTACTTTTGGATACCAAAGCGGCGTTTTGTTATGCAACCGTAAAAAAATGCGCCTGCGGCGCAATCAAAAGGGATCCATCACGAGCAGCAGCTTTCACACGACAAGACACGAGACTAGGCATGCACATCAACTCGTGATCACGTGTTGATTATGATTAATTTTGGTGACTAATTTAATCACGTGTTGCGATTATTTTTTGTTGATTGTTGATTATAAATATACCAAAAGTCTAGTCTAAGTGCGTATCACATATCTGTGAAATGCGAAATAAGCAGTTGAAAACCATCAACAATCAACCTATAATCATGATTATTAATCCCATATCATCGTGTAGCTACGAAGTACCAGGTAGTTGATTGTGTTGATTTTAATCAACTAGTCATGATTAAGTCAATCAACCCGATTTGGACAAGTTAGTCAACAATCAAATCAACCCCGAAAAAGAGTTGATGTATATCCCTACTTACTTTCAGGGCAGATAGAGATCCCCGGTCTGTATTATTTGTTGTGCGGTCTGTAAAATCGTGTTGCCGGGTAAGAGCCAAATGATCTTCATGATCTATAGCACATATATATGCCATGTTTCCAGGGTTGGATCTGTACTACGCAGATCCTGCACAAACCTGCATAATAGCGACAGATAGATATAGGATCTTTAGATACCTGGTAAGTGATTTAGATCGTGATCTGTTCGATGTGAGAAAAATCCTAAAAACAAAAATTTTAAATTTTAAAAACATCATCGCGGCCTGCCACACGAAGCTCGGGCTGGTGGTATTATAATAGCTGCTGGGGCAGGGTGTGTGTCCCAATCGCCGAGTTGGGATACTTACTACTGGTGAAACTTGCAGGACACGCGCGCAGCACGTCGATGCTGGAACTATACTGCTATATATAGGCTATGCACGCCCGTCCTAGACGCTTGATGAGACAACACTACCCCTCGTTTCTTTTGTTGCTCGTCGTACTATTTTGTTAAGAACAGACATGGATGGGTCCCGAAAGAGTTGGCGGAGGACACGGCCACTCACCACACAGAAGAGAACGGCTGAAATGTCTGCCTCTGGACGGTAGCCGCTGGGAAAAAGTTGCAAAGCGGACTTCTTCGCCGCTACTTCTTCGTTCGCTCCTGGTAGGAATCGGCAGAGCATGTCACACAGACAGCAACAACAACAGCAAAGCGGCAGAAATGATGAGCCACGAGCAATGGCCACATTGCATCGCCAGCCTTTTTTGCTCTTTTGCTTGTTTCCAGACGAACCCCCAACAACGGCAGAGGGTACCAAAAACAAGAAAAACACCCCCTCGTCAGCAGCATATATATAGCGTCACACACACGAACACGCGAAGCCAACATAACGGATCACCATGCATGTGCCGGGGGGGGGCACACCGGTTGCGAGGGCTCGCACCTATGGGTATGGTGTGCTCTTCCGCCCGTGCTTAGGGGTGGACACACAGCCAACTCTTGTTGGTGTCCGCGCAGAGAGAGAGGTCATGGGCTACGATACATCATATGGCAAAGGAAGGGTCTGGAGCTACGGATCGGAGAGGGATGCATGATGCAGCATGTGCGAAGGGCACCGGGTCTGCGAGGATACGCACCTGACTTGTTGTTCCCTGCCACTCTTCCTCTCTTGCTTCTGGATCGACGCACAGCTTCTTCTGCTTCGTTCGTGTCAAGACACAGAGGCTGAGAGAAGAGAACTGATAGAAGAAGCAGGGAGAAGGGGGCAAGGGAAAAAGAGACAAACGGGATAGATATATAGCCGGCCTCGAAAGTTACCGGCAAGCTTTGCCTGGGCGGCTGCGGAGGGTCTTTGTTTCTATTTGTTAATAGTGTACGTCGTTTTGTTCAGGCTTCACGCACTATTTGTCAATGGGGTTGAATCAATCAATCATCATCAACTCGATATCATACAATACCAACGCGCAACCGACCTGCCTGGTGGGATCGAAGATGTCGGTTGACGCTTTGGTTGTGACCCGTCAAGTCGTCCTTAGGATTATCATACTAGTTTTATAGTGTCTTGACGGCGTGACGGCTGTCCGTCAAGGGGCAAGAGTGCCGTCAGCCAACATCTATCTTTGGGTGCGGGATGCGATCACCAGCAGAGCAACAGTAGTAGTAGTGGTCCCTCTATTGGGTTAGTTGAGTAGTGCCGGTTGCCCGCTATAGTGCATACATAGGCCATGTGTGATCGCTTGAAACAGATGAGAACAACCGGCCGTACTGGCAGTATTCGGAGTAGTTACGGTTGTCGCCGCTATAAGAGACTAGACTATACAAGTAGACTATTAATAGTGCTTGTATTTCTAGATGGGAACAACCAGTAGTGGCAGTAGAGTAGTGCTGGTTGCCGCTATATTTCTGGTATTTCAGGCTGTGGCACATACCGGCAATGTACAGAAACCACTATTTACCAGTGGCACCAGTATGTATGTGCCAGCCGGAAATAGCGGCACTATGGCGGCGACCGGCACTACTCCGCATACTGCCACTACTACTGGTTGTTCCCATAGTCTGTTCCAAAAACAATTAGAAGTCCCTCTGTGGCGTCGGTATGTGCCAGCTGGAAACACCGGCGGCACTATGGCGGCAGCCGGCACTACAGTGCTCCGTATACTGCCGCTACTGGCTGTTCCCATCATTGCACGGCCAAGGATAGTTATTATAAAGCAGGCAGCCGGCACTACCAAACAACCGGCGCTACAGAGGCACCACAATTATTGACGCTGTAAAAAAGTATCCCGCAACACTGCTGCTGTTGCGTGCAGAATGTCCCCGAACGAATGGGTGCAGTTCGTGGTGCAGTTAATGACGGGGGGTACGAAAGAAACCCGTGTTTTGTACCAGGCGCCCGTTCTTGTAGAAACAGCAACAGTACAGGACACCCTATATATCCTATTTAAATACCATCAAACAGAAGTACTGAACCCCACGCTGGGTTTCATGTTTGGGAGAGGGCGCATAATGAACTAACTTCAGTACAAGAAAGGCTCCCGGATTTGTTACATTCCTGCAAATATCTGTCTGCCTTTTGTTGTTGCCGCCCCGTTTCTTAGTACGAGGTGTCCTGTACTTTAGTGATGTGAGGCAGGGTACTGCTGTATGATGTCCTACTACACCGGGTCTTACAGTAGAGCAGTACGATAGCAAAACAAAACGTTTGCTTCTGTTTCGCGCAAATGTCTGGCTGATTCTTCTTAAACCCTTCCCCAGTTCGTAAGTTTGAAGTTCCTTGGCTTGCTCCCGGGGGGGGGGGGGGGTATCAAGTGGGAAAAGGGGGGGGCAAAACTCTTGCAAAAACTAAAGAAAAAACAGTTAGCTACCGCGAAGGTAACTCCGGGCAAGTAACACCGAGCAGCCCAAACGAGCGTATAGTTTAGTCTATACAGTACTACAAGGTTACCCTTCGGCATGCGATTGGCTTGAAATCGAGGGGGTGTCGCAAGTTGAAAAGGGATCGGAAAAAAACTCATCTGAAGAAAAAACAAAAAAATCCAACGAATATTTCCGCTTGATAACCCATTTAGAATTGGACCGACGATTTTTTTTCCGGATGCGATACTTGGAATTAATGTAGGAGAAAGTTTTCAGCGGTTTGAAGGGTTGCATACTTCAGACCCAAAAACGGAACGCTACATAAATTGCTGCCAAAAAACAAGGCCACGTATGACAAAAACAAAACGTCGTATAAAAAGAGCCGACGGGAAAGCAGCAGTCCATCCACCACGCCAACCAGTTGCTGCTATGCTGGCCTTAAAGCTTGTAGTCTCTTCCCAAAAAAAAACTGATTACAAAGGGTGCTGCATAAACACCATCCTTAATGATAGCCGCGGGCAAAACACATGCCACACTCAACCATCCACGGCTACGTCATCAATACCTACCACAGTAACAAAAAAAAACACATCCCACGCTCAAAACACCCCCGGCTAACGGGTGGGCTGTCGGGCGCAGCCATCCCCCCCCAACCCCCTCCCCGGCGCTCCGCGCTTGGTGCAAGAAACGCCTTCCTGATTGGTGAAAACCCGACGTGCTCCGTCCCCGGCATAGTAGGGATGCGAGGGTCTATGGTCATACGACTACGGGCAATCACAAACGGAATACACCCCCCTTCCCCTATCCCCCCTCCCCGCATTCTCTCCCCCTTCTCCACTCCGTCAATCTCGAAGTCGGGAACTCGTAATCAGAACCAACAACGGAGGCATCCCGTTCCAACCGCAACCCCTAATCCTAACGCCGTCCCTATGCTTGCTCCCCCTCCCATCCTCCCCCGTCAACTTCCCACTCCTTACTCCAAGATCGGCGCGTCACGCCGTGCCTTTATTTTCCCTTACGCCCCCCCCCCCCTCATCCCGTCCCGATCTAATGCACCAATCTACCCCCCCTCTTATCAAACATTGTGCGCCTCTAGACCTTCCGCACCGCCATGTCGCACCGCGTCCCCTGCTACGAAATGAGCACAGGCCAATGGGATGGGTCAGGCAACCAACGCGGACCAATGCAAGGGGTCGATTAACATCACGCGAGCCAATGAGATCGGTACAGCAATAAGCGTGCCCACGTTGGGAAGCAAGCGCAAGCTAATGGAATGGGACAAGGTTTCAGCTCAACCAAGCCAATGGGAGGGGTTCAAACATAAACGCAAGCGCAAGCCAACGGTATGGGTCGAGCAATCGACGCAAGACAATGGGAGAGGTAGAAGAATAAGCGCAAGCCAATAGACCGGGTCGAACAATCAACGCAAGCCAATGGGAAATTTAGAAAAAATAAGCGTAAGCCAATGAGATGGGTCGAGCACCAACGCCAGCCAATGGGACGGGGCCAAGCAACAGCCACAAACCAAGGGGACATGCAGTGAACACAGCCCAACGGGATGGGTCGAGCAACCAGCGTAACCCGTGGGAAGGATGGAAAAATAAGCGCAAGCCAATGGGAGGGGTGGAGCAATACGCGCAGGTCAATGGAAAGGACCGAGAAATATGCGCGAGCCGATTAGAGCGGTCCAAAAAGACGCGCAATTCATTGCGATTGGTCGAGCAATAGGCGTGAAGCAACGGAAGGGGTCGGAGAATAAGCGCAAGCCAATGGGATGGGTCGAGCAATGAGCGCAGGCAGAAAGGTCGCACAATCCGAGCAAGAAGCTAATGAGGGGGATCGCGAAAAACGCGCAAGCCAATGGGACGGGCCGAGCAGCGAACTCAAGCTTATGAGACTGACTAATCAAAACGCGCAAAGCAACGAAACGGGCCTGGCGAAAAGCTAATGGGATGGGCCAAAACAAACTCGAATGCCAATCAATGCAACGGGTCGATAATGTCAGCACAAACCAAACGAAGCGGAACTGGGCCGATAACTGATCGCAAGACAAAATGGGACACGTCAAGCAACAAGTGTAAACCAATGGGACAGGCTCCCCGCCCCAACTCCCTTACCCCCACCGCCCTTTATCTATGACAACCCCCGGCGATCCTTCCGATATCGACGTCGCTCTTCCTTCTCCTGCCCCCCTCCCCCCTCCCCCCCCTTCCCCCAACCCAAACTCCCGCCACAATCCACCCCCCAGCACCCCCAACCCCACCGCCTACCCCCCCCCCCCCCATCTGCAGCCACCCCCGACGACCGTCTCGATGCCGCCGCCGCCGCTGCTGCCACTGTTGCTGCTGCAGATGCCACCGGAATCTCACCTTCACCCGGGGGGAGCTCTCCGACTCCCGCGGTGGGCCCCCCTCCCGGTCTTCGCGGCTTCTTCGTCGCTGATGTTTGTTGGGCGGAATGGTCTTGTCCCTTTCCCACTCCGGGCGTGACGGCGAGGTCGCTCATCAACTTTTGCATTTCGTGCTGAAACGGGGCGGGGAATGAGCATCAAGTGTGAACACAAAAATGAATGTGAGAACGTAAGAGCAAAACGAACGCGTGAACGAAGTGTGATGGGACAGGAGACGGAAGGGAACGGAATGAAAAGGTCATCGCTGAAAGGAAATTTGAACGGAAAAACATAATAAATGAAAGGACATAAATGAAAGGGAAGGAAATGAAAGGAAAGGACATTAACGAAAGGAGAAAAAAAGGGGGAAATGAATAAAAAGGAGCCCGCGACAACTGCGGAAACAGAGACAGCCGTAGAAGCAGAGGCAGCACCAGAAGCAGAGACAACGGCAGAATCAGAGACAACAGCAGAAGCAGAGAGACAACAGCAGAAGCAGAGAGACAACAGCAGAAGCAGACCCAAAAAAAAAGTAAACGCCCAAAGCACTCAAGACAAGACAGGCGCGCGCGGGCGGGGGGGAGAGATCTGACCTGTTTGGTCACCTCCTGCCTCGCCTTCGCCTCCGCTACCCGCCTCTGCAGGTCGGGCAAATAGTCCTGCTCGAACTCTACCGCCGCGTTGTCCAGCGCCTGTCATCGTATCAAAGGACCAACCAACAGAACGGAGTGCATCAAGCAGTGTGCCATGCTATGGGATGTACTCCTGTCATGCATACTCGTAGCCGTAGTCTAAAGATAATAAGACCCTCGAACACTTAGAATGTCGGGACGGAGCACGTTGGGTTTTCACGTCGGGTTTTCACCGACCAGGCAGACATCTCGCGTGCGCCAAGCCGGGGGGGACGGGGGGGGGGGGGGGGGGGGACAAAGCGTTACGACTGATGGGGCTCCTCTATTGACGAACTATCCAAAACAAAACACAGCTCCGAAATCATGATCATGACCTAGCTCATGATCTACTGTACATCATCTACAGCACATCCCGTATCTGTCGGTAGGAGGTGTTGCGTTGGATCTGTATCTGTAGAGCACAGATACAACCCGGAAGAATGTGCTAGGTCATGCAGATCATACAGCTCCAACCCGGTAACGTGACCTAGACCACACAGATCTTCCATGAAATATCTTCTGTAGATCATCAAATAGGAATAGATCATCTGTGTCCGAGGCGTAAACTATTTACAAGACCATTCACGTTTTGTGTTTTCACAAGGATAGACATTGGATAAGTAGCCCTTGGGAGTGCTCACACGTAGGGTTTGAATTATATTTTTCTTCTCAGAAATTTCTTACTAATAGTCGCTTCTGTGAGATGCAGAGCTCTTCACGTAAGAAACCCGAGAAAATGGTATAGCCTCTAAAGTAGCATGACTCTAAAATAGATCATGGGTGAGTAAGGTAAGAGTGTCAAGTTTCCCCCCACACACACCCTACTGCCCCTCGCATCCCCTCCTTACAAAAAATACAAAAAAAAGAGGCGAAAACCCCACCATTCTTCACACAGAGTCAACAATCAATAAAATTGTTTTCTTTCTGATGTAACTAAGCTCGTGAGAGCAGGGGCGGGGAGGGGGGGGGGGAATAATGGACTAATCGTGTTTGCTATGGTTGTGACATTCAGCACTAACACTATTTGATGAAAAAATGATAAACGTCAGATGTGAGTACGACCGATTGAATGATTGAAACTCAAACTTTGCAAGCTGCTAGGTACTTCTATGTTTCGCTAATATACAGTCAGTAGCTGCACAAAACTTACAGAAGGTCGTTCGCGCGTGTTATGTGTTTGAGCACTACCATTGTTATAGAACACACACACCTTGAAAAGCTCCGGAATCCCGTCCCCACTAGCCGCTGAAACCCCCACCGCGGTCAGAGCGTTGTAAAACTCGTCCAGCACCAGGGCCAAAGAGCGGTTGAGGCTGTTCATGTAGCTGTCATCCCCCGAGTTGTCCAACGCCTCCTGAAGTTTCTCGAAATCCGACATCCACTCCAGCGCGAATTTCGGGGACAGAATGTCCGACTGTTTTGACGTGTATGAAACAGGCACAGCAGCGGTAAGAAGTGTGTACAGGAGAAGTGAATTTAGAACAGAAAACAAAAACGAAAGAATGCGAGTCTGTCAACACGAGCATCAATCAACACGGACGCAAGCAAACATGAGCATTCTCCAACATGAACAACAACAACGACAACAACAATCATGGCACCTCAATGACGCCTGCCCTTACCTTATTCAGCGCCAGCACCAGCGGCAGTCGAGACTTGTACAGCACGCTGCACGCGTACAGCATGTTGGACATGAACGTTGTAGGGTTTGCAGTTCGAGGCGTGTCTACAACATATACCAGAGCCTGACAAACGACGGGGATAGTGGATGATGAGGTGGGGAAAGGAGGAAAGGGGGAAGGGGGAGGGAGGGGAGGGGAGTGCTTCTTCCGATCGCAAACGAAACCACATTATGCGAAAAACAAACTATTCACGCAGAACCAACAACATGAATGCTTCGTACCGAGTATTAGGCAAAAACACACACACACACAGAAAACAAAGTCCGATTTGAACAAACCGAAACAAAAACAACCCCCCCCAAAAAAAACAAAAAAAACAAAAACAAAAAAAACAAGCAAACGAAATTCGAACACAAATTGGCGAATACAACGTTCCTCTTTGGGATGTGGTTTGCTTGAAATCCGGTGTGGGGTGGGGGGGGGGGGGTTTCAAGCTGGAAAAGGGGGACATAAGTCCTGTAAAAAATAAATAAAAAACACATAGCCACCGCTCATTCAAGCAACCGGGCAAGTACCACCGACCAGCCCAAAGCGAGTTTGTTGATAGCTTAGTCTATATTACAAGGTTCCCCTCCGGGATGTGGTTGGCTTGAAATTCCGCGAGGGCGTCGCAAGTTGAAAACGGGGGAGGAACACAGGCGTTCCTACACGAGCGAAACCAGGTACCAGGTACGATAAAATAAAACAAATTACAACTCTTTCAAAATTATTTTGAAGAAAAAAAATAGCTGCCGAACAAGTAACCGAGCAAGCAAACACCGACCAGCCCGAAGAAGTGGATAACTTTCGTGTATTTCGTATCAACCGCTCAGCGAAATAGATACGACAAAGCCAGCTAAAACATCAAGAACAAGAAAAAAAAAAACAGAAACAAAAACAAAAACAAAAACAAAAACAAAAGAAAACGGAAGTCAGTGGACGACAAATCACGCGAAAAGCGGCTCTCTACTCACAGTGGGGAAGGCGGAAGCGAGAGTTTCCGTGATAATTTGTCCCGACGCGCTCCATGTAAACACCTCGATCTGCCCCGGCGTGTCGATAAACACATAGCTGCTCCGACGATGCCCAACGCGGAAGATCAGAGTTTTCAACGTTGGTTGTACGCGCGGCATTGGATGGGGGGGGCGGGGTAAGTGTGTGTGTGAAGGGTGGGGGGCTTTGTCTGGCGTGCCACGGACGGCGCCTTGTTGCTATGCCCCCCCCTCAATACAAAATCGATACGGCCGCAAGACAAAAAGTACGCAGCTGGTATATTGATAGATGTAGTAAATGATGCCGATATAGGAGTCAGACTCACTCGAGGTCATCCGAGCGTTTCTCGAGGAGCTCCAGCACTTGCTCGAACCTCGTCGCAAAGAGATTGAGTGACGTTGTGATAGCCCCGTTCGGCCCCAGTCCGTATTGGCTCATCACCTTGGGTACCGTGTGTTTTTACGTGGGGGGAAGGGGTTCAGGGGGGGGGGGGCGGGGGGGGGGGGGATGCCACACACAGTTAGAGGGCCGCAGAAAGAGAAAGACAAAAGACGAAGATAGAGAGAGAATACAACAAAAAACAAAACACAAAAAATAGAAACAGAGAGAGGGCGAGGGCGAAAAAGGCCTCATAAACAGACAGAGAGGGAGAAGGAAAACACACAGAAAGAGATAACTACCGTACAAACAAACAAACACACGAAAGCGAAGAAAACCACAAAGAGGAAGGCGAGGACACGCGGCAGCACTGGTTGGTCGGGTAGACCGACACGACCTACATACGACACGCGTGCTACGGTACGTACTTTTCGGCCAAGCCATTTCCGCCTGATGACCCGCTTCTCAATTTAGACTTGACCCTTTTAGCGCCGCAGTCCCGACACCGGGAAAAAACACTTGGGAGTTAGACTAGGAAAAAAAATAGGAGTTGGAAATGGGTTAAGAAACTACCACGTGCCGTTGGTGTTCCAGCTGTGTTTTTTTCGATGTTATTTTCGTACGGTGTTTGCGAGCTACCAGGTATTAATGTTTGCAGTTGTGTTTTCGATGTTATTTCGTACCTGATACGGTGTTTGCGAACTAGTAATACCAACTATGGTTGGGTAGGAGCTGGGTAGGGAAAACACATTGTAGAAAATAAAACAAAACACTACGATACAGGTGTGAGATTAGATCGAAGGTTTCGTCGAAACTTGTATCTGCAAGCTATGTGTTACACTCCGATCGCGCGCATTACGGAGTGTGCGATAATACTATTGTAATACTATTGACACTATCAAATCAACGTCCCAATCCAACGCCAGGCCAGCCCAGACCCACGAAAAATCAGCGAAACAAATGCTTAGAAATACCAGGCACGTGCTTTCCTACCATTTTGTGGATTTCCAGCCGTTTTTGTTCCGGTGGATTGATTGGCCTTTGGATTATTACGTTCGTCGGTCGGTCTCAATAATATTTGCTACATATTTTCCAAAACACCAGGAAGAGTTTGGAAATCGCGAACAACCTAATCGCTACCGTTATATACTTCGGCCAAGGGATCCTTCGTCGGATGTTTCCTTTAATTCTTTCGCAAAGTCAGGTTCGCGGCGACGTTTTTTGTTTTTTTTTGTTTTGCACTCTTTTACTTTCCAACTTCTGGACAAGCCGTGGTCACAAGTGTCGTCCCTTCCCCCCCCCCCCGGTTCTTGCCTTCAATTTTTATCGCGCGTAGGGTTCAGCAATCTCACTGCTCGTCGATTTTTCATCGAGTGTTGCTAACTCACGCTCTCGCGCTTTCCGCAAGTCAATTTGTGCACAAGAAAGTGTCCCCACGAATATATACGAGTTCGCACTCGGGGGGATTCGAACTCACGAAGCTGATCTATACCAGGCTCGAGGATAACCTGATACGCCACCGGGGCGACCGGCTAGATATAGAGCTCCTTAACCCCCTTTACACCCTTCCTATACGAAATCCAAGTAATTTTGTCCCCAGAATGGGTTTCCAGTTGTAAAGGCGTTAACCCCTTTTACAGCCCGAACACATCTCCCTATACTAATTCCAGGCAAAAATGTCCCCATTAACGGTTTTCCTGTTGTAGAGGGGTCAACCCCTTTTTAGAGCCCTAAAACAACTTCTTAAACTAATTTCAAGTGACTCGTCCCCCAGTAACGGGTTTTCTAGATTGTAACGGGGCGTTAAGTGAGGAGAATGAAGCAATTTAGAGCCCCAAAGTACCTCCCTATACTAACTTCAAGTGACTTGTCCCCCAGTAACGGGTTTCTAGATTGTAAAGGGGCGTGAAGCGACAAGACTGAAACACTTTCGAGCCCAAAAATACCTCTTTATACTACTTTCAAGTAACTTTTCCCCCAAAACGGGTTTCCAGTTCGTAAAGGGGCGTTAAGTGACAAGACTGTCAAAAGCTAGAGCCCAAAAATATCTCCCTATACTAATTTTAAGTAGCGTTTCCCTCCAAAACGGGTTTCCAGCTTGTAAAGGGGCGGTAAGTGAGGAAACTGAAGCAATTCAGGTGCAGCCTACCGCCCTATTACTGTGTCGATACTGTATTAATAGTAGCATACGTCGTCAAATCGCGACAAACTACATACCTCCTTGTAGTTCACGGTGTCTCGGATGTCGATGCTCGCTCCGAATGGAACCTGCGAGGTTGAAGAAAGGATGGGGGAAAGGATGATTGAAAAAAAAAGATTTTGTGGGGGAGGAACGTGCGGTTTGTGCGGGAAAGGACGATTGGAAAAAAAAGGCTTTGTGAGGGAGGAACGCGCGGTTTGTGCGTGTCCGGGTACCGGTAGTTTGGGTGCCTTAAAAAAGGACGGGGAAGGGGCAGGTGGGTTTTGTTTTGCGTTCGGGTGTTAAGGGCGATTGGGCTTCCACCAGGTGCGAGGAGGGAGGTACAAGAGGATGGAAAGACCAAGTCTAAATCGGGAAAGGATAACGGCGACGACCTCGAGGGACGGGTGCAGGGGGACGGGTGCAGGGATTGGCTTCGACAGACACGCAAACGAGCAGACAGAGAGGCAGGCAGGCAGGCAGGCAGGCAGGCAGACAGACAGGCAGGCAGGCAGGCAGACAGGCAGGCAGGCAGGCAGGCAGGCAGACAGACAGACAGACAGACAGACAGAAAGACAGACAGACAGACAGACAGACAGACAGACAGACAGACAGACAGACAGACAGACAGACAGACAGACAGACAGACAGACAGACAGACAGACAGACAGACAGACAGACAGACAGACAGACAGACAGACAGACAGACAGACAGACAGACAGACAGACAGACAGACAGACAGACAGACAGACAGACAGACAGACAGACAGACAGACAGACAGACAGACAGACAGACAGACAGACAGACAGACAGACAGACAGACAGACAGACAGACAGACAGACAGACAGACAGACAGACAGACAGACAGACAGACAGAACAGACAGACAGACAGACAGACAGACAGACAGACAGACAGACAGACAGACAGACAGACAGACAGACAGACAGACAGACAGACAGACAGACAGACAGACAGACAGACAGACAGACAGACAGACAGACAGACAGACAGACAGACAGACAGACAGACAGACAGACAGACAGACAGACAGACAGACTGATAGACAGACAGACAGACAAACAGACAAACAGACAAACAGACAGACAGACAGACAGACAGACAGACAGACAGACAGACAGACAGACAGACAGACAGACAGACAGACAGACAGACAGACAGATAGACCCCGCCCTCACTCTCCGCCGTTCCCCTCCACCCTACCTCACCGCACCATCTCCCACCCCCCCGCCAAATACCATCCCCTGCCCCCCCCCTCCCAACCCCACGAATTCACCCCCTCCCCCCCTCTCCTACCTGCTTAACGGTCAAGTCGAAGTTGATAAAGCAGCTGATGCCTTTCTCGCCCCCCCCATTGCCCCGCCACTCTCACCCCCCCACCTCCCCATCTCCCCCGCCGCCACCCCACCCACCCACCCCTCCCCCCACCCTCTTACCCATGCCCCCCCATCCCCCACTCCCCCCAGCCCCAGCCTACCTGCTTAACGGCCGGGTCGAGGTTGATAAAGTAGCTCCTGATTCCCTTCTCCGCGGTGTAAAGGCTAAGCCTCTGCAGCAAAGTCGTCTTCCCGCTGCCGGCCATGCCCATCACAATGCACACCACTGGCTTCTTCTTCCCCTTTTTGTCTCCCCCTTCCTTCCTTTCCCCGGCGCTCGCAGCTGCCGCAGGCCCTTCGGTGGCGGCGGCGAAGGTGCCATCGCCTCCCTCTGTCGCGCCTGCGACATCAGCGGCGGGGAGGGGTGGGGGTGGGGGTGGAAGTTGGGGGGGGGGGGGAGGGGATAAGGGGAAGGGCGGGCTGGGGGGGGGGGGGGGGGGAAGAAAAAAAAACAAAAAAAGCTTAAACGCGGGCAGTTTTTTTTGTTTCAAACGGAGAAATAGACACCAGCAGTAGGACAACGTATAGGGTCTACCGCAGAACAGGATAGCAACAGCGGGAAAGAGAGAAAGCCTGTTGTTCTTAGGATAGGTATGTGTAATTGTCGATCGATACCTATTTATTTCATCAATAGGCGCAGAGAAACTGGAATAACAGGCTATTTCTTTTGGGACAGGTGTGCGAAATTGTCGATCGATAGAGAAAGAGGGATTTGGGGTGGGCGGTGGGGGGGAGGGGTCAGCACGTTAGCATAGTGCCAACGGTGGTGTTGTCAGCGGGCGCATCACCTCCGAGAACCGCACCAGCGTTCGTGCTTAGCGTTTTTACCGGTACAGCAGAGGTGGTCTTCCTATAGTACCGGTATGTGCCAGCCAAGAAAGACCGGCATCAAAGAAGACCGGAGACCAGCACTATTGGGAATAGTACCGATATTTGGTACCAGCACAGCGGGTTCCAGTCGCCCCAAGCGGTTTCACCCGAACTATACCGGAAATAGGCACTACTTGACCTGCAATATAGGGAGGCCCTCACTGTATGATAGCTCTCAAGAAGAGCCGCAAGACGATTCGCTACGAGAGTACCATGGGGTCGAGACTCATTGCGGTAGAAGTGTGAGTGAGCGCCGGTCGACAGGCACTCGGAGTGCCGGGCTCAGCGCACGCGCGGTGGACTGCCCCTGGGCCGGAGGTCCTCGAGGTTAACAACACCGGTGTAGCTCTTAAGCTCTTAAGTGTCAGCGCTCAACAGGCATTCGATTATGATATGGGACCACCAGAAAATCTTACCAGTACGTACAATTGCTATTACACGCCTCTGACAGATCTTATAGATCATAGTAGATTATAGAGATCATATAGGTCGTATATGTATAATTATAATTGTCATTTTTGCCTCTGTTTTCGGAAATATTTCTTCGTGCTCGCACCTTTAGCCGAAACGTCAAAAGGGATGGGCACAGTTCGAACCTTGGGGTCACGTTGCCCCAGGTTTGGTCGCGATCCGTGCAGTGGGTCGCACGTGGCAAGCCTTTTTAACTTTTTTGGCCTCGGGCATATTTAAGGCAAATCCCCAGGTTTCCGCAACATCCAGCATCCTCTATTCCCGTTACTTTACGAACGAAGGTTTTGATGCAAATCCAAAAAATATGAGCGCATCATGCGCGCGTACCAGACCCAAAGGGAACGTTCGGTCTGTTTTCTGCCCTTTCATGAACACAGCCATGAGCACAGTCAACATGCAGGCAGCACAACGTTTAAAAACTGCCGCCCAGCAGCACCACCAGCAGGTAGCACCACGCGTGTGTGGCACATCCATCTGCGCCGTACTGCTGTGGCTAGTTGTTGTTTTTTCGGGGCCTGCTTCGTATCTGCAATCGACGACCTGCCTTTTGCTGCTGCTGTGGACGGCATTGCCATTCTGGACTAAAATAGTAGGACCGTTTGGATTCAAGACTTTTGCATCAATGGTTCTTATCACGTCATATCTCCGATCATCAATTTGTGTTCCCCCCCGCCCGCGAGCACACCCAGCCATGTGTAGACAACAACAGTAAGCATGCAGATAACACAAACAACGCTATAACCGTGCCCCGCAGCACAAGCAACAGCAGGCAACATGATCATCATGCGCGTGTGGCACACCAATACGTGGTGTCCTGCTGCTGTGGCTATGTGCTGCATACAGCAGCAAACCGATGCGTTCGTTCGTACTCGAACTTCGCTAGGCAAAGTAAAGTCGTCTCCTCGAGGGGACGATTTTGAATCGGACGACGACCAAAACAATCCAGCGTGATTTTTCTTGACTCTGAAAAGAAAACAGCAATTGATATAGGCGGTGATGATCCTTGACAGAGGGCTTCTCTGTCTCAACGACAATGTAAGCCCTGCAGTTCCTCATTCCGTGCACTTTCTGCAACGAGATGGTGGTGAAGGGGCATGATTGCCCATCCTGGCGTGGATCACTCGTTGTGGAGTTCAAACTCTGGCTCAACAAGACAACAAGAATACTTCTGAAAAGAAAGGCTGATTCCCATACGAAGCAAAGAAAAAAACATAAAAACCACGACAAAAAGACCGCGCACGGAGCAACTGCTGGTTTTGCTTTTTTACCGGTTGGTAATCCACCTTTCGTCCATTTATCTGTTACCCCGCAAAATTTACTGCATAAGAGTCGCCAGTACAAAAAGTCCTCATCGTACTCGTGCTGGACACGTGCTGATGGGATTACCCCTTCTTTACGGTGCTTCACCACGACGGGCGAGAGAGCGAACCGTTCCCGGGAGGGTGCCTCCCCACACTCCGCTTCTCGAGCTGCGGACAAGAACATAGTTTTCACTACCACCAGGTACATCTTGTTTTCCCACAGGCGGTCAGGTGTTGGATGCTCGGGTTTCGTTCTAGCGCCACTCCCCTCGGCACTTCCCGGAGGGGAACCTTGTAGATCATATAGATAATCTACAATAGATCCTATAGCTGCCGTTTTTAGATGTTATGCAGGATCTGTGTATGTAGAGTACATATCCAACCCAGGAAACATACATACCTGGTATGCTAGATCATACAGATCTTCCCCGAAACATCTAGACCATGAAGTAGGGATAGACCATCTGTGTCGGCTTTCTATCGGTTTAATATTTTGAGGGCCAACACAGCTGTGAGTGCAGTGTGACACCACCTGGCAGTACAACATTATCACTGAGAGCGTCTTCAAGGGGCATACGAGTACGTCGACATAGAGAGAGCGCAGAAAACAACAAAAAAGCACAACAGTAACATAGCAACACATACATTGCAGTGTCCCGGAGGGATATACCTGGTACACCGTAAGAGTATCGTAGTGTCAGGGCTGACTGACTTGTGGACGCCAGTGCCTTCTCGAACAAATAATCAAATCAGAAATCGACTATTAATCATATTCTCAGCTTGCAGCAGTATTAATAGTAGCCTGAGGCAAGCCAGCGAGCCCGTTCCTTATCCGCGCCCCGACACTCATACCTACTCTACTGCAACCAAACTGCGGGACGTGGACACTACAGAAGAGCGCAGACACTGACAGCAGCAGCAGCAGCAGCAGCAGCAGCAGCAGCAGCAGCAGCAGCAGCAGCAGCAGCAGCAGCAGCACATTGCTGTGTCCCGTTGGTGCGGGCAGTGTCGGGGCGGATTGGTGTGGACACGCTGATCGAAATGCCAGTACTTCCTTGAACTACGTCGTGAGAAAACTTTAGCCTCTGTGCCAGCATCCCGGCCAATACTGCTGTTGGAACCTGTAACTGGTCACCGCCTGGAAAAACAAGTAATACGAACCCTTGGTGCATATTCATGGGCGGACGTGGACATTCAGAAAGCGTACGAGGCAACAGCAGCAACGCAGCAGCAAAGCGGATTCGTGGACACGCTGATCATCGAGATGCAAGTGCTTCGTGCAAGCGGGAAACAACGTCTCGAAAGTCTGCTTGCAGCAGCAGACTGTGATTGTCAGTGGGAAATTGACCTACCTCCTCCTGCTGCTCCTTGGCGAGCCTCCTGCTCCACCTTCTGCAAGAACTCCATGAGGACCTCAGAACCCTGCAAGTAAGTAAGCACCTGCCTTCGCCAAGTCCAACCCCAGGTCCAGGGCGAGGAAGATGTAGCACTCTAAACTACGCTCTCTACGTTTGCTTATGTCCTTGTGCGGCAGTGCCAATCATCATCAACCAGAGGAAAACGATTTCGAACTGAGGGGTTTCGTATAGACTGACAAAGGCATTTTGGTTCAGTTTTGGTTCGTATCTTATATCTTGTTCAATGGGTACCCCGATTCAAGAGCACAGTGTCGCAGGCCCAAAGAAGCGCTCTCACGCTAGCGGCAAAGGGCACTTCTCTGCCGAAGGCAATAAGTAGCCCTTGATGTATAGTCTTCAAGGCAGGACACGCCGATTTCACCGCTCTCTCAGAAATTCATAAAGTAACCCCACTTATTCAAGTGGTTTTGACCCCAAAAACGCGAGGTGCAATTCTAAAGGCTCCATTTGATAAGATGCTTTTACCGTGAGCGCTCTTAAATCGGGGTTTCAATGGCATTTTGGTTCGTTTTTGGTTCGTATCTTATTCCATTTGGTACCCCGATTTAAGATAACCACGTCACGAGCCCAAGCAAGCCCTCTCACGGTAGCGGCAAAGGGCAATTCTCTGCAGAGGGCAACCCGTAGCCCTTTGTATATAAGGCAGGACACGCCAATTTCACCGCTCTCTCAGAAATTCATAAAAGTACCCCCCCCAATTCGAGTGGTTTGAACCCAAAAACGCGGGTGCAATTCTACAGGCTCCAATTGAAAGGGCGCTTTTTTTGTGAGCGCTCTTAAATCGGGGTACCCGCCGTCGCTAGATCATGGATCCAGGATCCACGTCCCCCTGAGAACAATCTAGAGAGAGGATCCATATAACAGCGCAAATCCGAACCGATCGCGCTGTCATGCGACTTCCACATATCATATATACCGGCACGTATCTGCCTCTCGTTTCCTTCTCCCAGGGCTTTCCCCGAACAATCAGAGCATGGGAGCGGAGTGGTCAGCGCCCCCGGGGCGGGCGGAGGTTCCGTCCAGTCTCTTGCCGTTCACCGTTTGGGACAAACACGACCTCGAAATGATGAAGAAGCGACATGCAGTATCCTTGGGAGGTATGATTGTTATGTTGTTGGCGTGTTCAGTGTGCGTGTGTTCTTCACACATTAAACCGTTCTTTTTGTACCCCACAGCATAGCGCGTAGTTCGAAGTGCATGCGGTATCCTCGCCGAGTCTTCCTCCAAGGAGACACAACCTCTGTGGTCACAACCTATTGTACGAGACAGAGTTAGGAATGAATATAAACGAAGTAGACTAAACCTGTGGTCAGGCATGCCGAACGTGATAGGATTTGAAACAAACTATATATTGTGAGCGTACGTCCGTGAGCCAGAATTAATTATGGGAATGTCGTGTTCAGCAATGAACGGGCAATGTATCGGGGGGGGGTCGGACTCAGGGTTCAAGACGTACGCGTGCATAGGGCATAATACCGGTATAAACGTGCCAGACGTTTGTCGCATACGGCAGATATCCTATAAATGCATACATACCACCGACTGCTGCCCACCCACCCGTGCCGGCGCGTTGATCGCTGCCCCGTCTCGCAAAGTGGCCGCCGGGACCTTTGCGCGTTGGCTATTTTTGTCATTTTTTCTCCATTGGCTACGTATGACGGCGACAAAAATATTGGTCGGGTTTATAGGCCTATTAATAGTACCTTTTTACGGCCATCTAGCCCATAGGTTAGTCTCTCTGTTTTATAGACTGGCTGCATGGAATGTTTTTCAGTGAGCTTTACTGCGGCCCCTTTTGAGCTGACTGCACTTGTCAGGCACGTTCGCCCCGTCCTAGCAGCGTCCTAGCAGGGCTCCTGTGTCTGCATACCGCCGAACCAACCTTCGCGTGCTACGACAGAGGTGTACCTTTTTTTGGCGAACACGTTTTCTGAATGACGGGGCTCCTTGACCCAAAATCGTCGGAAAATACGCCCCCCTTAGTTTTTGCGTGATTCTCGTTGTGTATCTAGGCCATCATGGGGTTGTTCATCCACCGGTAGAGCACTTTTATTTTTTTCTTCAAATCAGCTTTTGGGAGAGGTAGGTCTTGTGCTCCCGAATTATAGGAACCTCAGAAAAAAAAAAAAAGTGGAGTGCGCCTCTATCGTAGCACGCGTCATAAAAATTTCCACCGACCAGATATTCGATGTACACATACGCCGCGCTAGGGGGTGCACAATACATTTGTTTTTGATCTCCTACCCTGATGAGAAGGTCAATGTCACACCCTAAAGCATGACTTCGAAGGCGTTCGTTCGCGGAGCCACGTACGCGCTAGTCCTACAAACCGAACAAAGTCTTTGAGATCAAGTCTATAAGTGACCGATAGTTGCGTGCGCTTGAGATGAGGAGCTCGACGGAGAAAAAAAAATGCCCCAAAATGCGCTATACCCTCACGGGCAAGACGCTCGTCGGCGTACACCAGCCGATATAGCGGAGAAAAACAAAGTAGAATATATGAAATGCTGCATGTTGTACTAAAATAAAAATAACAAAATAACAGGACCCCTCCCATTAAGTGAAAAAAACACACCCACATATATACAGTATACTACAAGTGCCAACGACGCAGCTTGCAAAGATGAGTATCGACCCTAAATTCGTCGAACTCACAGCTAACGTCGTTGTTAGAATAGTTTTATAAAAGATATCATAGATGTGATTTGGCTACCGACCACTGCCGTTTTTGGTCGTTTCGGATCTCGCTGATGATTGATGTTGCCCTCGTCTCCTTATTGTTGCTGGCCGCTCGCGCATAGGTACGTACGCCTTGCAGCAGGTGCACTTTGCGCGGCTTCTGGCGGCAGACCGCCAAACCACCGACGACGCGATCTTCGGCGCGATCTTCGATACAGACGCCAACGGCCTCGTTGACGCCTTCGAGACCATGTGAGAGAGCACACAACGCGAGCACACCTCTCAGAGACCGCGATGCGGCGACACGGATGAGTCCCACGCTAGACGTAGCAATTTTTGGGGCGAAGACGCAGCGTGCTAGGATGAAGGCAGAAATTGTCGTCTGAAGTTATTTTTCTGAGTGGCCGCGCCCCTTAACCCAAAATCGTCGAAATAAAAAAATTCTTGTTTTTTCAATATCATACCTGGTATATATTTGGTACATCTAGGCCATGCTTGGGGTACACATTGTTCATCGGGATCTTGAAGCGTCATATCTCTGAACATCTCAGTGGTATGGGGTTCGGTATGAGAGCTCCGCGCAAGCCAGGAGAGTCTCCGAAAGCAATCGGTCACGGTCTCCGCCACAGCGTGTGTCCCAAATGGCCGGCGTATGGTGGGCGCCTCTCTGAACTGAGAGACTACGAGTAGGTTATTCTACCAAAATATGTTTCGGAACCCCGTTTGCTTGTGTTTGCTAACTTGGTAGAGCTGTACAACTAGCCCGGGGACGGGAGTTTATGCCCATCGATGTTAAGCGAACACTGTTTGCCAAAACGTCGAGTTTCTTAGGTGACGAAAACGGAGCTCCTCCAGGAGTAAGGATCTCCGTTAGCTGAGGACCACATCTCGACCGTACGCAGCATTCGTGTAGGGGGAAGATGTACTCTGTAGCCTGAACCCTTTGCTCACTGACGGGGACTGTGAAAGACGCTTTTGCAACGAAAAGGCGTATTGCAAACCTTGCGTCTTGGTCTTGCGTTTCGTTCCGACCCGGAGCCGATGTAATACACATATGTGCGTACGGAAGAGCACCAGGTTATACGGTTCAAAAAAACCATGCATCTTGACACCTTTTTCGTGCCCGCCCCTGCAAAAAGTCCATGTATGTTTTAGTTATGGTATGGTGTGTACCCCCTCTCCTCGTCCAGTGGCTACACGATTAGATTCGTACGGAGTATCTCGGGTGAGCCCTATATCTTGCCATCTAATTTTTTGTTTTGGCCGTCCCTCCGCCTACATACTACGCCGCGGCGTCGGATCATCGGCGCAAAAATTCGAACGACGCAGGAACATCAGTCAGTGTCGACGACATCCCTAAACCCTCGCTTTCGCAGCTGAATGTTATGTCGTTTTAATTCATGAAAGATTTTCCATTTGTATCGGACCGGCACGCATGCCATATTGTTGGAGGGCAAAACAACATAATGAGAACGCGGCGTCAAACAAATATCACACGCGGCTTGCAAAATTTTGAGATTCTTGATGAAACCGTGTTCCTCGATCAAACAGCTAACTTAGTAAGGACTATATGAGTTTCTTCAGATTAAAACCTGATCCTCGATCTAACAGCTAACTTAAAAAAACGTAACGCGGGCTTTTTTTCGTTTTATTGACGTAAAAACGTCCCCGTCGAAGGTGCGCCATGGCGCTCCTTTCCTCGGCCACCCCCGCGGAGAAGGTGGATTTCATGCACTCGCTGTTCGACTTCGGTTTCGACGGGGACCTTCGTCTGCCCGAGGTCACCATCCTCATGAGGACGGCTCTCATCGCCTGCTCTAAGGTTGGTCAACGCTGACAACAACAAGAAAAGGTGCATTTTATATTGTGTGTTGGTGTATTATTTTTGTTTAATTGTTCTAGCAACGTCAGCTGTGAGTTCGACAAATTTACGGACGATGCTCATCTTCGCATGCTGCGCGATACACCCCCCGGTCATCCGTTTGTAGCAAATTGCCATGAGTCAAAGCCAAATAAACAGTAACAACGGACGCTAAGCCTGCAATGAGCCATCATGGTGATGACATTAACGCGTTAGGCGACCTGAAAATTACTGTTCACATTGTTGTAACTTCTGCCATCCGGCAATGTGAAATCGTGTGTCAACCAGCTAATCGCAAAAAAAAAAAAATGAGACGAAGAAGCAACAGCACGAAAATTAAAAGAAGAAAACGCGTGGTATATATATGTTAGTGTTGTTCCGTGGTCATTACGCTTGCCCCCGGACGATGTGGAGCATGATGATGACGTTCAACCAAAACTACGGTATATACATATTTATCACGATGTATGTCACGATGTATATCACGATATAAATCACGATAAACATCACGATATACATCACGATATACATCACGATATATATCACGATATATATCCGATATATATATATCGATATCACGATATATACCACGATATATATCACGATATTTATCGGGGAGTCAGCCTTCAGCAGTGGCTCGGGGTCACCCGCGCCGAGTGACGCCCCCCTGTTCCTGTTAGCGGTCTGAAGCTTTCGTGGGGTGCTTTTCAAATTCCACGACGATAAGAATCATCCGTAAAGGGGTGGGTTAGGATAGCTGCTACTAATAGCGCATGCCGCGCCAAATAAAAATCGCCTTGATAGAGTAGTTTTTTTTTTTAGGTCGAGATGAGATGCAGAGTCACTCGTGCGAGCGGCTCAAATCCGGCAGTGTAATAGGGCGTATAGCGCGTGCTATGATAGAGTCATTAAGGTATACCGTTTCTTGGCGAAAATGGCTTCTGAATGACGGGGATCCTTAATGCTACGATAGAGGTATTAAGGCATACCGTTTTTTGGCGAAAATGGTTTCTGAATGACGGGGATCCTTAATGCTACGATAGAGTCATTAAGGTATACCGTTTCTTGGCTTAAATGGTTTCTGAATGACGGGGATCCTCAATGCTACGATAGATGTATTAAGGTATACCGTTTTTTGGCTAAAATGGTTTCTGAATGACGGGGGCTTCCTTAGCCCAAAATCGTCGGAAATCCGCCGTTTTTTTATTTCATGATTCTCTCTCGCTGTGTACCGAGGCCATGGGATTTGTCATCCGGTGTAGCAGTTTTTTAGTTTACTCTAAAAATCCATTCTTGGGAGGGACGTGTGTCTTAAGCTCCCAAAATTTTGAACCACAGAGAAAAAAAAGTGGTGTACCTCTATCATAGCACGCGTCGTATGTCATAAGGAATAGGCTTCGATAGGGCGGCGGGGTCACTTGTGGACTCCGTTTTTGCGGGTATGGTTCGGGGTCACTCGGCTTTCCTTTTCTTGTCGCGGTCTTTAGCTTTCGTGCTGTTTTGACTTTGCGAGATGTGAATCCGCGATGGAAAGGTTGGCTACGTTAGCACACCAAGCGAATCTCGTCGAATAAAGCGTTTTCTTCGTTAGTGGGGTACTACAGCGTCACTCTCGTGCGAGCGGCTCAAATCCAGCAGCGTAAGTTTGATGGGTATGATACTACTAATACCATGCCATGGCCTCGGCCGGTCCTTCGACATCGGTCGATCGATCACGCTCGCTCGCTCGTGAACATTCCCAGATGGAAGAAACAACCGACCGAAAGGGAAAGCGTGAAAAAACTTTGCTGCCATGATATATAGGCGCGCCATGTTTTTTTTCCCCTGGGCAGGGTTGTTGGCTTGACAACAAGCCATCTCTCTGTGCCCCGCCCCTCCAAGAAGACGATTTCTTGAGCAAGCTGAGAGTGCCCAGCCCGATGAAATAAAAAAATGCCGTGAGGGCCTTCGTAGGTACGTAGGTATTCCGAAACAATATCATAATTCTGCAACAACAAAAAAAATGCGTGCTACGATGGAGGGTAAGCACTTTTCGCCTGACGTTTTTTTCTGACCGACGGAGCTCCTTGACTCAAAATCGTCTGAAGTACGACTTTTTTCTGTTTTTTCTGTTTTGGTGTATTTTCTCGTTGTGTACCTAGACCACGTATGGGATTTTTTTAAAATCTCTGGTGTGTAGCGGTTTTTTTTTGTTCTCCAAATCCGCTTTTTTGGGAGAGGTATGTCTTAAGCTCCCAAAATTGAGGAGCCTCAGAGAAAAGAAGTGGTGCGTCTCTATCGCAGCACGCGCGTCTTTAGATGGGGGTTTAAGGAGCCCTGTCGTCCTCGGCAAATATTTTTGCCTTGTTGCAGGGGGCCGCCTCCATCGCAGCACGGCTGAGGAGCTCTGCTATAAAATCTCGCCCAAAAACCTTGAATTGGGAAGAAAAACATAAAAGTGGCTACGAACCCGATGAACGATTCCGTCAATGGCCTACGGACTGTGGGTACACAACGAAACATTGTAGCAAATCGATGACAAGAGTTGGGTTTTTTTTTCGTCCGGCTTTTTTTTCTTTTTTTTTTTTGTAATGGGTTAATAAGATGCTCCGTTTTGTACGTATACCATAAAAAAATTTCAGCCTTCAAGCGCCTCCTATCTATTGTTCCCCTGGTAGCATTTTTTGTCAAAAAAAAGCCATCATTTTTTCATTTTTTTGTTTATCTAGTATCACATAGATCAAGAACCGCGTCTTTTTTTTTTTTTTTTTTGCTGTGATGTTTTGTGAGTGGGTGGACGTTGTTAATGCTCGTGCCGCACGTTGTCGGAAATTGTTTTTTTGCTCTTCCCTTCTACTATCTTCGCACTTTTCATTTCTCCTTTCTCTTCTCCCTCCCTAGTCGTAACTCAAATTCACGGTCACTGAGCAGACTCTTCTCTATCCCCGCTCCCCACAACAGCATGTCCCTTCATGTTTACCGCGAAAAAACCTCAACCCTCTCTTCCCTCGTCGACTCGAATCGAACCGCGCCTGCCCACGCTAAAGTAGGCGTTCTCGCCTTCAGTTCTGATGGTAAAAGTTATATAATAGTTATAGCACCAATGGCATGGGACAGCGCAGTTATCACCACCATACATTCTCATGAGGACGGCTCTCATCGCCCGCACGTACACATAGATGGGGTGTTGTTGGTCAAGCCTTGAGACAACAGCGAGATGAGCTTTTTTGTGGTATCTACGAGCAGAAGTTGGCGTTAAATAAGACAGGCCTCGACGTTCTTCTTCGTTCCCCCACTTTATTTTTGCGGTCTGCACTTGTTGTCTCCATCTAATGTACCACGCGCTACTGCCCGCTACTCTTGCGTCGTTTCAAGCAACGGTGTCGCACCGTGATGCTTTCACCGACTCTTACTTTTCTTTTTGTACGATAGCCATCTATGCTGTTTCGCTTTGTCTTCTTCTTAGCCTAGAGTTTCATCGTTGCCGTGATGTGCATCGTTATCTTCTTCTTTCCCCGGAATAATGTCTTTTTTCGCGCTATTCGTACACATTCTTCCCGAATCAATCACTGTACTGATCGTTGTCGCTGCCGCCGGTACGACTTTGTGGCACGCGTGTGTGTGGCTGCATTGATGATGATGATGCCGATCAGCTTGATGGCAGGGTGCAGGTGCCGCCAACGGAGGCGTTGGAATCGATGTGCCGACGAGCCTTCGACGAGGTGCGACCGTTCATTCTTGTTTCCCAAAATTATATAGCTATATTTATATATACATATAGACTATATATTCCACACTTCCATATCATTTTCAAGTAGTTCTTGTCTCCACAAATGCGGATGCAGCTCACCTTGGACCAGGGATATACTAAATATCTACGTATGTGAGGCAGGTTGTGTCCTCCTGCGTGAATTTCAGCACCAGGCAAAAAAATAAGCATTACCAGGTAGTTGTGTAGTTTCTTATGTTTCGTGCAAGAATCGACCCTTCTTCTCTTCACTTTAATTTTTTTGAAATGACTGTCGCGTATCGTCACTGAATGAAAAACATCGGGGAGGCGGAGGCCGATGAACGGGGGGGGGGGGGGGGGAGAACGGCAGGTTGAGCTTGCAAACGGAACTACTGCATGGATGGCTGGAAAAGGTAAATATATAATGAGAATAAAAATACACTCCAGCTGTGAGATCGAAGATTTAGTCGAAACTCACCTGTCGAATAGTATTTATACTACTCTGTGGCGGATTTTGATTTTATTGTCGTCTCCATCTCGATACCATTAAAAATAATATGAATGTCTTGCAACAGTATGAATTAAGTTACCCCCACCCTCCCCCACGTGGAGGACATGTTTTGCGAAAAGATACGTAGAACGATTTTTGAACGCTAGTCAGTCCTGCCGTCGACGCCATGTATAATAAGTTTAAGGGACTGTTACAGAACACAGGCCACCCTTTACAGGTTTCTCTACTAGGCAGGTTCCACGTTTGGTCACTCACTTGTACTAGATAAGCTCTTCTTGTGTTAGTTCCACACTCGCCACGGACAAAATGAATAGCGTTCAATTCCGCGAGGCAAAAGCATAATCATCCCCTTTTTTCCTATACGCACATGCCATCACAGGCATGTGAAACTCTTTTTTATCCAGCCGTATTCCATATCTTACGCCTTGTTAGGCTTCCAGGGGAATATCATATCATAATCCATCCGACTATACCTGGTACATGTATTCCGATTACCCCGGCAATTTCGAGACCGTTTTTTCCGACGTCAGAGATCGCCTCGCGTGCGCTCTAGAACTCCCACGCCCTTCGAAGGTAAAGCGAAGCAAGGCTCTCTCTCCCTGTTTGCCCCACGCCACACATAAGAAGAACGCGCCCCTGGCAGCGGCAAAGCGAAGCGCTGTGCCACCACATTTGCCCTCTCCCAGAATAGGATCTTCACATTGGCGTCGAAATGAATTTCTTGAAAATTATGAATTAGTGAACCCCCCCCCCGCCCCCGCGCCCCCCTCAATAGCGTTTTCTTTTGTTTTTTGTTTGGCGGTCACCCGGAGGGTTATCGAGTTAAATCATATTGTGCGGGGTGGAGAACCCTAACTCTACACAAGGGGAACGATCGCATCACGTACTGTGAATATGGCAAGGCACCCACGAGGCAGTTACATAGTAATACTCATTGCTGTCTCTGGAGTGGCCACACCAGAAAGCAAAGTATCACTCATTGGCGCTGTCACCATAAGCAAGAAAGTACGCAAAAGGTGCCAAAGTCCGTCTTACGAGCAGTTCTCGGAAGGATGCAGTTCACCCTTCATGCGACTCGCCCAAAACCCCACGGCGCTTCGCGCTTCGTCTGCCTGGTTGGTGAAAACCCGACGCGCCCCGTCCCGGCAGAGTAGGGATGCGAGGGTCTATGGTCATACGGCTACGGCCAGGCACAAACCGAGGATTCCCCCCACCCCTTGATAGCATACCGTATACCTCGAACGCGGAAATTAAGCATAAGCTTGATTTATGTCAGATGGCAAATATCTTTAAAAAATGAAAAAAAAATACACTTCAGCTGTGAGATCGACCAAGAATATGTTTTGATCAAAACTCAGCTAGCTTTCACAAAGCTGCGTGTGATACTTCGATCGCGCGTGTTACGGGGTGTGTATACCCTCGTGAAGGATGCAGGTCGATGACGCCCCTGCTGATGCCAGGGTCAACAGGACTAAGACGTCCAACCATTTTCTGCGCTCGGAAAGTGTATAACCCGCATTGAGGGGGACAAAACAGACATCTGTGGAAATCAGCTTGCATGAAACAATACGTGTTATAGTGCGAGTTAGCTTTTGGAGTGTACGCAAATCCTGTGTGCTCCCTGTATGTGTGGCGGGCCAGCGGAGTATATATCAACGCTCGATGAAAAATCGACGAGAAGTGGGATTGCTGAACCCTATGCGCGATAAAAATTGAGGGCAAGAACAGGGGGAGAGAAGGGATGACACCTGTGACCACGGCTTGTCGAGAAGCTGGAAAGTAGATGTGTGTCAAGAAAAACACACACAAAAATCACAAATCAATCATGATAATACCAAGCATGATATATCAATAATAGCAATATACCAAAAGTAATAATATATATATGAATACCACGAGTATATTAAAAGCAATGCTCAGCTTCCACGCGGTTCGAGGAAGCCGATCTCTTTCTGTCTCTCTCTCTCTCTTTTAAAAAGCGTGTCTGCTTGCCGTACCACTTGTCGAAGCGCTATTTATGAGTAACTACTGTTGTGTACATGCGCGTATATGCTACTTTTCGCGTTTTTCTTTTTTTTATGTTCAGGCCGGGAAGGACTACGAGGGCGAGCTGGCGAAACACCTGTTTGAATCTTTCGTCTTCAAAACCTCGCAGATCACGGTCAGTCAAAGCAAAACCGTTGTGGATTTCTGCCTTCATGTGAATACCACCAAGCTAACCCGTTTTTGGGACCCACTTTAGATATGGACATTACACAAGAAAACGGAAGTCTGATCCCAGCAGCCGTCTGGCGTGCGCGCGTCTGCTGGAACATGGACTTTGCAGTCCGATCGTATCACAGGCACGCGCGATATGGTATTGCCTCGGGAGACAGACAATACAAAGCACCCAGGATGCGGATACGGAACAAAAAGGGTTTCACATGCGTTTGAAGGCGTGTACGTGTTGGAAAATAAGGGGATGATGCAGTTGCTTCATGGATTTACAGCGCGTTTTAGCGCTCAGTTTCGTCCGTGACGAGCGGGATTAACAAATGAATACAAGAAGAGCTTATCTAAGACTAGGTGCGTGACCGAAACGTGGAACCTGCCTGGTAGAGAGACCTGCAAGTGGGTGGCTTGTGTCTGTTATCATGGCCCTATCTTGTAAGACACTTCGATGCCGCCCCTGTAGCCCTTATCACGGAGAGAGAGAACCTTGACACGCGTCATCTTTCAGCGTCGCACTGGTACAGCCTATTTGCTAGGCCCGCGCGATACAGTTTCTCGCAGCTTGAGGAGCCCTTTTCAGTCGTGGACACATGCTACAGGGTAGATAGAGGTGAACAGTTTTGTTCCTTGTGAAAGCTCGTCACTATGAAGAGCTCTATACAATGCCTCACACCCGAGAGCTTATTTTCGAGCTGTTGAATTGTGGACGTTAGGATCCACACATGGATACCAGGATCCATATCTTTCGTTGGTGTGAAGCCGTTTGCGCGATGTCTCCGAGTTCGTGGAAAGCTGCCGCAACACGGGCCAAATAAAAAAAAAGTGCTCTCAACTCGGATGAAGAAACCTATGACTTGGGTAAATATATACTAAAAAACATTAATATTGCTTAAAACAAACACAGAATTTCCGGCGATTTCGGGGTAAGGAGCCCCGTCATCCAGCAAACGATTTTGCCAATTAGCGGTATACCCTCTCCATCGTAGTACACGTCGTAGACCAAGGCTGCCTTATTTATTGTTTCAAGCTTCAAGGTTTCAACATTTGCGCTGTTCGGTTTCGTGTTTGTGGAACCGCCTCCTCCAAATCTCTCCGGTGCTGCGCTTCTTACAACAACAACGATTGCGGAGGAACATTGTGAATGGGTGGGGCGGCCTATCGAGCACGGAACACACCGCGTTGCAACAGGCCTTCCTTTGTAATTTCTCGTTCTCTGGCGCCTCATTTCCGTGAAGCGCCCTCATTTCAAGTTCCCGTGGGATAGTACGTAGTTGTACAATAACAAGTAAAAAACAACAACAACAGCAACAACGACAACAACAGAAACAACGACAACAACAGTAACAACGACAACAACAGTAACAACAAAAAACAACAACAACAAAAAACAACAACAACAAAAAACAACAACAACAACAACAACAACACCCTCTTGACAGGCGTTCCTCCAGCTGTGGTCGGGAAACGCAAGCCAGGTCCTGATTGCCGAAGGAGAACAGTGGGAAGACCCGGACTTTCTCGCCAACCAAAGGTGCAGTCGGGCCCAGCAACCTTGGTTGTTGTTGTTTTAGTCTCTCCATTGGTATCACAAGTGGGAAGAAAATGGCCCCCGGTTGTGCCGTCCCCTTGAAGCATGAGGAACAAGATAGACAGTTTTCCCATCTACCCTCGAGGGTTACATCCGCGATGTTTGCCGAAGTCGTCTCCCGCGGGCGGGAAGATTCTACTTTCAACCAACCTTTCAGAGTGTTGAGGCGAAAATTCTTCGGCTGGATATGGCGGATGAATTACCCGCCGCGTAGATAGCGAGGTCTGCCGTCGTGAAGCGCCATCCCCTCTCCCCCCCGCTATTCCTCGCCCCTCACCTCCCACCGCCCACCCCCCACCGCTCACCGACCACCCCCCACCCTCCCACCCCCTTACCCTTTCCTTGTTGTTCGTTGGAAGTGGATACCTGCTCAGCCGGTAGCTCAACCGATAGCTCCTTCTTGCGAACATAGTATGTGCGTGAGTTCGAACCTTGTCCAGATAGTTCCTTCTAGCGAACACGTATGATGTCCTCTTGGTTACCTCGCTCCAAATTCCGCGCTGAAACAGCAAAAGCCCTCTGTACTTGCAGGCGGGAGCTGTTTCACCGGCCACGAAGCGCACCCCACCCCCGCCCCAACCCTACCGCACCCACCCTCCACCAGCCACCCGTCGCCACCCCCCCCACCCCTTCCCCTCCACCCCTCACCCCCCACTCCCCACCCCCCACCCCTCACCCCCTACCCCCACCCCCCCAACCCCCCACCCCCACCCCCCGTCCCCCACACCACCCCACCCCCCACAACCCACACACCCCAAACCCCAACCCCTCTCTAAACCCGACGGTCTTACACGTTCCTCTACCTCCGATCCCAACCTTCCTGCCGAACCCAAAAAGCTCCCTGTACATGCAGGCGGGAGCCGCTCCTCCGGGTATCCCCCCGCCGGGATCCGTGCGTTGGTTAAGGCCATCGGAGGTTTCCAGGGGGCATCAAGTGGTCCTCTTTGCGGGGGATCTGGTGTTTGGAGGAGGCCCTATCGTCGCCGGACAGGCAAGCCGGTAGCGCGACACCACGTTAGGTCGATTGGGCGAGTGTGAAGTGTGTGACGTGTGACGCCAGCGAAGATAGTGGTAATAATTTTTCAGGGGTTGTCACGGGTCGGCGGCCATGACCCGGCCCACGGGTCGGGTCGGGTCGGGCCGGTTCGGGTCGGGTCGGGTCGGGTCGGGTCGGGTCGGGTCGGGTCGGGTCGGGTCGGGTCGGGTCGGGTCGGGTCGGGTCGGGTCGGGTCGGGTCGGGTCGGGTCGGGTCGGGTCGGGTCGGGTCGGGTCGGGTCGGGTCGGGTCGGGTCGGGTCGGGTCGGGTCGGGTCGGGTCGGGTCGGGTCGGGTCGGGTCGGGTCGGGTCGGGTCGGGTCGGGTCGGGTAGGGTCGGGTAGGGTCGGGTCGGGTCGGGTCTGGCCGGGTCCTGTCGGGTAGGGTCAGGTGGTGTTCGAAACCCTACGGGTACGGGTATCGGGTATGGATCGAGTCGGGTCAAGGAGGCTTTTCAAAAGTTCACGGGGCCGAGTCGGGTCACCCCTCCGACCTGATTCGACCCGCGAGAAGTGATCTGACCCGTGAAAAGTAGATGCCCCGTTTTATTTTGTGGCCGATTTTTATTTTGACGGCGGCGGCCTCCTCAATCGAGAAGAAACGAAGAGGGTATGTACAGTTAATGGAGGGTCCTGCGATACACAGGGTTAACAAATCGTGAAACCCAGAGAGAGAAAAAGAGAGGCGTGATTGACAGCCAAGCCACGAAGCCTCCCCTCCTCCTCTTGCTCCTGCCTTCCTCTACCCGACCCCCTCCCCCCCACCTTGGTGCACGCGATGTCTGCCGTGTTTTGTGAAACCCCGACGTTCTCCGCCCCAGCGCTGTACGGATGCGAGGGTCTATGGTCTTCAATTCAAGACTACGGCCACGTGCTTGATGTGATGATGACACCCCCTCGCGCCCTCTGCCCACGCCCCATAGTTTGCTTGAGACGCGGGCTACGGTAGAGGTGCACCACTTTTTTTCTTAATACTACCCCTCACTTTGGGAGCTTAAGAGAGAGAAAAAAAAAAAAGAACAAACGATTTATGGAGAAAAACATAACTCCTTGCCGGATGAAGAATCCCATGGCTTACCTAGATTGGTATAAAACGAGGGAAATCATCATACAAAAAAAAATATATATATATATATACGATACCTAGATTGGTATAAAACGAGGGAAATCATCATACAAATATATATATATACGACCGTATGGCCTGTTTTCCCGACGATTTTGGGTTAACCCCTTTAGAGCCCCAAAATCCCTTCCCATACTAATTTCAAGTAAATTTGTCCCCTACAAGGGGTTCCAGTGGTGAAGCCCCGTCATTCAGACACCGTTTTGAACCCCCCCCCCAAAAAAAAAGGTGTCCCTATATACCTCTATCGTAGGACGCGTCTCAACCCGACCTAACTAATGCTTAAGCCTTCTTTCCCCCCACCGTATGACAGGCCCAGAACCTCTTTTTTTGTGATACGTGGGGGGGGGGTGGGGGGAATCATGAGAC
Source organism: Undaria pinnatifida (assembly GCA_012845835.1). Lineage (NCBI taxonomy): Eukaryota > Phaeophyceae > Laminariales > Alariaceae > Undaria > Undaria pinnatifida. The sequence goes on from JABAKD010000027.1 coordinate 9,149,691, forward strand.
GGCGTAATTGTTGCCATCTCTCTCTCTGGTAGGAATAGGGACGGTGATCCGTCTCGAAAGGGATGAGCAGTTAAAAATGGTCAACATAAGTAAGGCAAAAAACAAATAGATACGCCCCCCCCCCCCCCCCCCCCCCCCCCTAAAACATGTATGATACGAGTAGCTGGCCTCGGTTGGCATCAACGCCGTAAAACATTACATATATGTCGGGGTTGGCGTTGGTTGGCGACGACGCTGTAAAACATGTCAGTCACTGCGTGAGCTAGACAACCAGGGTACCGTATATATATATATTTTTTTGGCGGTCACCATGATGGCTATCGAGTTAGATCATATTGTGCGGGGTGGAGAACCCTAACTCCGCACAAGGGGAATGATCGCATCACGTAGTGTGAATATGGTAAGGCACCCACGAGGCAGTTAAATAGTAATACCCATTGCTGTCTCTGGAGTGGCCGCACCAGAAAACAAAGTATAACTCATTGGCGCTGTCATCCATAGGCAAGAAAGCAGGCACAAGATGCCGAAGTCAGTCCTACGAGCGGTTCTTGGAAGGATGAAGTTCACCCTTCATGAGGCTCGCCCAACACCTCACGGCGCTTCGCGCTTGGTGCAAGCAATGTCTGCCTGGTGGGTGAAAACCCGACGTGCTCCGTCCCGGCATAGGAGGGATGCGAGAGTCTATGGTCATAAGACTACGGCCATGCACAAACTGAGTACACTCCCCCCCCCCCCCCTCCCCGAATTCCCTCGAATCCTCTCTCTCTCTCTCTCCCTCCCTGTCACAGCGTCCTCGACCCTATCGAGCGCAAGCTTGAGCCCCCCCCCTTCCACCGCCTAATGATTAAGTTTCCCCCCCCCCCGCCCTTAATGCTGATGGTTCCCCCCCCCCCACCGCCCCCGGACAAATCCGCCACACATGATTGGCAGTTGGCGGACCAATGGCTACTGTCGGCTATCGGAATCCTTACCGGAAAACCGCATCTTCTCAGGGGCCTCTTTCTGCCGACGGGCCAGGAGGACAAGGGCCGTTACGGCGTTCGTCTTTTCAAGGAGGCCAACTGGACCAATATCTTCGTCGACACCCGCATGCCGTGCAACTCGTTAGGCGAGGTGAGGATTCGCTGGAAAATACCAAAAAAAATATTGCGGGGGGTGGCGCCACTTTCGCGAGGGGTTTCTGAGCCACCGAAAAGATAACTTAGACCGACGTCAGGTGGAAGTCAGTGCTTGGTTGTCACAGCAGTGGACGCGCTCTCTCTTGTTCTTTCTGTATCTACTATCCATTCGTTTAATTTTGTACTGTGCTTGCCATCCGACAAATGTGCAGTACTTTGAGTCCCAGCGTTGACCACTTATAATTCTCGAAGGAAGAAAGCCTCGGAATAAAAGGAAAACCTGCTGAATGCACGAAGCCTGCTCTCTTCTACGCCTACTGTTCCCTCTCAAGATTTTACCTAAAGCATGCACTCGATCAGCTGCCCTTGCTCGGAACCGTTTACGGTTATATTTTGCCCATGTTCAGCATGAGCTTCGATGTCGAGCGCTCACAAAAAACGCCTCCGAAGAAGAAGAAGAAAAACAAGGACAACAACAACAACAACAACAACAACAACAACAAGAAGAAGGAGAATAACACCGATTCGATAAAAAAAGAAAAAACTACCTACCTATGAAATCTACACTGCTTTTCTTTACCCATGCCAGCATCGTGTATTGACAAACGCAAAGGAAAAGGGGCGCACCATTCCCCCCCCCCTCTTTTCTGCCCCTTTCCTCGCTCAATGAGCTCTGAAAAAAAAAATGAGTTAAAAAGCGCAAAAAACCCGACGACTAACAGTAGACGCGCTGCAAAACTCCAAGAAGAAATACCAAGCATCATCCCCCTTTTTTTCCCCTGCACGTGCACATGTCTTCCAAGGCATGCGAAACCCTTTTTTAGGCAATTTCCGCATCCTAGTATCCTAGATCCTAGACCTTATTGGTGTCTCCGTAGGGAAAATGCCATAACACAAATCCATGTCCTAGGTATAAAAAAAACTCATATTCGAAAACCAACAATGACAATTTCGACGATTTTTTGTTGACGCCTTCACGGCTGGAAACCCGTTTTTTCGAAGAATTACTTGGAGTAAGTATAGGACTGATTCTACGATCTAGCCCCTCCCAAAACCAGCAATTTTCTTTACAACGAACGTTTCAGGGCTGCTCGACACAAGAAAAGATACTGTTTAAAGAAAAGTATATCCACATATTTTCTTGCTTTCAAAGGTCTATCGATCGATGGCGTCGTCGGGGTGTCGAGGGACACCATACTTCAGGAGAAACGACCCGGGGAGCTGGTTTCAAAACCGGCGATTTCGTTCAAGAAATGTTGGGGGGGCTACCGTAGTAAGATTCCTAGGGAGGGGTTTTGGTGGTCCAAAGGGGTTGAGGAGCCCCGCCATTCGGGGGAAAAAAGACAAAATGCCGTAGAAGGTAATACTTTAGCCGTAGAAGGCAACTCCTTACCGGAACACGCGTCCGTTTCCGAAGCAAAGGTCGGCTCCTGCTTTCCGTTGCCCTGTCTGTGTTGCCACGGTTTTCTCTTCTCCCCGCAAAAAAACAGATGCTCTTCTGCCACGGAGAGGAGAGGCACGAGCTCTGGGGTTTCGTCTTGGAAAAGGCGTTCGCCAAGGCCCACGGCTGCTACCAGAACCTCATGCACGGGTTGAGTGGATTGTGCTGCCCTGTGTTGTGTGCGCGTCTCAGAAAGTCCTCTTTTTTTTTTTCTTCTTTTTTTCTTTTCTTTCTATTCTATCGTCCTTTTGAGCTCGCATTTTCTTTTTCTTTGTTTTTTTCGAACAAGCAGCGCATCGTTTAATTCTTGTATATTTGCCACTCGATACAAGCTACGGTAGGGATGCATTTTTTTTGCCCTCTGGGAGGTTCTCGGCTTAAGGAGCCCAAAACACCGTTTGTTTGTTTTTTTCGAAGAAAAACAGAAAAAAAAACGTCCTTTCGTATTGTACAAACCCGATGATGAACGAAAGCCCCACGAAAATCATGGGCTCTACGATTTGGGGTGAAGGCGCCTTTCTCATTCACAAAAAAAAAAAAGTTCAGGCGAAAAAGTGCTACCTCGCTATCATAGCACGCGCACGACGTTCAACGTCGATCACCCATAAACATTCTCGGGGGAAAAAAAAGGGGGGGAAGCTAGACTTAGGCCGCGGCCGGGGGGCGTAAGGCACTTTTGGAGCCTTTTTTTTCCAGGATTTTTCACGGATCGGGTCAACTCTCGCGGGTCAGGTCGGACCAGAGGGTGTCAACTTTCGCGGGTCGGGCCCGGTCAGGGCGACCCGGCCCGGTCTCCGTGACAAATTCCAAACACCTCGCGAACCGACCCGACTCGACCCGCGATATTTTTGGAAACATGCTGGGCCCGGCCTAAGGGCCGGATCATGACCCGACCCAGTGCAAAAAAAACTTTGCTTTATTCCGGAGTGATTCCGAGGCCACTCGCACGAGTGGCCAACCTGTGTTTCTTTACGGCGGTTTCAGCTTTTGGTGCGGCTGAAATTCGCGACACGAATCCGCAATGAAACGATAAGCTACGCTGCGCCAAAACCGATCATCTAAGGTGGTTTTGTCCGTGAGGTTATAGAGTCTCCCGGGCGGGTGGTGGAAACCCGAGCGGAGAAAACGAGGGTATATCATAACATCCCCTCTTGTCGTTCGTAGCCTTGGTCACTAGAAGGTGTACACCTGACCACAACAACGCGTTTTGAACTTTCTTCTGCATCCGCGAATAGGTTGGTTTTGGATCAGCGTAGAAATTCAAGTCACCGGACGCCAAGACGAGCCCTCTCGCAAATGCTGCCCCTCCGTCTCTATTTCTAGCGCCTTGATCCGATTGGGCCTTGTATATTTCTTCTGCATCCGCGAATAGGTTGGTTTTGGATCGGCGTAGAAATTCAAGTCGCCGGACGCCAAGACGAGCCCTCTCGCAAATACTGCCGCTCCGTCTCCATCTCTAGCGCCTTGATCCGATGGGCCTTGTATCCCGTTTCACCTCACTGTCATCCCCGACCACTCGTCTCGGTCCGTTTTTTTTTTTGTCCTTCACCCCGCATTGCGTTTTTTTTTCTGTTTCTAACTTGACTCCGCCAGAGATACGTGCGAAGCTCTTCGTGATCTCACGGGAGGCGTAGCTGCCAAACTCCAATGGCGTCTTTGCACTCCTTCTACCGCATCAGAGACACAACAACACGAACCACCCGCGGCATCCCGACCAGATGCTCCTCCGGGCGCGACGCCAGCGGCGGCGGGGGCGGCGGCGGGGACAGTGGAGCGGGGGGGTGAGCGAGGTAGGACGGCGGCGGCAGCGGGGGCGGGGGGGAGGGCGGCCGAGCGGGGGGGGGCAGCGCGTCGACCGCGCCACCGGTTAGCTGGGTGGGGATTACGACCAGCTGGAACAACATCGCCACCGCCGGGATGGGTGTTCGAAACGATGCGAGAAAGGCTGTCAGACGGACAACTCCTGGGTTGCAGGTGAAAATCTACTTCAAATTAGTATAGAGGGGGTTTGGGGGCACCGAAGGGGGTTAATAAATCCCGCCAGGCAAAACATTTTTGGCCCAAGTAAAGCGCTGGTATCTCTATCCTAGCACTTGTCAGCATTTTTTTTTAATAATCAATCCTTTTTAGCGCCGCACTCCCAACACGGGGACGAAACGCTTGGATTTAGACTAGGATATTTGCTTTGGGGTTGAAAACGGGTTAACTCTATATAGAGACCCTCTCGTGAGGATCCTCCGAAAATAAGTGGTGCAAATCCCGCTACCGTCGCGCGCGCCCTTCGCCATACCAAAAAAAAATGACCTTGCAGTTTTTGCTGTCATACCTGGTATACAATTAGGCGATGACGTTACTTTTTTTTGGGGGGCGGGGGCGGCAGGAAGAAGCCGCCATACTAAACCTTGACATGATTTTTTCCTCCAATATTTCCCACTGAACCGTGTGACATCTATATTTCCAATTGGGCTCCTACATTTCCGCCTGGGTAGTAACATAACGTTTCTGTATCTTCGTTTGCTTTAGTATTCACTCCACTCCATCACGTCGTTTGGCGTTGTTGCGAGACCCTTGGGACGACTGCGAGAGACACGAAGACGTCCCGGTAACAAGCCATGACTTGCACTTTTTTTGCTCCAATATTTCCAACTTGGCTACTCTATTTCCAACTGGACTCCCTATGTATTTCCAACTCGCCTCCTATTTGCCCAATCGGGGACGCCAGCCACGATAGAAGTAGCCCTTGTCGGGAAAAATGAGTTCCAAACTTCTTGACCACTTGACCCACTGTTGCTGGAGTTAGACCTTTTTGTTGCTATATTTTTTCTTGCTTCCTTTTCTTCTTTCGTTTCATACCTACGGTATGTAGCCCATGAGATTGTTGATCGAGTTTGACTCTCCTTTGCTTTTCTCAAAAATCGTTTTTGGGTGGGTTTATGTTATAAACTCCTTAACCCAATGTCTCTGGAAATGAGCTGTTTTTGGTTTTTGTTTTGCTTTGTTTCGTTCCGTTTGTTTTGATTGTTTTTGTGTCCTGTTTTGTTCTGTTTACTCGCCTTGTACTTAGGCCCCATGAGACGGTTGATCGGGGTGTAGTTTTTAAAGTTTTTTTTCATCAAAACACAGATTTTGGATGGCTCCGCAATCGAGTAGCGTCGGAAAAAAAAAAATGCGCCTCTACGGTAGCTTATGTCTGGCTGGGATCCCGTGTTTCCAAATGGGCTTCCATATTTCCCAGTGAGCTCCTATATTTCCAATTTCCAATTTCCAATTAGGCTCTTCTATTCTAATTGGGCGGAAAAAAACTCGTTTCTTGTTTTCGGTTGCATCGTTTGCTTTGCGTTTTGCTCAAGTCGCCTGGCCTGGCTGCGAGACCCCTGGGACAACGGCGAGGGAAAGGAAGACCCCGCCGGCCACAGCCGCGATGACGGGGGGCGTTCGACCTCGGGAACGGCGTCTAACAATGTGGAGGGGTCGCTCTTCCCGCCTTCGAACAGGTGCCCCAGATACGCCAGGATGCTGTCTACGCACGGAGATAAAAAATATCTAAGCCTAGTCTTGTGCACACGCAGGAGGGGGTACGGATGCATGGGCATCGTTCTTGGTCCACATGATATAGAAGCAAGGCCCTTGGTGGCTTTTGCTATGCCAACAGTGCAAATCCCGCACTCCTCACACGGGTGGTCCTCAACTACAGCAGCAGGATAGATTCGGCCGTTTAGAGCGTAACCCCTGCCCCTGCGGGAACCATACATAGCGACTAAGAAAACGACGAGTAGAGCCATCCTGCGGAAGAGGTGCACAGCATCAGAAATTACCTGTGCGCCTTACGTGAGGAACTCGACATCCCACCCGCAAAATGACTTCGAAGGCATTCGTTCGCACAACCCGACCAAGCTTCTACGCCTTACTCCTAAGCGAAATGCCAACATACTCGTGAAATTGCTTGATCAGCGACTAGCCGATAGTTCCTCGTGTGAGGAGATAAATTGCCCAGCCCCTACCGTGGGAAGACTCAGTATTGTCTTCTAGGTAACGTTTCGAGAACAGCGTGCGCCGCGTGCTGCGGTAGAGGTGGCCCGATTATTTTAGGCTGAAAACGTTTCCAGAACAACGGACGGGACCCAGCTTGACCCCGAAAAATAGTCGGAATTTTCGTTACTTTTTTCTTTCGACACACACTTTTTTTTTTTTTCGTTCATCACCTTAAGTCATTGGATTGTTCTTCGAGTGTCCCTTTTAATTCCCCCCCCCCGAAATCAGGCTTTGGGAGAGGCATAGGGCTTCTCAATTAAAGACGGTCGGAAAAAAAAATGGTGCATTTCTACCGTGGCAAGGGTCGTGCAGATGACGATGCTGTAATCAAATCTTTGAATTTCGGCATTCCCCCTCCTCGAAAGTCCCCCCCCTACGTGAACTAAGGCGACGGAAGTGGCTTTGACAAGAAGGGGACACATGGATGCGGGAAGGTTTATCTAAGGGGGGCATTGAGTTGGTCTTAAGTCTAGGCCAAGCGCCTCCTGCCGGAGGTAGGCACTCCCACCTTGCACCCCCACCTCGAGACAAGAGACGCATCGGCTACATACTGTAGAGGTGAACCGACATTTTTCTGAAGCGCGTCTCTTGAGGAGCTGTACACCGTATCCAAAATCGAAAGTTGATATAAAGTGAAGGTGCAGCCCGATCGACAACGCCATTACCTAGGTATACAGCGAACAGTATTGTACAACAACGCGGGAATCCCAACGATATTTATTACGGTTATTATTTTTGCCCTCCGACATTATAGCATAGATGTACCGTTCCGGTACAAATCGAGTCTTCTCCCGTAAAGCAGTGGTACCTCTCTTATGACCTTCTTCCAACCATTTCCCAATCTCCGTTCCTCGCGCACTTTCCTTTTAGCTACCGGTATAATCTTCGCTATTCCTCATCGCGATATTGGGCGGATTGTTAGTCTAATTGTCTGCTTAAGGAACCCGGCCGGTGAAACATGTTTTGGCAAAAAACGGTACCGCTGTTGTAGCACGCATAATCCAATATCATCATTAACGTGCATTTTGCATCTCTGCCTCCGATGGATATGGCGGCCAGGCTGATGAAAGGCCTTTGCTCTGGGGTCTCCTACTGCGTTCTGGAGGCTTTCGAAAGCGGGGGGCAGCGACTGCTAAGGTTGAGAGATCCCTGGGCCGGTGAGTAACGCAAAACGCACCAACTTCGCTCCGGGCTAAGCAATCGAGAAGCCCGCGGACGTGCCACGCCTGATCGATCTGTGGTTGCCATAGTTCCGCGAAGGAAGCCAGAATCAGCGCGCATTGGTATTCACCAGGGGCGGTGGGGCGGGGGAAGGGGCGGGAGCGGTAGCGTGTGTGGTAATCGTTACATTTGCTGCAGCTAACCGCGGTAAACGAAATATAGGTTCCATGCACCATGTTATTGTGTTTTGATATCGCCGCCTGGGCACGAATTCGAGCTCTGCTGAAATCGTTTGATCGTGCTCTATTATGTTTCATGCCTTTTGCTAGCGTGGCCTAAAAGCGCGGCAACTTCGAGTTCTGCTGAATCGCTAACAGCGCGTAACTACAAGAACACAGCAGCGAAGCTTCGAGCTCGGAGGGTGAACACATCCCGAGGTACCAGATAACACTTTCTAGAATACCATGTTAATGGTGTTTCCTCTTACCCCTCACTTTTTTCCTCGCACTCCATGGAATAGGTCAGACGCGGGGGGATGAGCCCGGGCAGTATCTGGGCGACTGGGGACCGTCCTCCCCTCTCTGGGCAGCGAGCCCGGCACTCGCATCCGAACTTCTGGAAAGAACTCTGCCGGGAATGTTCTGGATGAGCTTCGACGCGTTTCTGGAGATTTTCAACACTTTGTACTCCGTTGACTTGGTAGGAGGAGACCATGACCTTGGCAAGAAGTCTAAGTCTTCACTGAAGAAGAAGAAATATCCTGCTGGGGAGGCTGCTGGTTCGAAGGAAGGACGTTGCGAGGGATCGTGGGGGGGAGAAGGCTGCGGAGGCAGGTAAGCATAACATTTTCGTAGAAAAGGCGTAGGCGTTTTGCCGGCGGGGATTGGGGAGCGGGGCGCGGGAGGGGGTGTACTCAGTTTGAGCATGGCCGTGGTCGTATGATCATAGACCCTCGCATCCCCACTATGCCGGGACGGAGCACGTCGGGTTTTCACCAACCAGGCAGACATTGCTTGCGCTAAGCGCGAAGCGCCTTGAGGAGTCCGGCGGGTCTCATGAAGGGTGAACTGCATCCTTCCAAGAACCGCTCGTAAGACGGACTTCGGCACCTTGTGCCTACTTTTCTTGCTTATGGATGACAGCGCCAATGAATTGCTTTGTTTTCTGGTGTGATCACTCCAGAGGCAGCGATGGGTGTTACTATGTAACTGCGTCGGGGGCGCCTCACGGGGGGGGCGAAGGGGGGGGTGTATAGCTTAATTTAGATAAATCGAAGGCGTTTTTGGCTGCGGGGATAGAGGGAGGGGTGTTTATTATCGTGCATAATCATAGTCGTAAGACCATACAAGGTTCCCCTTCGGGAGGTGGACACGTGCCTCCCGGGGGCGACGCAAGTCGAATGACTACAACTAACTGATGATGATGAAGTATTTATGCAGAAGGTGTATATCGGAGGGATGCGTAGTGGAAAGAATGTGGATAATATAATAAGATATCACAGACATTTGGAGGAGGAGGGTTGGGATATTGCTGAGGCTCGGTGTGATAAGTTATTCGAAAGTCCACTCCGTATAACTGCGTGGCAGCAACTAATTCTACGTTTGTAGCATATGCGTAAGGCTGTGACATGAAGTGGAGATACTCTTCAACACTCGAATATGTAGTAGGTTGAGATCCAGCGACTTCCACAAGTTCTTGATTTGCTCCAGCTAAGATGCTGTCGTGGAAAGTGTTGAAACCTGATCCTGGGATAACGGTGTACAAATTGGTTGTGATGTGGGCAATAATATGTGCACGGACGATGTGATGTAAAGCTGGGTTGTTGTGCACACGACGCGAGATACATCTTAATAAACATGCACCATCACCAATCTCGGGAATAATGGACCATTGACCAGAATTGTTATTGTTGCCGCTGTTGTTGTTGTCTTGATCATTTTCGCTGTCTGATGGGTTTGTACTGCTGTCGCTGCTGTTAGAGGAATCATTGGTTTCAATTTGTTGTGTGTTTTCTGTGTCCAGTATTTTTCCCCGCGCGCTTATACCGATGTTTGTTGCCGATATGGTCTGTTGTGTGCACATCGTTACTTTTGCTTGAGTTGTGTTGCTACTTTATATCTCTTTATACAGGTTTCGCTACTGCTGTATGGTAACCACCGTGTCAATTGTAAGGGAGAACTCACAGTAAACTTAGAGTCTATGGACTACGTGCTGCTTGCTGGTGGTGCTGCTGACGGAACTTTGCAAGACAAACGGAACTTTTTCGGGCACGTTGGCGTTGTTTGTTCCGTTCAGAAAAATATATTGTCTACACCGACAAATGATTCTTTATTATCTACATGACCTTGATTTGCTCCAGCTAAGATGCTGTGACAGTCGTGGAAAGTGTTGAAACCTGATCCTGGGATAACGGTGTACAAATTGGTTGTGATGTGGGCAATAATATGTGCACGGACGATGTGATGTAAAGCTGGGTTGTTGTGCACACGACGCGAGATACATCTTAATAAACATGCACCATCACCAATCTCGGGAATAATGGACCATTGACCAGAATTGATATTGTTGCCGCTGTTGTTGTCTTGATCATTTTCGCTGTCTGATGGGTTTGTACTGCTGTCGCTGCTATTAGAGGAATCATTGATGTCAATTTGTTGTTTGTTTTCTGTGTCCAGTATTTTTCCCCGCGTGCTTATACCGATGTTTGTTGCCGATATGGTCTGTCGTGTGCACATCGTTACTTTTGCTTGGGTTGTGTTGCTACTTTATATCTCTTTATACATGTTTCGCTACTGCTGTATGGTAACCACCGTGTCAATTGTGAGGGAGAACTCACAGTAATGACATAGTTCACGTCGTTGCAGCGGGTACATATACACCGCGCCCGCGTCTAGCAGTGCGGGAAAATTCTCTCGCAAATACATTTTGATGCCACCCCGATGTACGTGCGAGGACTAAAGTTCCACCGTGTGTGTAGTAGACGTATTTAAGCCTGACGATATGCCTATATTTTAGGCTCTAAACCAAATTAAGCCCTATCATCGTGTTTTAAATGTCTACAAAATAGGTCTATTTTATCGACCTAACGACCACGGCAGACCACGTTGAGATGTGGATTTTCCCAAAATATGCACTTGGGCACATTTTGGCCCAAGTGCATATTTGAAGCAATTTCCCGAGTATTTTCCAGCAAACAACAGCATTTCAGACGACAAAAGCTCGAGGAAACATCAGACGGATGCCTACATTTCGAGGGTGGAAATTGAACTGGGTTGAGGGCCAGTCCTGCTGTGCTGCTGTACTGACTGCCACACTGAGGCACACCGAAGGCGGCAGACGCCTGCAAGGTATCCTACATATGAAGCGAGTATGGAGTACGAAGCACTCCATGTTTTTGCCAGGCACCAGTTATTTGTTTTGGCCGTTTTTGTTCAAGCTCGCACAGCATGGGCAGGGGAGGGTCTTTCTCGAAGTTTCCACCCACTCATGTGCTGACTCATGACATAAATCCTCGTCTTGCCATCTGCGTCTGGAGTAGTGCAGAAATATCATAGTCTATTTTCAAGTAGTTTGATCTTTCCTCGGCTTTTCTTTTTATGCGTACTGAAAGAGACCACTAGTTCGAGTTTTAGACATATGGTGTTTTTTTTATGCGTTTAAGGTCGAAATATCGAATGGCCTGACTCTTCCAGTTGGAAGTACTTAAGACCTAACCTCGAGGCTTAAATACGTCTAGTGTGTGGTTGCCCGGGGACAGAAGTGTCTCATACCCCGCAAAATAGAGCCAGTCTCGGCCGCTTTCCGCGGCCATAGCTCGCGCCACGGACGTCCCATGAGCCCGGCACGCGGCTGATAATATACCGACGGGTAGTCTGATCGCATTGCAGAAGAAAGCACACCAAAAAACTCTGCGCCGGCGGAGAAAAAGGGACGGACTAGGCAAAAAAATCAAAATGGTACATATGCATACAAGGTTCCCCTTCGGGAGGTGGACACGTGCCTCCCGGGGGCGACGCAAGTCGAATGACTACAACTAACTGATGATGATGAAGTATTTATGCAGAAGGTGTATATCGGAGGGATGCGTAGTGGAAAGAATGTGGATAATATAAGATATCACAGACATTTGGAGGAGGAGGGTTGGGATATTGCTGAGGCTCGGTGTGATAAGTTATTCGAAGGTCCACTCCGTATAACTGCGTGGCAGCAACTAATTCTACGTTTGTAGCATATGCGTAAGGCTGTGACATGAAGTGGAGATACTCTTCAACACTGGAATATGTAGTAGGTTGAGATCCAGCGACTTCCACAAGTTCTTGATTTGCTCCAGCTAAGATGCTGTCGTGGAAAGTGTTGAAACCTGATCCTGGGATAACGGTGTACAAATTGGTTGTGATGTGGGCAATACTATGTGCACGGACGATGTGATGTAAAGCTGGGTTGTTGTGCACATGACGCGAGATACATCTTTCTCCTTCCTGTGGTCTGTGAGTGTGGTGTGGTATCTCTCTCTCTGTAGGCTGTGAGTGTTCTGCTGCTGCTGCTGCTGCTGCTGCTGCTGCTGCTGCTGTGGTATCTGTCATGATGTGTGGTGTTTGTCTGCTGCTGTTGTCTCTGACGGCAGGTAGTAGGTAGGGTAGTAGGTAGGAGTATTTTTATTTTTTTTCTGCTGCATGATGCTGCATGATGATGCTGCGTAGGAGTAGTGCTTTTTTCTCCTGCTGCATGATGCTGCATGATGCTGCATGATGCTGCATGATGTGCTATGTGTGGTGTTTGTCTGTGTATCTTGTGTGCCAGGAGTGTGGTACGGGTGTGATAAGTGTCGATGGACTGCCACCGTGTCAATTGTGAGGGAGAACTCACAGTAATGATGACATAGTTCACGTCGTTGCAGCGGGTACATATACACCGCGCCCGCGTCTAGCAGCGGGAAAATTCTCTCGCAAATACATTTTGATGCCACCCCGATGTACGTGCGAGGACTAAAGTTCCACCGTGTGTGTAGTAGACGTATTTAAGCCTGACGATATGCCTATATTTTAGGCTCTAAACAAAATTAAGCCCTATCGTGTTTCAAATGTCTACAAAATAGGTCTATTTTATCGACCTAACGACCACGGCAGACCACGGTGAGATGTGGATTTTCCCAAAATATGCACTTGGGCACATTTTGGCCTAAGTGCATATTTGAAGCAATTTTCCGAGTATTTTCCAGCAAACAACAGCATTTCAGACGACAAAAGCTCGAGCAGCGAGGAAACATCAGACGGATGCCTACATTTCGGGGGTGGATATTGAACCGGGTTGAGGGCCAGTCCTGCTGTGCTGCTGTACTGACTGCCACACTGAGGCACACCGAAGGCGGCAGACGCCTGCGAGGTATCCTGCATATGAAGCGAGTATGGAGTACGAAGCACTCAATGTTTTTGCCAGGCACCAGTTAGGGCCCGAATTAACGAGGAACTTGCAAAATCGAATTTCGATTTTTTTTTTTAATTTCATGAAAAATCCACGAAAAATCCAACTTTGGTTCTTATCAAGGAACGGCGCAGTGCGTTCTAGGAAATAAAAAAATTCAAAAAACGCAAAAGGGTCAACGAACACCCGTGGGCAACGGCCGAGGCGAGCGATGGCTCGCGTCCTCCCCGGAGCGCCGCGGCTAGCCGCAGATTCTTTTGGCCGGCAGCGGCTTGGAGGCTATGGCTCTAGGTGTCTCTTGGATGGGCTGGCGCCACCCCGCCGCCCGACACGGGCAGCAGCGACGGGGATATAGCTGTCGAACTTCTGAGCGAAGTCATCATGTGGTAGTTGGTCGTGTAACTTTCGAGGTGCAGGGGGACGAAAAACTGGGTTTGCGGCGGTCTCGGTTGTTTTCGAAGCGTCGCAGGCGGTCTAGGCTGTGCTAAGGACCTTCGGAGGCCGCGCTGCGGCTGCTCCGGTGGTCCTACCTCTCGCAATGTTGGCTGCTCGCCTCTCAATCAGCCGACGACATGGCACCAATTCGCGTGGCCGGCTTCGGTTACACAGAACAAGCCATGTCTAGGTGGACAAACTCCCTAAATTCAATTTCGATTTTCGACAAAATTCGACCGAGAAAGTCTTTTTTTACTTCTTTGTTGAATTTGATTTTTCGTAATAATTCTGAGAATGCCTGCTTGGTGATTCATTTCTTGACCAATCAGATGCAAATTAAATTAAATTCTATAAAAAAAAATCGAAATTCGATTTTGCAAGTTCCTCGTTAATACGGGCCCTTATTTGTTTTGGCCGTTTGTTCAAGCTCGCACAGCATGGGCAGGGGAGGGTCTTTCTCGAAGTTTCCACCCACTCATGTGCCGACTCATGACATAAATCCTCGTCTTGCCATCTGCGTCTGGAGTAGTGCAGAAATATCATAGTCTATTTTCAAGTAGTTTGATCTTTCCTCGGCTTTTCTTTTTATGCGTACTGAAAGAGACCACTATTTCGAGTTTTAGACATATGGTGTTTTTTTTATGCGTTTAAGGTCGAAATATCGAATGGCCTAGCTCTTCCAGTTGGAAGTACTTAAGACCTAACCTCGAGGCTTAAATACGTCTAGTGTGTGGTTGCCCGGGGACAGAAGTGTCTCATACCCCGCAAAATAGAGCCAGTCTCGGCGGCTTTCCGCGGTCATAGCTCGCGCCACGGACGTCCCATGAGCCTGGCACACGGCTGATAATATACCGACGGGTAGTCTGATCGCATTGCAGAAGAAAGCACACAAAAAAACTCTGCGCCGGCGGAGAAAAAGGGACGGACTAGGCAAAAAAATCAAAATGGTACATATGCATATATGCCGTCACATCCATACAACATTAGGGCGGAGCGCGTCGGGGTTTCACCGATCAGGAAGGGGGTGGGAGGGGGTGTGCTCATTTCGTGCATAGGCGTAATATTGTGAGCATTGATGCCGTGCCCCGCAGCACAAATTGTCAATCGATTTACCCATAGACCCTCGCATCCCTACAATACCGGGACGGACAAAGGCCGGGTTTCCACCGAAACAGGCAGGCATCGCGTGCACCAATCGCGAAGCGCAGTGCTGTGAGGTGTACGGCGAGTTGCGTGAAGGGTGTAACCTACGTCGAACTAAGAGAAACTTGTGGTCGGGCGGAATTTCGCATCTTATTGCGTACTTTCTTGCAATTGGAGATCAGTTTCGAACGACTTTTTTTACTTTTCTGGTGTCGTCACTTCTATACCAGGAAGGTGGAGGAGGTTTTCGAGTATGGCGGGAGGGATGTATAGAAAACGAAGGTACTTTTGGCTGGGGAGCCGCCGGGGGGGAGGGGGGGGGGCGGGTGAAGGGGGGAAGGATGCTTTCGTGTACAGGGCGATGTTTAGAATCCTTGTCCCCCCCCCCATCGTGTCACGCATGGTGGCGGCTGTATACCAAGGAGATATATCACTAACTGTCGACCTTCAATTGGGACATATATATGCAACGGGAGAGGTGGTCCATTCCTTTTTTCTGAAGGCTACTTCCTCCCTTAACGCCGTTACAACGGGGAAACTTACTTGGAATTAGTATTGGGTCGGGGTGTTGGGGCCCTTGTAAAGGGAGGGGTTAAGGAGTGCGCTAGATGATACCCGTCACCCTAAAAAAAACGGATTTCAATGGTAAAAAAACTGAAAACGAACAAAAACCGAGGAAAAACGAAACGAAACCCCATATGCCCTAGGTATGCAAAAAAAATAAAATAATAACGTTGCGAAACAAAAATGGCATTCCGTTCCGACGATTCTGCAATTTTCAGATAAGGAGACGGTCATTATTTTTTTTTTTGCCGAAAATTGCTGAAAGGGTTCTTTTGGGGGGGAAGGCGGGGTGAGGTAACTACAGAAAGGGGAGTTAGGCTTCGTGCACATCGTGTACGTATACGTAATTGTTGTTTTGTTTTGTTCCCCCCTTTCAGTTTTTTTGGTTCCGCTCTTGAAGCATTTTTTTTGCTCTGCACGTTTTACATGTGATCGACTTCGAAGCTGGTATCGTGCCGCACATTGTTGGAGGGCCAAAAAGAAAAAAACGACTCTTACCAGCTCAGACATAGCCACATATAGTCCTATTACGCGTTGTTGCTCCCATCTTAGCTGGCATAAAATCAAGTCCGTGGTCACAGGACAACAGGCTCCAGTAACTCTGGAGTGGAGGAATATCCCACGGGGAAAAAAAATCAAACAGACCAAACAAAAGTGGTACACGTGCATATCATAGTGGACGCAAGTCGTACATCCGCCAAAAGAAAGTATGTTTGGGGCGCGTGCGTACGGCGACAAAACAAACAAAAAAACAGGTTCACGGAAGGTAGCGGGTGGCTTCAAGGTACCCAGGTGTTCTTGGAGCTCGGACCGCGCACGGGGGAGAGTGGGGGCAGCACCTCCGCGAAATATTCAGTGGACCCTTCTCCCGGAGCTGCTACGGCCACTGTCGACGAGGGAGGAGGTGACATCGCCCAGGTGTCAATCACGGTGAGAAGCAAAACATCGGGGGGGCGATAAAGACCCTCTCTGAGGCAGTTACGTAGCAATACCCATTGCTGTCTCTGGAGTGGCCACGCCAAAAAACAAAGAAACTGATTGGCGCTGTCATCCGTAAAAAGCAAGAAAGCAGGCACAAGGTGCCGAAGTCCGTCTTACGAGCGGTTCCTGGAAGGACGCATTCCGCCCTTCATGCGACCCGCCGAACACCTGAACCGCGCTTCGCGCGTGGTGCAAGCAGTGTCTGCCTGGTTGGTGAAAAAAACCCCGACGTGCTCCGTCCCGGCGTAGGGTGTGGAAGTGTTGGCCGAGGACCGCGCGATCGAAAGATATGAATGCCTTAGATGTCGTGTTTTGGGTGAGATGCTTTGCTCCTCGTGTCAAGGGCTAAGAAAGTTCCGCGTCATCTTCCCTTCCGTGAGATGACTCATTTACCGAAGCGGAAGATTTTCCCCCCGTTGCGGCACGCGTCGCGGTAAAAACACCTGGGGCCATCCATGGATGAAAATCAGGTATAACCGATGCAATGGAAATAAGGCATACCGAAAACGGAAGATGAGACGTACCGGGTAAACAACTGCGACCCGTCCCCCCCCCCCCCCCCCCCCTTCCCCGCCCCCCCCACCCTTGATTATCGTGGGCATGGGTGTTCGGCGTCCTCTGCATGCGCTTGTCTTCTGGTGCTGGCAAAGGTTTAACTTTTTTCCCCGCCCTCCCTCCCCCTCTGATTATCGTAGGCAATACTTTGCGTTCTCGGCTGGTATTCTGGTGCGTTAAAAACAAATTAAAAAAAAAAACAGACAAACCAGGAAGGAAATCAGGTATCCCGAAACGGAAGATGAGACATTCCAGGTAAAAAAAGAACTGCGATCTCTCCCCCCTGTTCCCGCCTTCCTCCCCCTTGATTTTCGTGGGCAATGTCTATATATGGCGTTCTCGGCTTGCTTGTCTTCTGGTGACGCTGGCAAAAAGTTTAACTTTTTTCCCCGCCCTCGCTCCCCACCTGATTATCGCGCGCGAAACATTACATTCTCGGCTTATCTTCTGGTGCTGGCAAAAAAAAAAAAAGATAACCCAGGAAGATTCAAGGTACCACGACAAGGACTACACGGAACGAAAGGAGAGGTGCAGCTCCATCGGTGCGTTGTTGGTATCTCAATTTTTTTTGCCTGCGTAGGCCTGACTGACTGACTGACTGACTGCAAAAAAAAAATGATTACAATGCACTTAACAAAAAAATCTGAGCAGTTTTGAGCCCTACAAAACAGAAAATGGGGTACGACACAATTCTGAAACGGTTTGGCTAACAGGGGGTAGTAGTTTCGTTTTTGCTGCACTGTTCTCTGAATAAATGATGGTTGCTCCCTCCTTGGTCCACCACCAGACTCGTCCGAAAATGCCGTCTTCTCGTGTTTTGCTTCAACATAGAATTTTCGTTCGTTTCATCGGGCTGAACTTTTCCGTTTTTTTCTCCAATCGAAGTCAGTTTTTTTTTTTTTTTTTCTGGAGGGGGGCGAAGTATAATATAGAGAGCTAGCTTATCGATTGAGGAGAGCCAGCCTTGCAGAAAGTGCACTGGCGCGCCTTTACTGTATATAGGGTATACCCCTTTTTCGCCAATATAATTTGTGAACGACGGGCAGTCTTAGCCCAAAATCGTCGGGTTTTTTTTCATAATTATTTTTTTCACAAGAATAAAAAAGAACGAAAATAATAATGCCTATTATTATAGGACATGATTTTTTTTTTCTTTTTCTTCCGAAACGGGTGCTCATGTAGCACGTACCTGGTATTTTTTTTTCTCGAAATCAGTTTGTTGGGGAACTGATTCTACGATAGTCCCCCCCTGGCCGAAAAAAAAACAAACAAACAAACAAAAAACGAAACATAATAGCGATTTTCCTTAACGAACGCTTCACGGCTACTCGGCAAAAAGAAGGACGCTATGCAAAAAAAATATCATCACGTGTATTCGTGTCGTCGGTTTCAGTCACGCCCGACCTTACCGTCGTATTTTTTGTCCCTAAGTTTGCAAAGGAATATCGAAATATGGCATCGGAGTGGCAAGGGACGCCGTATTTCGGGAAATACGGCCGGGAGCTGGTTTCAGAAACCAGCGATTTCGTCAAAGCAAAGTTGGGAAGGCTACCGTAGAACGGACTCCTCGAAATGAGGACGGGAGCCCCTCAGAAAACTTATTGGTGCAGGGCTTCCACCGTAGCGCGCGACTTCGTTGTAACCTAGCACCTAGGACTCAAACGTCGTTTGCAATATTTTCTCAAGCCAGTTTTGTTTTTTTGGGGGAGGAGGGTGAGGTGTGAAGACATCTTGAAGTCAGAAGCCGTAGACCCTTATTTCTTTTTTTTTCGGTGCAGCTGCAATCCTGCCACACGTATGGCATGCGTCGATTCTGCTGCAGGGTGGCTGCTTGTTCTGGTGTCCCGCAGACTCCCTTCGTGAAGCACAAATCCTCCGCCGCGACCGTCGGAACAACAGTCGAAAGCTTGAGCTGTGACTGACGCTATGCCAGTCAACGGTGTGTTCGCGTTGCATGACATAGATCGATAACAAGAAGGAAGCACCGACGCCGCACGCCTACGGAAGGCGTGCTCTGAACATTGTCTGCCATAATCTATCGCGCAGCTTGGAAAAATAAAATAATATATATATATACCCCCCCCGCCCCGGTGCTCCGTCTCGAAAGGATGCGTGGTCAATGGTCAAATGACTAAGCAAGGCAAGCAACAAAATGAGTACGCCTTCCCCCCATCCCCTCCCTGTTCCAAATGTTGATGTTGCCTCTATCAGGAGTAGGAATAGTGCTCCGTCTCGAAAAGGACGCGTGGTCAATGGTCAAACAACAACAAAGGAGCAACCAACGACTACGCCCCCCCCCCCCCCCCCCCCCCCCCCCCCCCCCCCTTCCCTCGGACGCGTGCGCCTGCCCAATTCCCGACGACGTTCCATTTCCTGTTGCTTTTGCTGACGTGCGTTGGGGCGGGTTTGATCTCCATAAAAAAAAACATTATGCAGGGTTCCTGGTCCACAGTCACAAGTGGTCGGCAGACTCAAAGTTCGACATCCCTAAGCTGTCCAAGATCATCCAGGTTTGGAGCTGCCCCCCACCCCTGTCCATATGCCCGTCGCAATGGTTTACATCCGGACTCGTGCTTCGATAAGTAGTGAAGTCATCGCACGGTGGTAGGGGCTGGTATCGGTTTTCGTAGCATGGTGCTCTTACGAGAATATGAGTCGTTCTGCGACAGCCCCCCCCAACTTTTCTTCAACGAAATCGCCGGTTTTGAAACCAGCTCCCGGCCGTACCTCCTGAAATACGGTGCCCCTTGCCACCTCGACGTCATTGCTTGACAGTCCATTGCAAACAAGAAAATATATATATATATATTTTGCACACTTTTACTTTTCAGCTTTTGGACAAGCCGTGGTCACAGGTGTCAACCCTTCTCCTCCCCGGTTCTTGCCTTCAATTTTCATCGCGCATAGGGTTCATCAATCCCACTGCTCGTCGATTGTTCATCGAGTGTTGCTAACTCACGCTCTCGCGCTTTCCGCAAGTCAATTTGTCCACAAGAAAAAGTCCCAACGAATTTATACGAGTATGCACTCAGCGGGGCTCGAACTCACGAAACTGACCTATACCAGGCTCGAGGATAACCTGATACGCCACCGGGGCGACCGGTCATTAATATGGAGACCTGTGACTTGATAGCAACCTTCCTCGTGTCGAGCAGCCATGAAACGTTCGTTAAACGAAATCGCTGGTTTTGGGGGGGGCTATCGTAGTAAGAATCAGTCACATCTGTTTTGCTGGCCGGGTTGCGCGAACAACGAGTGCCTTCTCATAGTCATGCTGCGGGTGAGATGTTGAGATCCTCACGTTAGGAGCTTAGAAACTTCGGCCGCACCCCACGGCGTGTGGGATGGAATCGTCGCGCGTAAGGTTAACCATGAATAGGTTTTGCCGGAATCACTCGATGAAAAATCGACGAGCAAGCACTGTGGTAAATGCTGAACCCTATTGCGCGCGATGAAATAAAAATGGAGGCAAGAACCGGAGGGGGGGGGGGGAGAGAAGAGACGACATCTGTGACGACGGCTTGTCCAGAAGCTGGAAAGTAGACGTGTGAAAAAGAAAAAGAAAATGTTGCCGGAACACTGGTGCTTTCGTGAACAACTGCAACGGAACAAGCGGCCGCGATGATGCTTTTCAGGGCTTTTCACCGATGATCGAATCATATTTGTTTTAATCATCCTGACCGGCCCGACCCGACCCGACCCGCGAGCTTTGGAAAACATCGTGACCCGACCCGTGGGCCGGGCCATTACCCGTGAAAAGCCCTGTTTGTTTCAGTCGCCGTTCCAGCCTCTCCCCCCCCCTACTGGCCGAACTACGACACCACGATCGATCATACAGCTGCCAATACTGTCATCTTTCCACATGCGTCGTCCGCTGTTTCCGCCTGTTCGTTTAAGGCACCGCAAAAACAAATGAAGAACTTTATCCTGCGGCGGAACTACCATAACACTAGCCCACCCTGATGAACCGTGCGCATTTTCATGATGATGGGCTACTGTCATTGCTCACGCTCAACGCTGCGCGTCCGTTGTCCTTTTCGTTGTGCGCCACAGAAACAAACGAAGCACTTTAGCCGAACTTTCGTGCCCGGACGAGACGTGTCGTGCCGTGTGGCCCAATGCAACACCATAACACTAGCCCACCCTGATGAGCCGTGTATGCAGAAAATTGAGTTACGGGTCATGTTTCCACTTTGCGCGTCCGCTGTTCCCGCCTATTTCGTGATTGCGCCGCAGAAAGAAACGAAGTATCTTAGCCGGCCTTTCGTGCCCGGACGAGACGTGTCCTGCCGCGTGGCCCTCCCACCGGGGCAGTACGCCGTGGTGGCGACAACGCTCGATCCAGGAAAGCCAGGACGATTTTGGGTGCACGTCAAGGCGGATCGCAACGTGAGAGGGTGACTGAAGAACGCTTGCGTGTCGAGGCTGTTTGTCTGTAGGCGGCACAAAGTGTCTGTGAAGAAAAAGGTGTGGCAAAATGAAGAAAAACAGATCGATTCAACACAGATTTGCACAAGGTCGAACGCGGAAACAAAGAGGACAATAAGGGGGAGAGAGGTTTACCGCCGTCGCGCCAAACGTTCAGTACGGAGGGCGCCCGCGCGTAAGCCATTCGATCTTAAACAGTTTAGGTTCGTTTGGACCGAACAGCGGACCAAGTCTGGTGAAGACCAGATGCCGAGGAAGTGGTCATGATCATAGATATGGAGCAGTCACACTTGACCTTAGAGCTTGGTTTTGTTCAGCGCCATTTTCCATATTTTGATTCTACCATGCTGCCCCTTCTATGCCAGGTTTCAGTGGATTGTACTGCCTCAACGGCGAATTAAGTTTCTATTTTGCTGTTAATACCTGACTTGTGTAATAGGTGCAAAATTTGTTCGCAAGCTATACTGTACGATTAGTCAAATGTGGTCGAAAGCGTAGAGATGAGCTCGGGCTTGACTTGCGAGACGGGCGTAGGTCTTGCGACAACACGACTGGGGAGGCGACGGTAGAGGAGAATGCCCGATTTTCACTGCCTTCGAACTGAGGCGCCAGTCGGGAGAGTTAATAGATGCTTCCTCAATCCAAAAAATGGATTTAAGTGTGTCTTAGTCTGGCGTAAGAGTAACATCGCGAAAAAAAAACGAAACGCCCTAGAGGCCCCTCTGAGCCCCCGACTAAAGCGGCCCTAAAATTGATCCTCTCCCATACCGCAGCCCTGATCACACCAGGTTTTACACAATGAATCACCCCGGCGCAAACAAAACTGCGTATCCGCAAGGAGGAACCAAGCTCGGGCGTTCTCCGTGGAAGTTAGCTAGTAAATTTTGTCATGTGTGGCCACCTGTTAAGTTTGGCCCTGACTGTTTCGACAACCTCCGTGGTGAACCAGACACCTTCCACCGCAACGCTCTCGCTTGCGCCCCGTCGTCGTCGATCGGCCCAAGCTTGGGTGTCCTCAATGGAAGGAAGTAATTTCCATCTTAGCCACCTACTTAGGTAGACCTGACTGCTCCGACAACCTCCGTGTTAGGAGCAGATACCCTCGCCACCGCCTCGCTCTCGCTTGCGCCCCGTCGTCGATCGGCCCTATTAATAGCGCACATTTCCTGGCTTGGGTCTGCGCTGCACAGATCCCGCACAGCATAGGATATAGAGGATCTACATCACGATCTGTCCAACGTGTGGACACTTTTCGATACCGCCCCCCGCCCCCCTCCCCCCGCGGCCGCGTGCTTGCGCGTACCAACATATCTGACGACATCCCATTTGCCGTTTTGTTTTCCCTGCCGCTGCCGTGCGGCCGTTTTGACCTAAAAAAAACGAAACCGGGTAAGTTTACGCTTCGGCCTAGCGCACCGCGCTCCGCGAGCACCGCGGCGTCTGAGCCCGCCCATTGCGACATAAGCCCAAGAGAAACCGGGGTTTCGGTAGGCGCGGCCTACAACGAGGTGGAGGAGGACGCGGAAGGGAACGAGCGGACGGCTAACGCGGCTACCGTTGGGGTGAGTCGTGAGTGGGAGGCACTCTAAACACGTGTTACGGTAGGAGGGGTCACTTTTGGGGTCTCTTTTCTTCAGTGGGTCGAGATCGCTCGCGCGGGTGACCCCCCCTCCCCCTCCTGTTCCTTTTGGCGGTGTTGAGCTAGCTAAGAGCCTTCGTTTCGTCTGTTTTTTGGCGATACGGCACCCGCCGTGGAGCGATAGCTACGCTTGGCCAAACAATTGGCTTGAAGAGTTTTTTTTTTTTGTAGTGAGGTACTGGGCCGCTCGGGCGAGTGGCCCAAACCCGGCGGTACAAAAGCGCCCCCCCTCTTCAACCGTAGCCATGGTTGATAGCGGTTTTTCAACCATTCTTGTTCTGACTGGTGCGCCTGTACGAGTATCGAAAAAGTCGTGTCTTTGTCGTTGTGTGTGCTGGTGTCATCGAAAATGTTGTCTCTTTGTTGCCGCTTGTGTGTAAGAACATCGAAATTGTTGTATTTTAGTCGTTGTCTGTACGAGTGTAGTGCCGAAAGTGTTATATTTTGTCGTTGTCTGTACGAGCATCGAAAATGCTTTCCTTTTTGTCTCTGTCGTTGCCTGTGCGAGTATCGAAAATGCCGCTTTTGTATTCCAATAGCTGTCTGTATGTACGAGCATCGAAAATGTTGTCTCTCTGTCATTGTGTGTACTAGTATAGGAAAGGTTGCCTTTTGTCGTTGTCTGTACGAGTATCGAAAAAGTTACATTTTGTCGTTGCCTGTACGAGCATCGAAAATGCTGTATTTTGTCGTTGTCTGTACTTTGTCGTTGTCTGTACGAAAATCGAAAAATTTAATGTTGTCTTTTAGTCGTTGCCTGTTGAACTATCGAAAAAACATGGTCTTTGTTTGCTGTGCTATTAATACCAATAGTTCGTGGTGTGGACTGTTAGTGCTAGGGGTGGAGGCACGCCTGAGCTGTAACTTTTGCGGCGTGCCACGGCCGAGGCACACCACTTTCTTTGTGCGTATCCTCGCCGTAAACACCCCGGTGTACACCGAAAAAAGCGCAGACGTATAAAGTATGAAAGCGTCTAGTTCGCGGCGCATATGTATATACATATTTGCGCCAGTTCAATCAAGCACCACATCACCGCCACAAGCGTTTCTGTGTGGTTCAGTTTCGGCACACATCCCGCCATAAATACCCCGACATACAGCGAAGACGAACGTGCACTCAAGTATGATATAGCATCTACCGCGAGGTGGGTGCGTACGTTTTGTTCCAGCTCAATCACCACAGTACCCGCCACAAACACCTGCGTGGTTCAGCTACCGCGCTCACCCGTTATAAACACCCCGGCTTACTCCTTAAAAGAGTCATACCAGCACATCTTGCCTCTTGGTGGATGTGTGCATACCTTTTTGTTCCAGCTCGGCAAATCACCGCAACGTCGCCACACACACACTTTTCGCGGCTCAGCCATTGCACCAATCCCGCTACAAAAACACCCCCTTTTCTTTCAAGAAAACCACCAGGGCTACGATAGAGGCAACACCTTTCTTCTTAAATGTTTTCTGAACGACGGGTTTCCCCACAATCCCAAAATCGTCCGAAAATTTACCATTTTGCTTTTTGCGTGATTTCGCTTTGTATACCTAGACCGTGGGATTTTTCATCCGGTACCATATTATCAGTTTTTGATTTTTTCTCCCCGAATCATTTTTTGGGGTCAAGACAATGTCTTTTTAAAGCTCCCGAATTGAGGAACCTCAGAAAAAAAAAAAAAAGTGGTTCGCACGCTCTCTATCCTAGCTCGCGGCCTTTTCAAAGGTCGAATCGACGTGTGACGCATGCCCAACGACTTTTTTTTTCTTCTTTTTTTTTTTTTTCATCCTCCGTCCGGCGGATGGGGAGAAAAAAAGCTCAAGCTCACCACACTTCCACGTATTTTCATACGCGTCGTGTGCCGATTTAACTCAGCTGTTTTCGCAACCCAATGCTAGCGACCGTGGCTAGGGTGTATGGGGGTAACTTTTGGAGTGTATTTTTTGCAAGTGTGGGTCGGGCTCACTCGCGCGAGTGAACCCCCCCCGCCCCCTCCGCCCCCCGTTCCTTTTGGCGGTCTTGAGCGTTACTCGTAGGGGCGTTTCGTTTTTATTCTTGGCGAACATTGCACAGCCGTGGAATGGCTTAGCAAAGCCGCGCCAGACCAGATCGCCTGAAGACTTTTTTTGTGCAGTGAGACACAGAGCCATTCGGGCAAATGGCCCAAACCCGGCAGTGCGAATGGTCCACATTCGAGCGAATGGCCCAAACCCGGCAGTGCAAATAGCCCCCATTCGGGCGAATGGCCCAAACCCGGCAGTGTGAAGAAAACGGTACCCCGCGCGGTAGAAGTAGTGATCGCTTATTTTCTATTTTCCGCGGCCAGCTACCTCACCCGAGGGACTTCTACATCTACCTGCACAACCCAACAACCGATTTACAGAAAAAAAATGAAAAAGTGCTGCCAAGATGGAAAAAAAAAACCCATGGTAGCCTCGTAGGCATAAAACAAAAACCAATCGCAAAAAAAGAGAGAAGAAAGGAAAAGGAACGAATGAAAATTCCGACGATCGATATTGGGTTAAGGAAGGTTAAAAGGCCCGATCCGTCACCCCCCCCAAAAAAAAAGAAAATCGGCCGAAAAATATCACCTTTGATATCGTAACGATGCACCGTACCACGTGGGAAACAGACGCCTAATAGTAAAGGACAGCAGACACGAAGCCAGCTCAGGCTGTGAGGAGTAGGTAGGGGGGATGGGTGAGGGGATGAAGGGAGGGGGTGCTCTACGCGGGCCTCTTCCACGAAGGGTGCGCGTCGTGCCGCCGTTTTCGGCGAGTAAGGGGGTCCCGTCTCTCTCTCTCTGTCTTTGGAGTCCGGGGCACCCGGAAATCTTTTAGGGGGGGGGAGTGGCCGTTACACTCGTGCTCGTCTCGCAGGACAGTGTGCGAAGTGCGAGCGAACATAGGGAGGCGCACGACACCCGCACGGAATGATGATACAAGTATGGTGTGGTGTTTTGCTTGTTGCTGTGCTTGTATACGGTAAGGTCCCGCAAGGACGCATGTACCGCGATCAAGATGCGCCCCCCCCCCCCCCATCTCTTTCTTTTCCCGAAGAGGTTCCTCGCATTGAAGCGCTCTGTTTACCTCGTCCTAAAACGGACTTGTTAAGACTTGTTAACAGAAGAAACAGAGTCACCCCCAAGGTATGGGTCGCATTATTTGAGCCAAAAAAAGGTATACCTTTCCGGTTGAGCTCCTCGATTGAGGAACTGCCGGTTAGTCATCAGTCAAGTAATTTCACGAGACACGTACATACATATTGTTTTAGGACTAAGGTCCATAGATAAAGCTTGGTCGGGTTGTGCGAACGGACGAACGCCTTCGAAGTCATGCTTGTTTCGGGCGAGATATTGAGCTCCTCATGCTAGGAGAGCTTATCACAAATGTTCTGCTGCGCCCCTTGATATAGCGTGGGATGGCTCCAAAGTGCAATCCGACATGAGCAAACCCGGAAGAGGAGTCTCGTTCGGGGCCTTTCGTTTTCTGCAGCGGCTTTGGGGTCGTACCCGCGAGCG
Source organism: Undaria pinnatifida (assembly GCA_012845835.1). Lineage (NCBI taxonomy): Eukaryota > Phaeophyceae > Laminariales > Alariaceae > Undaria > Undaria pinnatifida. The sequence continues at coordinate 9,176,118 of JABAKD010000027.1, forward strand.
ACCCCCCCCCCCCCCCCCTCCCTTTTTCCTTTTGCTATAGTAAGCTTTTTTTTTTTCGCCCTGATCAAATTTCTGCGACATGTTATGAATCCGAAGGGGAATGATAAGCTTAACCTGCGCCAAGAAAATGGCCGAAAAATCGTTTCTCTCGTGAGGTACAGAGGCACTCGTG